>CM053600.1:48235865-48251502 GCA_028646575.1 Pseudocheirus occidentalis | reverse complement strand
ACAAGAGGCGGGATGATCGGGGGGGGGAGGGCAGGGTCTGGCGGATGGTTGCCGGAAGCATACACTTCAGTAAAAGGACAGGCACAAAGTAGAGAATAGAATGGGGGGGGATAGGAAGGAGGGACATATGATCAGACTGTCACAATATGTCCACTGTGAAGATGTCCTGTGTAAATATACATGCACAGCCTATATTGAATTGCTTGTCCTTCCAGTGGGGGTGGGTGACAAGGGAGGAACTGAAAGAATCTAGAATTTAAAGTTCTGCAATACATGCAACTAGGAATTAAGATATACAGGGACTGGAGTAGGGAGACCATCCCTGCCTAACCAGAAAGTTAGAGGGGTGTTAGAGGAGAGCCCAAAAGAGAGCAGATCAGGAGAGGGGCTTTACAGTGGGATTGCTGTTTTGGGGTTGGGGGTAGGGTAAAGATGGGAAGAAAATTTGTAACTCAAAAATCTCATGGAAATGAATGATGTAAACAAGAAAACAAATAAAAAATTTATATTAAAAAAAGATAGAGGGAGTGTATATGATCAGTAAGACTGTCTTGCTGACAAGTTAGCAAGAGCTGAGAGATTACCTGAGAAAACCTCTAAGTAAGGAATTTTAAAGTGCCAACAAATGGCATTGACAAGCTCCCAGCAAGGTGTGGCACCACTCAGATTGTATTAGCCCACAACAAAAGAGGACTCTAAACTCCCTAAAATTCTTCCTGAAGATAGAAACAACCTTCTGAAAAAATCTGAGGAATTCCAAAAATAATATCCAGAGTACTTACATTTAGAAAATATTCTCAGGTATCCAGATAGAAGTGCCAAGTTTCAAGGAACTACAATCTGGATGACACAAGATAGAGTAGTTTCTACTAAAAAACACACAAAAAAGACAGAGGAGAGATTGAAGTACAATTTTACAATGTACAAAAGAAAAAGATTTACAATAAAGAATAACTTACTCTATAAAGATAGGAATAGCCCTTTATGAAAAAAAGATTTTTAATCCAGTAGAGGACTTCAAACATCCCTTATGAAAAGACCAAAACCAAAAAGAAACATTGAAATATAAATTCAAAAGTACAGAGGAACTGAGAAAGGCGTCTTCATTAAAATAATTGCAAAGCACCATATGATGATGTAGTACTAACATATTACAGATGGGAAAAAGATGCCCTTCAAACCTTAATTTTTTTGAAGGGTATTAAGAAAGCTAAATAAGAAAATACAAGTCATGAGGATGGTTTAGTTGTTTTGAGATTTTGAAGGGAAGAAATGGAAAGGAAGTTAAAAGCAATTTTCAAGTTTAGAAATAAGAAAAAAATGGGCTACAACTCAATATTTGTCATAAACAGACTTTATGAAAAGAACATACAAACATGGGAAAAGGAGACTAGATATAAGAAAGGCCTCAGTCATTTTTTACAGCAGTGGACAAAGGGTTAAACATACAGTTACATAGACATAGACAAATACGCATAATTTGGTGTTGAGATTTATCAAGGCCAACAGGGAAACATGTAGGGATAGGCATGAAGATTTAAGAGGTCAGATAAATACTATGGAAGGAATAGTCAAACTTTCTGTTTCTATAGATTAAAGGAAGAAGAAGAAAAAAAGGGAACTGAATACAAGGGAGCTCTTTAGATGATCCATTAGGTAGTAGGTAAATGACTGAATAAACTGTGCTATATTAATATAATTGAGTACTATTGCATCATAAGATATTACAAAAGAGATGATTTTACAGTATCCTGAGTACTATGAACTGAAGTAGAATGAAGTGAGCAGTACAAAGAAAACAATTTGCACATTAACAATGACATTGTAAAGAAAAACAACTGAAAGTTTTAATAACTCTGATCACGGCAGTGGAGAGGAAGGAAATAAACATCTGTACAGCACCAGAAACTAGGTCCTAGAAACAATGGTGGACAACCCTGTAAGGTAGGTAATTTAATTATTCTCATTTTACAATTGAGAAAACTGGGGTAAACAAAGCTTAAGTGACTTGCCATGAGTCACACAGCCAGTAAGTCTCTATGGTTGGATTTGAGCAGTGGTCTTCTGAGCCTTCAGCCCCTGGACTAACAAATGTCCAGATAAGGTGTGAGGAAGAATATTATTCACTTACTAATGAAAAAGATATTTATTGCAGTTCTCTTTGTCATGGCGAAAAAAAGGTGGAAATCAAGGGGACGTCTATCAATTGGGGCTAAAAATGTCTAAACAAGTTGTGGTATAAGAATGTAATGGAATACTATTGTGCTATAAGAAATGGGGAGGAGATGGACTTCATATTTATCTGGAGAGGCTTATACTAACTGATGCTAAGTGAGAAGAGTAGAAGCAGGAGAAATTTGTGCACAATCACAGATACATCATATGTGTGATGACCAGCTTTGATAAACTGAACTCTTCTCAGTAATGCAGTTATAAGACAACTCTAGAAGTCTCAGGTTGGAAGGAGATATGTATATTCAGAGAAAGATCTAGAAAGAACAGAGTTTAAATGGAGACTGATGCAAGCTACATGCTATAGTTATTTTCCATGTTTTGTTTCTTCTTTCCCAAGGTTCACTCCATTGGTTACAACACTTCTATACAAGCAGAATAATATCCAATATGAAAATATCTACAGATCCTATACTTGATTGCATGTCAGCATGGTGGCAGGGGGGAGAGGGAGAGGAAAAAATTTGAAACTCAAGGGACTGTGGAACTGAATCTTGTAAATTAAAAATAGACAAATCAGTTGAAAAAAAGGTGATGGATACAAGATTCAGGGACTGAAATTTTAAACATGGCTATTGTGTGGATTTGTGTTGTTGATTATGCTAATTGATTAAGTATTTTGCTTTCTTTTTCCTTTCTGCTAATGGGAAAAGGGATCATGAGACAGGTAAGCAAAAGTATTGAGAGAGAGAGAGAGAGAGAGAGAGAGAGAGAGAGAGAGAGAGAGAGAGAGAGAGAGAGAGAGAGAGAGAGAGAGACAGAGACAGAGACAGAGAGACAGAGAGAGAGAGCTTATAAAATATTTTAAAGTACAAAGTAGAGACAAGAAGGCAGTTCAGAAGGACAGACCAGCATGAAAATTTTGAAAGCATAATGTAGATTTTATGATAACCTTTTATTGAGGAAATATTTTTTAGTTCTGTGTTTATAGAAATTTATTTTGGTGATTACATTCAAAAATCTAAAAATGAGTTGTATGAAATATTTTGAGTCTAATCAAAGGAGTTTCCCTATTTTTAATAGAAGAGAGTAGGAAGAGATGAATTTAGGGGGACTTTTAAAAAAGTTTCAAATCTATATTATGATATTTAATATCAGGTGTCTCCAACTTTAAAACAAATTATACTCTATTCAGTCTGTAAAGTTTATAGAAAGTTATAAAAAGTGAACTTGCATTTATATTATATATACATTTGCATATACACAAATTCCATATATATAGCTGTACTAATCAGATAGTCAATAAGCATTTATTAAGCACCTACTGTGGCAAATAATATATTAATTGTTGTGATGAAAAGATAAGGGCTAATCAGTACTTGACCTTAAATAAGTCCAATAAGGGAGACAACATGAAAACAACTATATCCATCCATCCATATATCTATCTTGGTAGATATGTAAACATGCATACATATGCATGTGCACATACATATATGTATATATACATATTGATTCACAGCACACATACATACAGGCACACACATATGTTTGCATGTATGTACAAAATTAGCAGAGGGAAGGACTTAGCATTAAGGTGAATTGAGAAAGCCTTCTTGTAAAAAAGTTGGAATTTATCTGAGACTTGAAGGAAGCTAGGGAATCTAGGAAGTGAAAATGAGTAGGAAGAATTCTATGAATAGGGGATGGTCAGTGAAGATGATAAGAGGTTGGGGATGGAACTTCACATGTGAGGAACAGAAGGGAAGCCAGTACCATTGAATCACTGAATAATGGAAGGAAATGAAAAGCAATAGAACTAAGAAGATATCAAGAGGGCATGATTAGAAAGACTTTAAAAGCTATTTTAACTCCTGGAGGTAATATAAAGTCACCTATATTTCATTGAATGGGTGGAGGAAGGAGCACTTCAGAAAAATCATTCTAAAGCTGAAAGGAGGGTGGACTGGGGTGGGGAGAGTCAAGCAAGAGAGACCTAAGTATTGCAGTATTCCAGGAAAGAAGTGATAAAGGACTGTGCCATGTGCGTAACAGTGCCAGAGGAGAAGAGGGAATAGATACAAGAAATGTCATGGTGGTTGAAATAACAGGATTTAACATGTGGATTGAGAGATAGTGAAGAGTTGAGGATGACATCTAGGTTGTGATGGAACCCTGAACAATAACAGGGGAGTTAGGAAGATAAGAATTTTGGGGAAAAGATGATGTCAGGTTTTCAATATGTTTAGTGTAAGATGTCTATAGGATATACATTTTGAGATGCCAAATAGACTGTATGAGATGCTTGATGGGAAGTCACCAGAGAGGTTAGAACTGAGTAAGTAAATTCCAGAATATTTTGCTTAGAGATGATAATTGAAATTATGGGAGTGGATGGGATCACCAAGTTAAATAGAATAGAAGGAGAAAGAAGGCAGCCCAGAACAAAGCCTTGAGGAAAACCACCATTAATGGGTATGACCAGAAGAAAGAGCCTGCAAAGGAACCTGAGAAGGTATTGTTGGATATATGGAAGAAGAATTAGATTTGTTTCACAAAAACATAGAGAGAATAGTGTAACAAGCAGAAGAGAGTGATCAACAGTGTCAAAGTCTACATAGAAGTAAAAAAGGATGTGGATTGAGAAAAGATCATTTAATTTGAAAATTAAGAGAAACAGGCAACTCTGGAGAAAGCAGTTGTAGTTGACTGATGAAGTTAGAAGCCATGTTATAGATAGTTAAAAGAGGGTGAGAAGAAAGGAAGTAGAGACATTAAATGAAGATGTGCTTCCCAAAGTGATTTTCCACAAAATGGACGACACAAAGGATGAAAATGGGTCAAACTGAGGAAATCAAGTGAGTGCTTTTTGAGGATGTGTAAGACATAGATTTGTTTTTGGCAAAAGGGCAGCAGCCAGTAGACTGAGAAGGATTGAGAATAAGTAGGAGAGTTGGGTTGATGACAATCATTTGAAAAAGATGGGACAAAATTGAATCACTTTTCCATGTAAAAGCATTTACCTTACCAAGGAGGACAGTCTTTCTGCTGAGACAGTTGTGATAGAAAAGAAACTGGAAGAAGGCCCCCAAAATCATAATTTACAATAGCCATCACAAGTACAGATATTAAAAAGGATTGAATAAAAATAAATGTTTATGCATTTAAGTGTCTTTCTAGGTACATTGAAGGAATCTAGGGAATCTAGGAAGTGGAAATGAGTACGAAGAATTCTATGAATAGGGGATGGTCAATGAAGATGATAAGAGGTTGGGGATGGAACTTCACATTGGAGGAACAGAGGGGAGGCCAGTACCATTGAATCACTGAATGATGTACATTCTAGGTACTTCAATGGATATTCAAACACCAAAAATGAAAGTATCTATTCCCAAGGAGTTTTAAAAATATATCTATGTTTATAAAACTTATGAGAAATTTTGTTTTTCTTAAATTTTTTAAATGAGAGTAATATGATTAAACACATTTCATGTTATACACACGTGTGTCTATTTTAATCTTTGTTTAAACACTTTTTTACATTTAATTAAAAGATCTAGTTAAAAACTCATTTTACTTCAACAAAATTTTAATATCTGTCCTAAGTAATAATGATATATCCTAAAGATAATGTAGCTCCGAAAAGAATAAATGCATCATTTGTATTCCTTGAAAAATCATACTTACTTTTAATTAAACACTTATTCAATATTTTTGTTTAAAATCAGCTAGTTATTTATATTTTTCCTGATGTCTGTCACCTGTTCTTGCAAAATAATGGGAAATTGTTGTATTTATTTTTTTTTCCTTTTTGGGGGAGGGGAAGGCAGGGCAATTGTGGTTAAGTGACTTACCCAAGGTCACACAGCTAGTAAGTATGTCAAGTGTCTCAGATTGTATTTGAACTCATGTCCTACTGACTCCAGGGCTGGTGCTCTATTCACTGCATCACCTAGCCACCCCTGTATTTAATTATCTTTTTAATAAGTAGTCCAAGTTTAATGAAATTCTTTATTTGGGATAATTTTTAAATGTTAGAAATAGTATTTCCCTCAAATTTTAAAGGTGCAGATTGGAGAGTCTTCATTTTTATTGTTTTAAATAGATAACCTTATACTGTTCAGATAGAAGACAAAAATTTCTAGGAGATTATGATGGCCAAGTCTGTCAAATATTCAAGGAAGCCAGGAAAGATACAGAAAAAGATCACTATAGTTGACAACTGAGAGATCATTCATAACTTTAAATATGATAGCTCCAGTTGAGTGAGGATTCAAGCATAATGAGGCAGCTGATAACCTGGGAGCCTATAATATTGCGATATCTTAAACGGACATAATCAAACCTGGAAAAGGTATGGATTTGAAAGGAATGAAGAAATGGTGAAATCTGCAATGAAAGATCCAACCCATTCATACCTTCTCATCTTATTCACTGAAATAGTCAAATTTAATGCATTAAGGTAGGACATGGACTAGAAGGAAAGGTGATATAATCACTAGCCATTGCCTGGTGTATAGGTTTTTCATATTAAGGAATACCTGAAGAAGTTTTACATCAATAAGCTGGGCTGCATTACAGCATTACATTCCTTAGGGAAGGGAGATTTCATGAGCAGCTGCTTTGGTTGCCTTAGATAAGATTAAATTAAAATCATTAATGCATAGTTGTTGGAGCTGTGAACTGGCCCATCCAGCCATTTTGGAAAAAAAAAATTGAACTGATTTTCCAGATTTTATTCCAAATCAGCTATTAAACTGTGTATACTTTTGACCCAATGATACCACTGCTAAATCTATGCCCTCTCCCCCCCCCCAAAAAAAAAGCCAAGAAAAAATCAAAGAAAGAAGAAAAGGACAAAAAGGACCAAAATATTTGTAGTTTTTTTTGTGGTGGAAAAGAATTGTAAAGTGAAGGTATGGCCATCATTTGGAGAATAGCTGAATAAGTCATGGTATATAGATATAATGAAATACTCTTGTGCCACAGAAAAATGAAGTAGCTGGTTTCAGAGAACCTGGAAAGATTTGTATGAACTACTGTAAATAATATTAAGCAGAAATAAAATAACAATTTATAAGATAATAGCAATATGGTTAAGAAAATCAACTTTGAAAGACTTAGGAAAACTTATCAAAACAGTGATAAATATCATTTACAGTCCTCAAGATGAGACAAGATGCATTTGTCCTGATAGACCCAGAGTACACATTGAGGCTTTTTTTTTCTTAATACAGTCCAAATTTATTTTCCTTAAACATGTATGTTCAAAGTGAAGATTTTGTTTTCCTTGACCTTCTTAATTGGGGTGGGGCAGAATTTTCAGAGTAAGAAGGGAAGGTTGATCTGAAAATAAAATCTAATTTGAAAAATAATAAGTTAAAATTACTCTTATCCGTAATAATCCAGTGGTAGGAGAGAGTGGGTTGGTAGGGGATTGGACTATAAAGTGTAAATGGGATGATGTTGTAGATTAATCTAGCATTAAATATCATGGGGAGGTTAGGATATAGCCCAACTTCCCACCCTCTGATTAGTTGATCACATAATCCTTAGAACTAAATCATGACCTCCGTGCAGTAAGACCATGGCACGCAAAGGGCAGTAACCCACTCTGCTCTAAATCACATAACCCAAGTTTAAGCCCTGACATCTTGACTAATTGGAATTTCAGTAATTAAGACTATGTATGACTTTGTCAAAAATGCCATAGGTTGAGCAGAAAATATAGGGACTATTGAAAGAAAAATAGGGTAATGGAATTGTTATTTTTAAAAATGTTTCTCTTTTATTAATTACTTTTAACCTTAAATGTTCTCTCTTTATTCCATTTCCATTAATCTAGACAACCTTCTATATGTCCCCTTATACTATTCCCTCACACTGTGATTTCTTTATAAATTTAGAAGACATTTATTCCCTTCCACATCTACATATTGTTCTTTCTTTCACCCAGGTTTGATGTGAGTAGGATTCCCCCTAAAAAGACCTCCATTATGCTCTTTCCTATGCCCTATCCCTTTAGCCTTTTATTTCTTTCTGACTTTAGAAGATATGTGTATGTGTGTATATATATATATATATATGTGTGTGTGTGTGTGTGTGTGTGTGTGTGTGTGTGTGTGTGTTTGTATATGTATGTATTGTTCCCTCTTTAACCCCCTCTCAATGAGAATAGGGTTCCAGAAGTAGCAGCCCATCTAATCCCTGGGTCAGTTTTTCCTTTTGTACTTCATTTGTATAAAATAATTGCTCTTTTTTACTTTTTCTTAAATGGTTTCACTTTTTAGAATCACATCAAACTAAGTTCTATCCCAAACATTTTTGAATTAACTAATTATTGGTAACAATCTTAGATATGTGGTTTACATTTCTTCATATAAGAAGTAAACAGTTTGTCCTTATTGAATACCTTTTGATTGATATGTACTTTATATTTCTCTTGGATCTTGCATATCAAATTTTCTATTGAGTTCAGGGTTTGTTTTTTGTTTTTGTTTTTGTTTTTTGGCAACAAAATCCTGCAAGTCTGGTGATTCATTGAATGTCCTTTTTTCCATTTAGGATTTTGCTTAACTTTGATGGGTATGATATTTTTGGCCACAACCTCTGTCCTTTTTTTTTTCATATATAGTGTTCCAGGACTTACAGTCTTTCAGTGTCACTGCTTCTCTGTCTTGTAAGGTTCTAATTGTGGCTCTACCATATTAGATTTTTTTCCCGTGGTGCTCATAATATTTTCTCCTCATGTTGGGGGTTTGGGAATTTAACTATGATATTACTGTAGATTTTCCTCACAGAATATCTTTCAGGTGGTAATCAGAATTAGAAAAAATCTATTTTATATATACATATATATGTATATGTATATGTGTGTATAATCATAGCTTCTAGTAGTCTGATTATTATTATTTTTTCTCTTCTTGATCTGTTCTCCCGATAAGTCACTTTTTTAGGAGATATTTCATATTCTCTTCTATTTTTCATTCTTTATATATTGTTTTCTCATTTCTTGGTCTCTTATGCTTTCCCTTACTTCCCCTTT
Organism: Pseudocheirus occidentalis; assembly: GCA_028646575.1. NCBI lineage: Eukaryota > Metazoa > Chordata > Mammalia > Diprotodontia > Pseudocheiridae > Pseudocheirus > Pseudocheirus occidentalis. The sequence goes on along the minus strand of CM053600.1, from coordinate 48,242,285 downwards.
TGCTATTCTTATTTTCTCAGGGAGTCATTTCCTTCCACAATATTCTGGATGTCCATTTCCAATTGTTTGACTTTGTTTTTATAATCTTATTTTCCTTGGATTGTTTTTATTTTATTTTTCCCCCTTCAATCTCTCTCATTTGATTTTTAAAGCATTTTAAAAGTTCTTCTATGAAATCTTTTTGGGCAGGTGAGAATTTGATGTTATTCTTTGAGGTATGAGAAGCTTTCTTTACTTCAGTACCCTCCTCTGAAGATGAACTATGATCTTCTCTATTCCCATAGTAACTTTTTATTGTTGAGGTTTTTTTTCCTTTGCCTGATCCTTTTTTTAAGTTGTAACAACTTATTATTCTAATCACCTTTAGTCCTGGGGTATAGGGGAATGGTGCCTCTGGCTTTGAATTGAAAACCCCAAACTCCAACCTCTTGTAAGTGCCCACAGCCATAGGAGTCCCTGCCCCCACTGCTTCTGTACTCACCAGGCATATGCTAGTTGCTTTTTACTCAGGGTCTTGTCTCAGCAGCAAAACTGGCTCTAGTGTATCATAGGAGCAGAGGTTCCCTCAATCTTTCCCCATTCAGATGCCCAAGTCCCCACACTGTCAAGGGGTAAAAATTTCTGTGACTGGGGCTGAGATTGCGTCCCAATCCAGTGAGAGCCAGGGTTTTCCATTTTCTATTTCAGTAGAACTACCCTAAAGGTGACCAGACAATGGTCCTGGGTTTTTTCTTCAGATTTTCCCTGGTTGTCCCAGTATAACAAAAGTTCTGCCCCAACTCTTGTTATTTTTGCCATTTTACATTCCTCTTAAGGTGATATTTTGTCTTTTTGGGGGGAGGAAATCTAGAGAGCAAAGAATTCTCTGACCATGCACCATCTTTCCAGAATCTTCCCTCCACAGTAATGGAATTATAAAGATAAGAAAAATTACATAACTTGACCTAGAGACAAATATTTTAGTCATATCTCCTTCAGAGTCATGATGCCAACATCAGTGTTACAGACAGAGACAAAAGTCACAAGAAAACAATGACAGAAATGCCAGTGATGGCACTTTTTTCCAAGCAGGCATTACATCATAAGGATTCTAATAGAAATTTATTAATAACAAATTTAAAAGCTACAATTTCAGAATTCAGTGGCCTGTTTGTTTTTTTTCCTTTTCATGAAGGTCTTTTTTTATGATCAGAAATAAGTCAAAGTGCTCACCACTGCTTAAAAGAACCAAATCATAATATGTCATTCCCTAATCATAGTTAAAGAGCTGAAAAAATAAGTGTAAGAAACCAATGCTTTACAATTAATATCACTTGGAGAATAATTCTAACACTCACCTGTTTACTGTCCAGATAGACCTTAGAGCACACAATATAATATTACTCAAAGCTTTCAAGAAGAGTATATTGCCTTCACTATTAAAGTGATATACTCTTTAAACATGATTATTTCTTGTGCAATGGTTTAGAATATGTATGAAGTTATTGTAAAAAGAAATAAATGTTTTCCTGTATTTTATCACTGGCCTCTGTAGAAATACTGGAGATGCCTTAGCAGTTTTTATCATAGGGATTCCTTCCTGTATCAGTTGAACATTAAATGAACTCAGGGTCCCTTTCCTACTTTTAAATTCTGTAAGATTGATTGTCCTTTAATGTTTCTTGTTTACTTTGACCTCAGTAAGTCAGTTACCATGCATGATGGAACATGTGCTCATCACTGAGGATATAAAGAAAGACCAAGGAGACAGAGAAAAGAAGGCAGAACCCATTGAAATACCTTTAAATAATGACTCTAAATGATTTATAGAATATCACAGCATACAAAAATTGAAGTGAAACAATTTTCCAGGCCAAGACAACATAGAAGGTCAGCAGGAAAAGTTTGTTGTACCAGACGAGAGGAGCACAGTCCAGCACAGGCTGTACAAGCATAGCTCTGGCCATAGTAAAGTAGGAGCAGACCTTGTGAACCACTGAATCAGCAGCATCTACTTCCGGAGCTCCCAATCCACAGACAGTAAGGGGATTGAACAACTGGTCAGAGGGAGGTTACAGGCTTCTCTTTGCTAGCCCTGAGGCCGAACTCTATTGCTTTGTATATATTTGACTCCAGGTCTCAGGCCTGGATGGAAGTCGCAGGGTGAGGAAGAGCAATAACATAGTAAAGTTTGGGGCTGAAATGGAATAGGGACGCCCTCACAGTTCCAGGGCTGAAAACAATGATTTGTGGTTACTCAGAACAGAGCTCAGGACACCTTTTCTTACATCATCCCACCTTGGAAGAACTGAAAACTTAGTTTGCTATTAGTATTTCTGCACACAGCTGCATAAAAGCCCCAAAGCTATGGGCAATACTCCCTCCATATTGGAAGCAGAGTCCTACTTCAGAGTCAAAAGTCCAATAATAGGCTAGGAAAAATAAGCAGATAATGGGAAATAAAATCTGACCATAGAACGTTACTATGGTCACAAAGAACATCAAGACATACTCAAATGAAAATAACAAAATCAAAGCTCCTACATCAAAGAACTCCAACAAAACTATGAATTGGCCTCTGCACATAGAAGAGCTTGAAAAGGATTCTGAAAATCATATAAGATAAGTAGATGGGAAAATGGGGAGAGAAATGAGGGTGATATCATAAAATAATGCAAAAGGAAGTCAACAGCTTAGAGACATAAAGCTTACCAAAGAAAATGACACCTTAAAAAAGAAACTAGGCAAAGTAATAAAAAAATGCTCCAAAACCTCAATGTGGAGAAAAATGTCTTAAAAGGCAGTATCATCCAAATAGAAAGAGGCACAAAAATTCACTGGAGGAAAAAAAAATTAAAAGCAGAACTGGACAAATGAAAAAGGAGGTATGAAAGCTTTCTGAAGAAAATAATTCCTTAAAAATTAGAACTGAGAAAATGGAGCTAATAACTTTATGAGTAATCAAGGAACAATAAAACAAAACCAAAATAATAAAAAAGAAGACTATGTGAAATATCTCATTGTAAAAAAGAAACAAAAATGTAAAATAGACCTAGGAGAGATCATTTTAAAACTATTGCACTACCTGAAAACCACAACAAAAAAAGAGCCTAGACATTGTCTTTCAAGAAATTATTGAGGAAAACTTCCCTGATATTCTTGAACCAGAGGGTAAGATAAAAATTGAAAGAATCTACTGATCACCTCATGAAAGCGATCCCAAAATGAAAGCACCCAGGAATACTCTAGCCAAATTCTAGACTTTCCAGTCAAAGAGAAAATATTGTAATCAGCCAGAAAGAAACAATTCAACTATTATAGAGCCATAGTTAGGATAATGTAAGGTTTAGCAACTTCTACATTAAAAGATTAGTGGGCTTGGAATATGATATTCTAGGGGGAAAAGGACATAGGATTGCAACCGAGAATCACCTTCCCACCAAAACTGAGTATAATCCTTCAGGAGGAAATTGGATAATCAATGAAACAGAACATTTTCTAGCATTCTTGTTGAAAAGACCAGAGCTTAATAGAAAATTTGACTTTCATTTTCAAGACTCAAGAGAAGTATGAAAAGGTAAACAGGAAAGAGAAATCACCAAGGGCATAATTAAGTTAACCTGTTTACATTTCTACATGGGAAAATGATATTTGTAACTCATAAGAACTTTCCCATTATTACAGCATTTGCAAGGAGTATATATAGAAAGAGGGCACAGGTTTCAGTTGAATATAAAGGCACAATCTTTAAAAAATAGAAATGAGGGATGAGATAGGAATGAACTGGGAGAAAGGGAAACGTAGAGGTGAAATGGGATACATTATCTCACATAAAGGAGGCAGAAAAAGCTTTTACAATGGAGAAGGAAAGGGAGATGAGGGTGAGTGAGTGAGGGAGTGAGTGAGTGAACATTAATCTTATCAGAACTGATTCAAAGAGGGAGTTACATTTGCTGGGTATACAAATCTATCTTACCCTATAGGAAAGTAGGAGAAGAAGGAGATCAGAGAAAGGGGCAGTGATAGAGAAGAGGAGCTAACTGGGAAAAGGGTGTAGTCAGAACCAAAGCACTTTTGAGGAGAGATAGAGTTAAAGGAGAGAGAGAGAATAGAATGAATATGGGGGTAAGAGAATGAAATAATTAATAATAGTAATTGTGAAAAAATTTGAAGGAATTTCTCTGATACAAGTCTCATTTTTCATATAAAGTATTGCATTAAATTACAAAATATAAGAGCCATTCCTCAATGAATATATGATCAAGCTATATGAACAGTGTTCAGGAGAGGTAATCAAAATTATGTATAGCTATATGAAAAGATGCTCTCACTCACTATTAATTAAATATATGCAAATTAAATAATTCTGAGGTACTACCTCCTAACTATTATATTGACCAATAAGACAGAAATGGAAAATGACAAATTATGGAAGGTATGTGGGGAAAAGGAGACATTAATGAACTGTTAGTGGAATTGTGAACTGATTCAACCCTCTGCAGAACAATTTAAAACTATACCTAAAGGTATGTAAAACTATGCATACCCTTCAACCTAGCAATACCACTATTAGGTCTGTAACCCCAAAAATAATTTTTTAAAAAAGAGAAAGGGACCTATATGTACAAAAATATCTATGGAAACTATATTCTGGTAGCAAAGAATTGGAAATTGACAGGATGTCCATCAATTGGGGAATGGTTGAACAAATTGCATTATATGATTATGTTGGAATATTATTTATCTATAAGAAATGATGAGCAGAATGTTGTCAGAAAAACCCAAAGGACTTAATGAGCTAATGTAGAGTGAAATGTACTGTGTACAAAATAACAGCAATATTTTAAGATGTTCAGTAGCTATGACTGACTTACCTGTTCTCAGCAATACAATGATACAAGGCAACTCTGAAGGACTTAGGATGAAAAATGCTATCCATCCCATGAGAAATATCTTATGGTGTCTAAAACCCAATTAAAGGATATTTTTTTTAAATCTTCATTTTTCTTGTTTTTTTCTGGTCTATGTTTTCTTTGACATTACTATTGTGGAAGTGTTTTGCATGACTGAACATTGATAACCTTTATTGAATTTCTGGCATTCTCAATGAGGAAATGGGGGTGGGGTAAAGAGGAAGATAGAGAATTTAGTTTTAAAAATGAATGTTAAAGATTGATGTTATGTGTCCCTGGATAAAAAATAAAATACTAAATAAAAATAAATAAAATAAGTGTGTAAAAATCTAGAAAAGTCCCTGCTCTAAAGAAGTTCAAAGCTTTATGGGAGACACAAATATGCAAACAACTATGCAGAATAGGATATAATTAAAAGAGTAAATTTTATCCACTCTAATTTTGTCTTCTTTTCCTTTCTTACCTCTAAAATAGGTTGTCTTTTCCCTGTTCTTTTCCTTTAAGTCTATTCTGCTCTTCCTTACCCTCAGAGCTAGAATCCTTGAAAGGGCAAGTGCTAAGTGAATTAGGCAAGTAAATAATGTATCTTGAGAACATTTCCTCTTCTCTCTGGCTTTCATTCATTCATTCACTCATTCAATAAATAAATATGTATCTATTACCTTATGTACAAAATTCTATCTTGAGAGGCACTGGTGAAAGGGGCACTGTAATAGTAATATAATTTGATCCCTTTGTATTGGCGAAGGTAACAGGTACCTAGCACTTAGTAATTAATCAAACCTCTGTTAAAGAAACAAAAGGCATGAACCCCTGTTGTTGACATAATAGGAATGGGTTTAAACAGGAAATGGATGAAACAGAAAGTTAATGTTGTGTGTATATAAGGAGAAGCCCCTGTTAGGTCAACCAGATCTTCTTGGAGTCAGGTTCTGAAGGCTGAGAAAGAGAGACCCAGGCTGGAGAGAATGATTTTTATTTAGAGAACCTAAATGAAGTGATTTTGTTTCTGGGAGCCAGCTGAAACTTCTGCTGAGTCTGAGGGCCAACCAGAGTTACTGAGAAGCAGCTGGGGAACTTCTGAGTCTTAGGGCCAGGAGTAGTTGCTGAGGATATCTTAGGACCAGCCAGAGTTGCTGAAGACAGAGGAAGCATGACTGTGATGCTGGTACTTTGTATGAACATGTTTGTGGCTTTGTTGAGCCTTGACTTCCCAAGAACAGAGAGTGGAAAGGATTTAAGGTAGACTGGACACTGTGAGCTTCAGCATGGAAGAGGAAGTGTGTGGAGAGGTGGACTAGGACATGGGAGCTGTCTGCCTTTTAACTCAGGTGACAGTTTGGTGAATCCAGGTAATATATGGGTACATGGAAGGGGATCCAGGGAATCTGAGAACTTGCCCCAAGTCAAGATGGAAAGACCTTTCCCAGTGAATACTGAGTAGGGACTAACCCTGATGTAAGGTTTCGCTTTGGGACTCACTTTGGGAAGAATTATGTCATTTGGCCAGATGAGACTCTGGGCAGCC
>CM053600.1:48211939-48235365 GCA_028646575.1 Pseudocheirus occidentalis | reverse complement strand
TTTTTTTTTTACCACAAACCTATGTAATGTGAGCCATAGAAGAAAATGCCAAACCACTCCAGTATCTTTGCAAAAAAACCCTAAATGGGATTACAAAGAGTCAGAAATAACTGGAAAATGACAGAACAGCAACAATGGTAAGCATACCTTTCTGTCCCATTTCTTCGACTATGAAATCTGAAAAATACCAATAAAAACAAAATACTTCCAGTGTGGCTGACATAGAAAGAGAGCTTTTTTTTTTAAACTGAGACAGAGCAGCCTGTTTGATGATATTAAATGATTATCAGAGGTCAGTGAGCATTCTCTAGTTTCCTGACTTATTATTTAAGAAAACTAATTTAGGTAACAGAAAGTGTTTTAGACAATAGGAGAGAAGAAATATATATTTATTGAATCTCAAAGAGTTAAAAGCTGATCACTGCATTTTTAAGAGCTATTCATTCTAAAATTCATTTAGTCAATGGAAATATTTAATATTTAATAATATTTAAATTGTATGCATAATTTTCTATACATTTCCTAATCTTACGTTAAAAATATACATTTTCCAATAAGTTGACATAAAAAAAGTTCATATCCTTTACTGATTACTTAGTCTGGACATAGGAATCAGGTCTAAGAAGGAAAAGAGTAGGGATTTGTGAATACAGTTCAAAATTCATTTTATCTTAAATAGCAATTTTTACCAATAACAGCTTAGAGTTAATTTTATTCTCATCTATCCATAATGAACAATAAATATCGACTAGTTCTTTTAATATAAAAGGGATATCATTTAACATCTTTCTTTTTGAAATTTAAACTTATCCTGATGTGATAACCAATTGTTAAAAATCCTTATTAACCTTTTGCAACTTTTTTGCAAGTTAGATTCATTATTTAAGAACTACATTAACTAAAACAAGTTCCTATCCTAGTCTGATGATATTTCCTATATAGATAGTTTCCAAGGCTCTTAACATTATTAAAGAATAAGAGAAATTGATATAGACCAGGGGCTGAAAGTGATGCTATTGCTTTGCTAAATCTCATACATGCAGGAGGAATGTAATAAAGTTTTCACCCAATTTCCTCTTTTCCACACACAGTGTATCAAAAACTCAATTAACATGTCCAGGTTTTAGCATTAAGACACAAAAATAATCAATTTTATAAGTTCCAAAAGTAACAGGCAAATTGTTTTAGCTACAGCAAAAACATTAAGCTTCAAATGATATCAGTTGAATTCCTAGTTCATATAAAATTATTGATAAAATGATGGATTGTTTTACCCAATACAGAAAACTATTGGTTTTTTATCTCCTGGGAGGAACTCCCAGACTTGCAGTATCAGGGACTCAGGACCATTACCTGAAAAGCCCTCACTTCAGCTAATGCACCTTGCCTCTCCTTCCTTTGCCCCCTGGGGGGAAGGGTGTAACTCTTTTTTCCTAATCTGATCTGTGATGAAAGAAGACTCAAGGGGGAAGCACTACAGCCTTCTTTTGTAAGGTAAAGTTGTAAATACTTGATTTTCTACAATGAAACTTTTAGTTAGTTTTCTGAGCCTTACTATTTACCCTTTTTCAGAGGCATTATATTCATAGCCCACTGCACATAAAACTCCTGAGGAGGGGGGAGGATCAGTATCAACATTTTGAGGAAATATTTAACAATATAAAGATACAACAGAACATAGATAATATGTGAAATTTTGTTTCACATCATCACATGCAAAAGTTATTGATAGAGACTTTTAGGCTGTTTTAACCTCTTATTAGAGTTGCAAAGTCTGATGGGTGAATTCATGTTGCCTCCAGGCTGCTGTTGTTAGTAGAGCCCTTGATGTAACTTGCTATGCATCTTTCCTTTATCCAAATTGGGGAGGGTGATTTAAACACCATAATTATCCTTCAGCACCCATGTTACCTAGTGACAAGACTTTAAAAAAATGTTTTCAACTAATTTAACCTGTGCTGTGACAGTGATTCCTAAAATATTTTTTTTCCTTAGAAAGTAAAAGGTCTTTAATGTCTAAGTACAATGTGAAGAAGCTGGACAAAAGTTCCAGTGGTGCCAATCTCTGTCCTGGACTAGAGTTAAAAGCTTTATCCCTAACTTTTTTCAAATCTTTTTACGTTCTAAATTTGCCTTAGTGCCAAATGAAATTAAGCTTTGGTTGCCTCCTGATATAGGAAACAAAATGTTTCTCTTTTAGATGAGGCAAGAAAATGGTTAAATGCTTGTTAGTCTGCCCTTTGATCTGAGGGACAAAAATTCCCCTTTTATTTTTTATTGTTGTTATTAATTTTTTGACAGCCTTTCCTGCAATCAAACTTGGCCAGAGTTGGATTAGAGGAACCTAGATCCTTAAATCTTAAAGCTTCTGTTCACATATTATTATTATCATTAACTACATGCAACTGGGAATTAAGATATACAGGTACTGGGGTAGGGAGACCCTCCTTGCCCTACCAGAAAGTTAGACAGTGAGATCACTGTTTTGGGGTTGGTGTAGAGGAAAGATGGGGACAAAATTTGTAACTCAAAATCTCGTGGAAATGAATGAAGTAGGTAAGAAAATAAATGAAATAATTAATTAAAAATAAAAGAAAAAAAGAAATTAAATTAAAAAAGTAAAAGTTGATTGAAATTAGTAACCCTACCCTGTGACTTGTGATTTTTGGAGTTGCGTTTGCTTGTAAGGGCCATTGTGGACCTTCCTTTCAGTTCCTTTCTGTCCCATTTGGGCACCATTTGCTCTCGGCTGCTCAGAGTCCAGCACTAAGCATGATTGAAGATGTGAATAAGAAATAACCAGATCATGTGAGGAGTTCAAGGAAGAACCATTAACTCCATTTAATTATTCTTTGAACAAGGTTTTTATAGAACAAGCAGACAAAGACTCAAATATTCTTAGCTTAGTTTGTCATATCCTGGAATATTACTGAAATTATCATAGTCTTATCATTATAAAAGCCTTACCATTATAATAGCCTTATCAATATAATAGCCACGTCTTGGGAGCAGCTCACATAAGATCAGGCTTTCCTCTCAAGGTGCCAGGAAGGCATGGGAAAAGTCAGTTAACTCTTATCAAAATGTAATCACATACAAAGTATGCTTCTTGAGAGCAGGCTTCAAGGCCTGGAGGCCAAAGCCACAGTCATCCAGAAAGTGACCAACATCTACATAAAAACTGATCCCCAAGAATCAAAAATACAGTTCACTTTTGTGTCTCCTTTTCCATTTGGGCAATTCTACATTTCAATGAGTTTTTTTTCTTCAGTCAATTTTTGTAATTCCTTTTCCAAGCTATTGAGGCTTCTATTCATTATTTTCTTGTGGAATTCTCATTTCTTTCCCAATTTTCCTCCTGTCTCTTAATTGATTTTTAAAATCTTATTTGAGCTCTTGCAATAGAACTTTTTGGGCTGGATACCAAATTATATTTCCCTTTGAGTAATCACATGCAGGAATTGTGACATTGTCCTCTTTTCAGTTTGCGTTTTAATCTTCCCTGTCACCATGGTAGGTTTCTATGGTTAGGACTTTTTTCTTCATTTGTTTGCTTTTATCTTATTTTAAAAAGTTAAACTCTGTTCCTGTGATACAGGGAACACTGTCTCAAGTATCTTATACTGAGGGTCTGGGACATAGTCACTGGATTTATATGGTAGTATCTGAGCTATGCTTTAGACAAATGCTTGGGATTCTATTAGAGATTAAGAGTAAAAGTGTTGCAGGCATAGGAAACTGATTATCGCAAAGATATTTAAAATGGGTTATAGTGTTGTATGAATAGCCAGGAAACATGTTTCATTGCAATGTAGAGTCTCTGTGGGGTTATACTTTGATATCATCCTGAAAAAAATCAGTTAGAGCAAGAATGTGAAAGGTTGTAAATTACTGACAGTGAAGTTAACATTTTATCTTATAGGTTATAGGACATGGCTACAGTTTGTTAGGCAGAGACATCACTTGGGCAGACCTCCATATTAGGAATGATGATTTTCCAGCTTTGAAGGAAAAAGGAAAGAGTGACTTCAAGTAGGAAAACAAATTATGAGACTTGAAACAATATTTGTATATCTGTTTGTAATGGCAAACAAAGTGGTACTTTGGTCCATTTCAGTTATTGTAATGGCAGGCTGAGCAGTACCTAGCTCCTTGTTTCAGCTATTCAAGGGCTGATTATATCAGGTCTTTGCTAGAAAAAAGTATGCTTGTGTTACTCTTGATAGGACTAAGGGAATTTGGAGACCTTCCCTGCTCTTACTAGGTCTAATATATGGAACCCAGGATAGGAGGAAAGAGTGGAACAAGAAGGTTACAGCAGGAAAAGTGTAATATGAAGGAGCAGGACAGATAAAAACTTGAGCAGGAGTTGGGACCAATCAGAATTGAGATCAAGAATGCTTGTGATTTCATCACTCTGTAGCACTCTGTTAGTCTGTCAGACAAAAATCTTGTCTGTTGTTTTTAAAGAGAATTTTTGAAAAAGGACTTTACTGCTGATCCAGAAGTCCTGGAAGAGGACTTTCCTGCTCATCCAGAAGCCCTAGAGAAGACTTTACTGCTCTTTACAGAAGTCTTGGGACTTTGCTGCTGCTTTGTGTTTGATTTCTCAGAAGCTTTGTATATTGGTTTGTCTTCCTTTGTCAGACAGAAAGTGAATTGAGATGATAGTTCCAGCAATGTGTGGAAGTATAGTTGTGGTTCTGTTTAGCTTTGTCTTCCTAAAACAGGCACCTCAAAGCGATGTTCCTGTAAGCAGAGGTGTGAAAAAAGGAGCAGAGAGCTGTTAATACAGGCAAGATCTGGGAGTGTGGAAGAGAAGCCATGGAGTTTGAAAGTCAGCCTCTTGTTAAGAGGAAAGGACCTTTACTTGGGTACTCAGTGCTGACTGATGAGATTTGTAATTTACTGTGACCTAGGGGTAGATGGCCTTTGGAATTTCCACTACCCCTTAACAATATTTGGCTTAAGGATGATTACCCCTTAAAGATGATTGAATTAAGGATGAGTGGAAGCTGGTCACCAATCAAGATGAAAGAAGACTTTAGATTGGTACTTTATACTGATTGATGAGATTGTGACTTACTGAATAATATATTTTGTTTAAGATTATGTGGTCCTCTTAGTAATAAGATGTTATATTATGTTGTAAATGTTTTGCTTTAGTTTATTTCTGAATAGAGAGTTCACTGTATTAGGTGAACAGAACCTTAAAGTTATTCATAGCAGCAGTTCTCAGGAGAGCTGTTCATGATTGGTTTTACAATGTTCAATTTTTATTTGGAAGAATTTTCTGTGAAAGAAAAATTCTGACTTATTTTTGATACAATAATTGATTATCTCTAAGTTCCCAAACTTCCCCCTAAAGAACTAAGAATTTTCTCCAATGATTAAGCCAATAGAAATAGAAATCCAACACTGCTGACATAAGCATGTCCTACATCTACACCTTGAAGATTATGAATGAAAAAAATTAACTATTATCTGTACACCAATACAGTCAAAAAGAGAGAGAAGAATAAACAGAGAAAACTAGGATGGAGGAAAGTAATTATAACTGTGAATGTTAATGGGATGAAATTAACAATAATACAGAAACAAAAAAAGAAATAGGCTAGAAACACAATTCAACAATATATTGTTTACAAGTAACAGACTAGAAAAAGAAAGATACTCAGTTAAAATAATGGAATAAGGGCCTAGATTAGTGTTTACTATGCCTCATCTGTGGTTAAAAAAAACTTAAGAGCCAGCAATCAGGATCTCAGACAAAGCAAAATAGAAAAAAAAACAAGATCCAAATTTAAAAAAAGATGCATTATACCAAAAGCTACCAGAGACAAAAAAATTAATATTAATACTAAATAGATATAGATCAAATGGTAGAGCATCTAAAGTCTTAAAAGAAAAGTTACAGGATAAAAAAATAACATAAAACTATAGTAGTGGGTATCCTCAAAATTTCCCTCTCAGAACTAAATCAATCTAAGTATAAAATAAATTAGAAAGAAGTTAAGGAGATGAATAGAATTTTAGCATTTTGTTTTTGCTATTCATCCTTCATTTTTGAACAGGATCAATGACAGTCATGAAGGTGATGACTTGAAGATGAATTGTATTTAAGTGAGGCAGAGCTGTACAATGTCATCAGCTTCACTCTCTCCTCCAGAGTTAATAGAGTCCAGTGGCAAGACACAAAAGTCAAGATAGTTGATCATGGCTTATGATACAGTGGGTGACATTGGCCTTTCTAAAATAATGTCTTTGCGAGGTCTGAGGCAATTCCATTCTATTATTAATGTCCAGGTAAAAACTGAAATAAAAGATGGCCATTTGCCATCACATTTGGGAGGAGAAAACCATCAGAGATTCTGATAAGAATAAACAATTGTTATTTACATTCACTCTAAGCCATCAAAATGATGAGGAGAATGCTCTGGTAACCCCCTTGAGCTCTCCTTGAAACTTTGAGGTACAGGCTCTCAGAACCCCCTTGAACTCTGATTCAACCTTCCCATTTGATGAGGCACTTGAATGAGGCCATAAAACTTTCACTGTCACTCTGCCCAAACCGTTGTTACTAGCCTGGTTCTCCACTGTCCATCTACTTCCAACCCTTGGGCCTATCAAAATATCTATACCCAAAGTAACTGTTCCACTCTTGTATCATTGTCTGTTGGCTCCAGGTAGCCTTCAGCAACTTCCAACCCTTAATCACTCATTTACTGGAGTCTGACTTCATTGACTCCTCCTGAAGGCCCTCCCCAAACTCCTCCCCTAGACCACCCCCAGATTCTTCCCACCACCTTTCTGTAAATAAGATCCTGTCTTGCTCCTGTGTGTGAGGGCATCGTAGAATTTTCTAGCACAGACTTGCACTGGGTCTAATACAGCTGAACTTTTAATAAACTTTACTTTCCTTTGGCTGAGAGAAGACTTTAGTTGAATTCATTTGGCAGGACCCAGTGTGCTGGTATTTGGGGGTCTCAAGCACCTTAACCATGACCCTCTACATTTTATGGGTAACCTCTTCAAAAACACTAACTATGAGCAAGAGATCCTAGGACTGGAACCAATTATTGGCCATTCAATGAAAGCCAGAGTGATTTGTACTTAAAGGTTTAGTCAAGTACCACATTTGAAACACAATGGGCTTTTTCAAAGCTTTTTTTTTGAGTTATATTTCATAAGTGAAAACTTCATAAGAGGAAGAGTTCATAGTCCCAGATTTCTGAAAAAAATAAATAGGAAATTAAAAAAAAATCTAGCTCCCAGACCCCCAAGATATCTTTTAAATTTGTGAATGAAAGTTATATTCCTTTGGACAGAGTACTCACATATAAGAAAATGATTCTCTTTGTAAATGGTTCTCAGCCTTCCTAATGTCACGACCCTTTAATATAGTTCCTCATGTTGTTGTGACCCCCCAACCATAAAATTATTTTTGTTGCTACTTCATAACTGTAATTTTGCTACTGTTATGAATCTATCTGATATGCAGGATGTATTTTCATTGTTACAAATTGAACATAACCCACGGGTTGAGAACTGCTGCTCTTTGTGGACAGAGGCACCACATCAGAAGAAGAACAGGAGAAGGAAGAAGAGGAAGAGAAGGAGGAGCAATAATATTATGGTCTAGGGGTCTTGGGAACCCCAACATGAAAGGACAAAGCTTGTGGGTCTGCCTCAAAAGAATTCAACCACTCAAGCCTTATTTCACTCATAGACTTATATTGTGTTGCTAATAGAAGAGGGTGAGATTTTAAGAATCTGCCCAATTTAATTGGGCAAGATTAACCTTTTTTATAGGAAACAATATTGTGGGAAGGTTTGAATGGGATCCAGGAGTGGCAAATAGCCTGATGTGACCAGGAGGTAATGGGAAGGTGTCTAAATGTGATTTAGGGGTGGGTAGTAGCTTGGGGTGGTCTGGAGGTAACAGATACACCTTAAGATGGGTCAAAGGTAAAAGAGAATTAAAGGTTGGACTGGGTCAGGGCCATAATGAAAGGGCAGATGAAAAGATTATTGAATATCCAGGTGGAGACATTTGGGAAAGTTCAGGAGCTGGGTTGTGTTTTGTGGGAGTCCAGGTCCCATACCCCTTCAGGAGCAGGAAGAGAGTTTTGGAATATAATTTTGGAAATGTATTTATTTTTTTTGTTCATCCTTCATTCTTGAAGTGGACCAATGATAATCTGAAGGGTGGTGTCTTCATGTGTGAGTGAATTGAATTTAAGTGAGGCAGAGCTATGCAAAGTCATCAATCTTATTCTTTCCTCCACAATCATTGGAGTCCAGTAGCAAGACAAAAGCCAAGACAGCTGGTGATGGCCAATGATGCAGTGGGTAACCTTGGCTTTTCTAAACTTGGAAATGCATTCCAAATTAACATGTTGGGTCCCCAGATGTTATGCATCTACCAGTATTCTCAGGATAACATGGTAAAAATAGTTAATATAAAACCTTCTTCTAATTTAGACCATAATTGTAGTGATACCCACGTGTAAGAAACATGTGACAAGGTTTATCTTACATCATCTGCTCTGGAAGTCCTTCTTTCTGCGTAAAAACCTCATGGTCTTTGCTCTCAAAGAGAACCAAAGACATGATGAGCATGATGTCTTGACTTGCATGTGAACTTAAAAAATAGCTATAATAATTAGCATTAATATAGCACTTTAAAAATATCTCATTCTATCCACACAACAACCCTGGAAGTAGTTGCTATTATTATCCTCAGTTTGCACATGAGGAAACTGAGGCAGTCAGTGACTTAGTGACATGCTCACGGGGCATATAAAAGTCTGAGATGAGATTTGTACTTAAGACTTCATGATTCCTGCTCTAACATTTTACCCATTGTACCATTTTGCTGCATCAGTTTCCCCAAAATTAGAGATCTTCAAGAAGAATTTGGATAATTTCTTTTGGGAATTGTTCTATAGGGACTTCTTTTTCAGATATTCATTTGATGTGATACCTTTTAATGCCAATTGCAGCTTATAAATTCTGATTTTTATTATTGCAATTATGATTTGGTGGTTTCAATTTAATGCTTTTTGAACTGTAGCAAATGTTTTCTAGAAGCGATGTTTGCATTAGCATGTTGGTAGATGTTTAACTATCAGCTCCATCACTTTTAATCTGTATTATTAATAATTTTCCTATCAAGTTTTAAAAATCTAGATTATCAACAGCATGATAAATCAAGATCTAATCTATAGGACTTTCTGAATGTATAAGAATTTTTTTTGTATGCAACTTAAGTAATTTATCAAAGGAACATAAATCTAAAATTAAAAGGAACCTCTAAGAAAACCTAATTCACATTAGTTATTTTTCAAATGAGTAAACTGGCTTTGTCAAGGACACACTAGCTTGGAGCGGAATTGCTTGGTCCTTGGTGTTTTTTTTTTATTCAAGCACAACCTAGGATCTCTATTTTTGATAATATAACAAAAAGATAATGGATACATTTCTTAAAGCATGTGTCTGTATTGAGTTTTCATATGAAAAAATGGAAATGAATGAATCCCCCCTCTCATCCATCCATATATCTATGTATCTATCTATGTATCTGTCTATCTATGTATCTATCTATTTATCTATCTGTCTATCTGTCTATCTGTCTATCTGTCTATCTATCTATCTATCTGTCTATCTGTCTGTCTGTCTGTCTGTCTGTCTGTCTATCTATCTATCTCTCCTCTCTCTTCTTCTAGACCAGGGTTTAAAAGTTCTGAAAGTTTCAGTACAGCAACAACCAGCTGACTACCTCCAATGTCCTATTTTCCCAGCCAGCATCTATATGGCTACGAATATAGAGTGCTTCTGTTTTTAATTTTTATTTTCTGTGTTCTGTTATATCTTTCCTCATGGAAACTCCATGAAAAACCAAATGGAATGGGGAAGATTATGTGCTTGTATGTTTTGAAAGGCTGAGAGAACCACTAATGGTTCTCTGAGCCACATAAAGTCAAGAGAAGCAGGAACACAATCTGATAAGGATTCATTTCTACTACTTAACTTATTATCCCTCCACCCTTTGGTGGTAAGAGGAGATTCTTCATCTTTAATTTCATTGGTTTAGGAAAATCCTATACTAATCCAGATTGCTAGTTCATAGTCTTGAAAGATTGAAGAACTAACCTGAAAAACTGAGAGATAAAGTGACTGGATTTCTCTTTACCATTTGCAATATATTATTTCATTTCATCTTTATAACTTTTTGAGACACATCGGGGAATTGTTATATTGCATATTCTCCCTCACTTGCCTCCTTTTTTAAGTCAAGGAAAACAATTCTTAGAAATATGAACTGATTTACTTGCTTTTTGTTCTTCATTTTTGAAGAGGATAGTGAAATCACAATGTGATAGATGATATCTTGAGTGTGAATTGGATTTAAGTGAGGCTGAGTTGTCCAATGTCATCAGCCTCATTCTCTCTTCCAGAGTCATTGAAGTTCAATGGCAAGAAAAAAAATGACTGGTTATAGCCCAGGATGCAATGAATGATCTTGAGGTTTTCATTACCTGACCAAGTTCTAAGCACTTCACAGCACCTGATGTAGCTGCCTTCATAGTTATTGAAAAAAATTGTCTTCATCTACCCATTCAGCCAGAGGATACTATCATATATCCCTATATGTGTAAGTAGATATATAGGTAGATATCCCTATAACTCATTGCTGGCTTTGAAGTCTGTTGGTTACCCTTAACTCGTTTAGCCCATTAGCCCATTTGCTATTAGTCCATAGTTTTATCAGGGTGCAAAGCCATACATGAGCAGCTTTCCAGAGGACTACTTCTCTGAACAGCTTTCTAGGTTCTGATTACATAGTATAGTGAACTCTCTATTCAATAACAAATCAGAGCAAAACATTCACAGAAAAATCAAGGTACAACATTCAGAATGTTACAACTCATTAAAGAAAATCAAAATACAGTATTCACCATGTCACAATTCAGCAACTTATCATTAAATGGCCACATAATTTGCACCAAAGTGGTCACATTGTTTTGAACAAAGTAAGATCATTTAGTAACTCAATCATTCAACCCTCCTCAAGGGTCACAAAATACAAAAGTCAAAGGTCTCCACCGATGGGGTGAAATTAAGTTACAACTTCATCACTCACTATTCAGACAATTTCATCAGTTGCTACTCAGTAGAAGACTCAGGTCTTTTCATCTTGACTTGGGGAAGGTAGCTCCTACCTGAATCCACCAAGCTGTCATGTGGATTCAAAGGCAGACAGTTTCCATTTCCTTGTCCAGCTCTCCATGCAGTTCCTGCTCCACATTGAAGCTCACAATGCCCAGTACATCTCAGATTCTTCACAATCTCTGCTCCTGGGAAGACAAGGCTTTATGAGGCCACAGTAACATTCATGCATATTAACAAAGCCACAGCAACATTTGTACAAAATGCTGGCACCACAGTCATGCTTCCTTAGTCTTTGACAGTTCTGGCTGGCCCTCAGGAATCCTTAGCAGCTCCAGTTGGCCCTCATAAATCCTCAGAACCATAAGCTCTGTTCTCAAAATCACAATCACATTTTCCATCCACCATATGACTTGCTCCAAGGAATTCTGTCTCAGTTCTCAATTCTCATTCCTCTTCTCAGTCCTTCTCAATTCTTGGTTCAGTCATCAGTCCAGCAGCAGCTGCCCTGCCTCCAGTATTCTTATCCCAAGAAGTTCTGACAGTCTAGCTTCTGCTCTTCCTTAAATATGGCAAAGCTCCTCCCTGTTCAACCCCTTCCTGTTTTGTCAGCAACAAAGGTTCACACCTTCTGTTTCTTTAACTGAGGCTTAATTTGAAACTAGATGCTAAGTACCTATTAGCTTGGCAATTCAGATGGATATTCAAATTTCCTTACTATTACACAGGGTGTGACCACTGCACATGCTACAGCTTTTTGGAGCCACAGATGAAAGTTGATTGGCAGGTTGACACCAAAGGTGAATGAGTAGCCCTGATAAGGGCTTGGCAAACCCTCGCACCAGAGCGCTACTCCTCCCTGAGCACTGATACAGCCAGTGGTAGAACTAAAGTCTTCTGCTGCTTCTCATATCATTATTGATTTGGTTAAAAATTAATCAGTGTGCCATGCTGAAAGGAAGGAAAGGAGTATAAATTTAGCTAGACAGAAGGAAATGGCAGGTCCATAAGTCAAGTGAGTTTGAAGATAAGCCTTAACACAGGTCTGGAAATTCCATGGAACTAAACAGTCCAGTATACATGGATATTAGCAAATAGAAAGGGTCTGAGAACAAGGCCAATGTTCTGGACAACAAAGGGCGATGTGTACAGATAGCGGGATTTATATTAGGTATCTAGGAAATTGGCAAAAAGAGAAAAATGGGCCATGATACTTAGTCAATAAAGCTTTCACTTAAGGGCCTTCCATATCCTTTCCCAGAATCAGAAATAGTTCTGGGATTTTAGGCCAACCGGATGTTGACTCAGCACTCACTATGATGTGCAGGGAACAGAGCACCCTGAATTCTTACTCACCCTGATAGTAGTGATGCAAAGGAAACTAAGTACAAGGGAGTATACAGCCCAACCAGTGTGAAACAGGAACACTAAATAAAGTATGGACATGATAGCCTTCAAGATTTGCCTGACTTTATCTGCCTGACATCATGGAACTAAACAAAACAATAATGTAAAATATAGTAACTGTTAGTTACTTTCTTTGTCTCATTGCTCTATAAAACTTTGCTCATTGTATAAATAAATAAATAAATGATTTATTATTATTAAATGAATAAATAAATTATAAATAAATAAACAGAGTTCTGAGTTCTATTCTGAACTGCCCACCTGGCCCTGGTTTATCCCATGTCTCTGCTCACACCTGATGCTGGCTAGTAGGTGGCCCACAACACAGTGATTTGCCCAGGGTCACACAACTAGCATGTGCCTGAGGTCAGATTTGAACTTAGGTTTTCTTGACTCCAGGCCCAGTGTTCTAGGCCTTGATTCATCTAGCTATCCTCAAACTAGGGATTACTTATAACTAAAGATGTTATCTATAGCTATGATTAGTTCTATTCTTTAGACTAGATATTACCTATGTCCAAAAAATAGACTTTCCATATTGTTCCCCTGGTTAATAAATTCTAGTACCTCCTCATTACTCTAAGTTCAATTACAATCTCTGGAATTCAAAACTCTTTTAACCTGGCATCAACTTGTCCTTTAAGTATTATTAAGCATTATTCTTCTAGATCTAGAGAAATTAACTTTCTTAGTATTTCATATACAACTTTATGCCTCCAAATTCTAACTTTGTAAAGGCTGCTCTACCATGACTCAAATTCATTCCCTCCATGTCTTCACATCTTAGAATTCAAGTTTTGCATAAAATTCAATTTAATTGCCATCTCCTACCTGATGCCCCATGTGCTACTCCCTACACCCACAATTTACCTTGTTTTTGTTTGATATATATAATTTATTCTTACTTTTATGAGTACATGCAATCTCCCTTGATACATTAGAAATTTTTCAAGTAAAGAGGCTGTTTCATTCTTGTCTTTGCTTCCTGTCATATAGCACTGTGCCAGGAACATAATGAGCACTTCATAAATGTTTGTTGATTGAAATATCTAAATATACTTTTTAAAATTTCTAAAATTCTATTCTTGCTACCTTTGTTTTTGTTTCTTGGTATTTCCACAATTCTGATTTCCATTCCAGGCAATTCTCTCTATACCCTTCTTTTTATTTCCCTCTCCACTCCCTGAAAAGAAATCATAAGTCATATAGCAATAAGATAATATTAAGTAGTTTGACAATTGACTGGAATTCTGAGATTTGTAAGTCTCAGCAGAAAAAAAACCAACTCTGTTATATACTTGAGACCAATTTAAATTATTGTATCTGAAGGCATGCCTCAGATATTAAAAAAATAAATACCCTGGGAAAGATTAGATGAAAAAGGGAAAAGGAGATTAACTTTATACATAGCTAGACTCAGGACTTAAGAAGCTAAATTGGAAAGCATTAGTGGTTTAGAGGCAACCTCTCCCACGACCACCACCAATTAACCAAACTAAAACAAAGGTACTCCAGCTTGTAACCAAGAAAGGAGAAATTGGGGTTTCATGGGTGTAAGTACATGAAGGTGCTTCTTCAGGTGTCATATCATAGAGGATTTATATTACTCATTGTACTCATTTCTTCAATGACTACTTGCTTTTTACTCATTGTAAATTACTCATTGTACTCATTTCTTCAATGACTACTTGCTTTTTCCTCAACCTCTCTTTCCTCTACCTTTTCTGTAATAGACACTGCATTGTACACTGCTTGGTCCTTTTATTTAAATGGTGCCTGTATCTTGATACTGCTTCCACTATAAAGAGGACAGGGGTTAACTGGAGGGATATACATTTTCCATTAGGGAATACAGATAAATCTCTAGTTGAAACCTGAGAACTTTCTAACTAAGGGCTATGAGCCACTATGATTATACTATTACCTTATTTTCATATATAAACTCCCTAAAACAGCTAAGGAGGAGAACATCTAACTTCAGAACCATTGTGCTGTTCCTGGGCTAAAAAGTGAAATAACTGTTATCACAGGGTTTGGCTTATTGAGTGAAAAAAGTTTAAAAAGGAGGAATAACTAAAGAAAATAACTAAACTACCCCAAACCAACCAATCCTACCACCCTCCCCACCCCACAAAATAGATAGCTAAGGCCTGGGAATACCTGCGTAATCCAGCAGGGAAATAGGAACAGAAAGGAGTGAGTGCTGAAAATCTAACTAGAGAACGCACAGCAGCACTCAGGGTTACTTTGTGTTCATAGTGAAAGATGGAGTGTCAGACATAGAAACCAGTGAGAAGATATCAAAGGGAGGTGGGATGATTAGCCACCTTTACTTGGAAGGATAGCAAGATTGGATGCGACAATAAATAAAGGTATAGGGAAAGAAAACAACAGAAAAAAGAATTTTAACACAGAAAACTTGGTACTAAAATGTACCCTAAATTCTTTCTTACAATAGATGTTTGACTAAAGCAGCTTCTCTATGTATCTGGGGAAGACTTCAGCAAGTGCATGTGTATACTCACACTTAAAATATTATCTTGCTTTTTACATAGCATAGCTTTTTACATAGCATATTATCTTGCTTTTTACATATACATTACAAAGTTTAATGGAAACTTGAGGCAATAAAGAGAATAATATATTAAAGCAATATACATAGAATATATATGCATCAAAGCAATATGCTTTCAGCATTATTATGAAATATATAGCCGATGCTAAAAGCTTAAGGCACTAAAGCTAGTAGAAGTTGTTGAACTGCTAAGTAATATTATATAACACACTTTAGTTAAATGCTAATTTTTTAGACTATAGAATAAATACATTAATAATATTATTCACACATTTCAAGGAATTGAATTCCATCATAACATCTGAAAAATCAACCAGAAGTTAAGTTATAATATTTTTTTCACCAATGTGTCTAGAACAGAAACCCAAGATCATTCAAGGCCAAACCTACAGCACTTTACTTTCCTCATCATCATAGTTTTCACTTTTCTTTTACCTTTTAAAATGGCTTTGTACCAATCTGTACATACTTTTATTTATTTTCTCTTATATATAGTAGGTTCCTGTTCCTCCTAGAAGTCTACGTTTCCCTCCTAGTGGAATATAAACTTCTTGAGAGTGAGAGTGGTTTCATTGTCTTTGCAAAGTGGTTGTACATAATAGTTGCCTAATGAATGCTTATTGAATTCAGTTGGATGACAGAGTGTTACCAAAATCTCTGAGAACAACAATGACAGTAACAAGGACCATATTAAAAAACAAAAAAATAAACAGTCACTGACTATGAAGACAGGGATAAAAGTATTCCATTAGTATGAGAGCAAGAACATTGCATGTACATAGAATCATTAAATTTACAGCAAAGATTAAGCTTATAATTTTAAAATATACTCCACCACATTTCCTCAGTTAAAAAGTGATACTCTGGGGCGGCTAGGTGGTGCAGTGAATAGAGTACTGGCCTTGGAGTCAGAAGGACCTGAGTTCAAATCCAGCCTTAGACACTTAACACAAAAACTAGCAGTGTGACTAGCTTTGTTGGAAATCAAGGGATGGAAGGATTTGTGTGGTTGTCTAAGAACTTTATTTGGAAACTCAAGTTAATGGTTACCCCAGGAGTGGAAGATCAGTATGTAGGGAAACTAGGTCATTCCTTTGTTATTTGATTGATTGAATCTTAAAATGTGAAGCTGTTTTCTCCCTTAGGGAAACCAGCTGATTCTTCTCTTGTTTCTTGTTTCTTTCTGTAATAAGATGTAACATAGAGACTTTCCTTGTTCTGAAGATTGTATATAATATTGTGAGTTGTGGAAACTGTGAACATTGTAATGAATTAAGATTTATAATGGAATAAACAGAGCGTTCACTAATACTGTGTAATCTGAATCTTAAAAGCTCCTCACAGTAGCATTCTCTCAGAAATCCACTGCTGACTGGCAAGTCACTTAACGCACAACTGCCCTCCAAAAAGCAAAAAAAAAAAAGGTGATACTACAAAACTTCTGCATACTTTTCATTATTTAGTTGGAAGGTGACACTGAACAAGAAATAGGTGGTGCAGTAGATAAGAGTGTTGGGACTAGACTCAGGAAGACTTTTCATCATGAGTTCCAATACAGCCTCAGACATTAACTAGCTGTTTGTCCTTGGGCAATTAACCTAACCCCATTTGTTTCAGTTTCCTTTTCTCCAAAATGGACTGTGAAGGAAATGGCAGTATCATTGCCAAGAAAATATCAAATGGAGTCATAAAGAATCAGGCAAAACTGAACAATAGAAACTAAAGACTATGATAAACTATGCCTTTGGCATTTTATTTTAATTATAGAATCAATATTGAAATCTTTGGAAATAGTACAGATTGAATTGTAGGAAATTGTATTGGAATTTTTATGCATATAAATGTACATATATATGTTTCTCAGTATCTTATAGGTTAATGTCTTCTTGATAATTGGCTATCAGGAGATTGGACATGAAAATACTCATCATCTGTATTGTTGAAGAGTAGTTTTGAACTCTACCAACCCTTTCTTCAACATGACAATAATAAATTTGACATGTTTGTCACAAAACATACGGCTGGTGATTTTTAGGCACAAAAGTTAAGATTGTTTGTTGGAGTCTTAGCCAGATATTGAACATGCAGAACATACCAAATTAAAGGATAATTAATAAATTAAAACTTTCTGTTTAGCACTTTGCAAAAATTAAATAATTATTAACGATATCAAATCTGTATAATTAATGTCAGGGGGGTTATATAATGTTTGTTACTCTACTCAGATAATTTAATTAAATTTGAGAAAGTCATCTCAGACAATCTGCTAATTTCCTTTTCAAAACAACAGAAAAATGACTTCCTCCTTTTTTATCTTGGCTGTTTCTAAATTTCTAAATCTCAGGGATATGAAATACGTTTTGGCTTTTGTACGTCTCTCAAGACACATGATATGTAAACTTCAAAGGACTCCCAAATGACAGATGTGGTTCAAAGAAGAAGAATCATATTTCTCATTTTTAATTGGCCCTTAAATTACTTTGTAAGAATATATTGCTCATATAGACTATAGTTATACCATTAGGAAAGGCATATTTGGGATTTGCTTTTCTCTTGACTGACATTAATATTTAATACTTTTCAGCCTGTCATAAATGAAATCCTTCCAACAGTCAAATTAAAGTTTAAAAATTGTTATCTGTCAATTTATTAGTGAATTCTATCAAAAATCCAAGGAACAATTAACTTAACTTTTTGTAAATATAGGAAAAGAAGGAATCATAGCAAATTACTTCTACCCTCAAAATATAGAATTTTTACCTAAGCCAAGGACAGGTAAAGCAGGAAAACATTGTAGACCACTGTCACTAATGAACACTGATGCAAATATATTGAATACAATATCAGCAAAGGAGCCTATAGGAATTGATCAAAATTTTTATACAATAGGATCGGGTTATATTTATACCACAAAAGCAATAGGGGTTCAATATTGGGAAAACTAGAAACAAAAATAAACTATATTAATAACACATAAAAGAATTAACCATAAAATAATTTTATTTCTCTGCATCTTACTTTTCTTATATGTAAAATGATGAGGTTCAAACAGATAATCCCTAAAATACCTTTTATATGTTGAATGTTATTTCTGAACTCCTCCCTCAAAATTCACTACAATGTTTTGTTATTTACAGAGGTAGTACTCTTACGTATCATGACCTCCTCTAGGGAGTTGGCAAGGAATTGGTAGAAAAGACCTTATCCCATGATTTTCTTTTTTTTTTATCAATTCATTTAATTTTCAATTCATGGAACAGACATGAGTAAAGCAGTAAGAAAAACGATGACTACACATGAAACTACAAATTTACCATGTACAACTTGCTATTCTCTCCAAATATACAAAAAAACCTCATCAAATAAATTTCTTTTTTTCTCTCTCCCCTGCCCCCCCAGAGAGGGCTACCTTTAGAAACAAAGAGGTATATGTGTGTTTTTATGTATATATGTCTTATATATGTAAGTTTTTGTACATAGTACAGATACATGTATATGTATGTTGGTATAGATACATATACATACATATATACGCACATACACATACATGTAGATACACACACACTTCAATTTAGCAGGTCTTTCTCTGGATGCAGATAGCATTTTCATGTTTTCTTATTAATTTCTCTATTTATAACAATCAAAATGACTCAGTCCCTCAAAGTCATTCTTAAAACAATATTGCTGCTACTGTACACAATATTCTCTTGGTTCTGCTCATTTCACTCTTTATCATTTGGTGCAAGTCTTTCTCTGTGTTTCTCAGACCATTAAACTCATCATTTCTTATAGCACAGTAGTATTCCATCATAACCATATACCATGGCTTATTCAGCCATTCCTCAGTTGATGGAGGTCTGTGCAATTTACGGTTCTTTACCACCACTATTATAAATATCCCATTCAAATTCAAAGTTATAATTACTGTTTGTGAGTTTCCTTCCATCTTATTTTATACTCATTAATTTGTTTTTAAGCATCTTTTTACCCTATAACTTTTGTCTTATCTCCTCTCCCCATCCTCCCACCCACCACTTCACCCACACCTCCAAGAGTTCACCCCTCATCTACTCCCATCCTCCCAAATATCAATCCACACACCTTTCTAAAATCCCCCCCAATGAGGTACCCCAGTTTTCTTACTTCTCTAAATGTTTAAAAGACTTTTATACCTTTTCAAACATATGCTTTTCTCTTCAAACCAGATGAAAGGCTCCAACATTACCAGCCCTCAACCCCCATCTGCTTCCTCTGTATTAGTTCTTCCTTTCTTGTCCCATTTTTATAACATCACTCCTTTGACCTTTATCTACCCAATTTTGGTTTTTTAGAATAACCCTATCATACATAAGCTTTCTTCAACTATCTCAGTAATGATGACAATTTTAAGAATTCTGAAAACATTTTCCAATATATAAGTTAGAGTTGGACGCTAATGAGTGCATGATAATTTGTCTTTAATGTTTCCTTATATTTATTCTGCATATTTTATATCAAATTTTCCACTGAGTTCTGATCTTTTTGTTACAAAAAAACCTGAAAGTCTTTCAGTTCATAAAATGACCATTTTTTTTTTCATTCTGACTCAACTTTGCTGGCTAATTATTCTTGGATTCAACCCCAGCTCTTTTGCTCTTCAAATATAATGTTTCAAGACCTACAGTCTTTTACAATAGGAACTGCTAAGTCTTATGAAATCCTGACTGTATCTGCATTATTTGAATTCTTGTTTTTTGTAGTTGCTTGCAATATGTTCTTCTAAATATGGACACTTACAAGCCACCTCCACTGAATTAAGAAATGGTAGGCCCTGAGAACAACTCCTTTGGGAAGCAGAGTAGATCTCAAGAAATTTTACTACAACATTTACCTCATTTACAGTCTCAAGAAATTTTACCTCACAAACATTTACCTTAAATCCCCAGAAGCTTTCACCTTGTGTACATTTACCTTACCAGCTTTCATCTAAGGAAGAGCAGAAGGCTAAGTGGGGAAGATTGAAAGATCCCCTGCTATTTTCAGAAGCTATGCTTGGTGGTGGTGATCACATGTGATGGTGGGCTATTGTTGTGGGGAAGGAGGAGTAAACACATGCCCAAATGAGTGTGGTATGACAGGGAACAAGAATGAGTTTTTAGATAGCATAATTGGAAGGCCGTAACTTAGGGGAGGAAAGGAGTCCCTAAAGTTGAGTCTCGAACAAAATTCAGCAAATAACTATAAAAAGAACCAAAAGCCTAGGGCAACATTGACCAAAACTTGGGAATAAAACCTGATTGTAATAATAGGCTGCTAAAAATAGAATAAAACAAAATAAAAATTAAAAGGAACAAGCAAAAGAAAAAGAATCCTACCATAGATAGCTACTTTGATGTAAAAGAAGATGTGAATTCATATTCAGAGAAAGATAGTGAAATTAAAAATAAGCTACTCCTATCCCAAAGAGTAATATCAAATGGTCACAAGCCAAAAACAAGTTTTGGAAAAATTTCAAAAGGAATTAAAAAAATAATAGAGATAAAGGAAAATTTAGGGAAAAATAAAAAGAATACAAGAATATTGTTAAAATAAAGTTAATTGGAAAAAGAGGTCCAAAATCTTAAGAAAATAACTCCTTGAAATCTAGAATTGGGCATGAGGAATTGAATGACAATATAAGACTCCATTACTGTCTTTCAGACTATAGGTGGTTCCAGTGTTTCTATGTGAAAACAGTAGAATTATTTTTCCAGAAATGTATAATTATACTATAGTCCTTTGGAATATTATATTCAAAAAATTCCTTTGTTTATTATGCCTTCCCTGATTGCCTTGTTCAAGTCATTGGCGTTAATTCAAACTAACTGAAAATTATGAATGAAAAAAATAATTTTCAGAATTTTTCAGTACAGTCAAAACAAGAGCAAATACTCAAGCTCCAATGTAAAAGTTTATTTTTTTGTTATTTAAAAATATTACCAATTTAGCGTTTTGGCATGTTTCTTATATCAAATGTAATTAAATAATTACACTGTTTTCCATACTGATGTTTATCTTGCATCCTGACAAAAAAGCACTTTGGCCAATTGCCTGGCATATAGTAGGTGTTTTATAAAGCTTATTTCCTTTTCCTTTCCCTTTCTACCTACCAAGTGAGAGCATTAGTCTTTATTCTAAAAGGAGATTGAATACAATACATATTTTAGCCCTATGAAAATACATGAAAGAGTGTGTAATTAACATTTAAATGAATACTGTTAAGGTATAAAAGACATTTTTAAATAATATCCAACAACCTATACTTGTAGATACTTGAATATCTAAGGAAGGGGGGGATGAATTATGTACATCATATCAAGAAGCCAAACAACTAAACCTTTGTCCCTACAAAAACAAACCTCACCCCCCAAGAGTGTACAATTGGTTCATTTCTTAGTTTGCATACATTAACTGAAAAAAATATTTGTCAGGATTTTATTTGCATTAAAACGTTTAAAATTCATTTTCAATATTACTTATGGAAAATACTGGAGGGAACAATATAACTTAAGGAAGAATCCTCAGATACGATTTATTCCCAGAGACCAGGTTAAGTACTAGAGATACAAAGAATGGTCATGTACACACACACACACACACACACATACACACACACAGAGGCATACCTACACACATACATACATATATATGTATATATACATATATACATGCAGACATACATACATGTTTATAAATAGAGGATACAGATATGAATACAATATTAATGTATAAATATGGGTATATTTGTGCATCTTTATATGTATATATGGTTCCTACCCTCCAAGAGTTTACATTAAAATGGGTCAATTACAGATAGTCAACAATGTATACACAAGATTTATGCACTTTAAGTGGAGGCAATATCAAAAGAGAGGTGTTAGGAGAAGAAAAAAGACAGAAAAGCCTTTTGCAGAAAGTGGAATTGGAGCTGACGGTCTTGAGTTGAAGTCAATAAAGTCCCTAGGTGTAAGGAAAGAAAGCATTCCAGGTTAGAGAAAGGCCAGTAAAAAGGCAAAAGGTTAAAAAGATGGAATGTCTCTATGAATAAATAAGAAGTACGGTATGTGGAGGGGAAGAATGTTTAAGAAGACTCAGAAAATTGGTAGGTTTCAGGTTGTAAAGGACTTCAAATGCCAACAAAATGATTGTGTATTGGATACTGTAAATAATAGGGAGACACTGGAGTTTCTTCAGAGTTAGAGCTGTCTGTAATGAGAATCTGAAGATCTTTCCTTCCCCTTGGCCCCTTGATAGGCTTAAGTGAATCTGAGAACATTCCCTGGTTTGAAAATATACTCTGGGGAGGGGGGGAGCCAAGATGGCAGCATAGAAACAGCAAGGCTTCGCAGCTCCCACACAACCACCTTAAACACCCATAAAATATGACCCCAGACAAAGTCTAGGACTCTCAGACTCACAAAAATACCGAAAACACATCTCTCGCTGAAGGCAACTTGGCAGAAGGGTCACATCACAGTGCCGGCCCAACCTGAAGCGGAGACCAGGGCCAGGTCCAGGGTGGTAGAAAGGAGCTGAGCTGAGCCGATGCCAAGCCTCGCAGCAGCCAGTCTACAGGAGAGAATATCTACAGCCTCCAGCGCCTCCACATCTATTGGAGAGGGGCAGCTCGGCAGGAGGGGCTCATCAAGCAGGCCAGCAGGCTGGAGACAAGACCAGCCCAGCCAAAAACTGCAACAAGGCCAGGCCATACCCCAAGGTTGCCAGGAGGAGCCAAGCCTCCCAAGCTGAAGTGTGAGTCTACTTCAGAGAAGATCTAAAGCACATGCCTGAGGGGATCTTGACATCCAGCAAACCAGGATCAGAGAGGGTTAGTGAAAGTGAAACTTTGAAACTTCATTTGGGGAAGAAAAAGCAGTTCACCCAATCTGCTCCCCACCACCCCGGGCAAGGTAGCAGTGGGGGAAGGGAAATGCTGGAACCGACAGCCCCCCACACCGGGCTGCTTCAGAGCCCCTGGCATGCAGACTTTGCAGGGGGGCTGAATTGATTGATCAGGGCCAAATGCTCTTGTATTGAGCAGCATGGATGTGTGCTTTCACCAAGCCAAAGCTTGGGGGAATGCAGCACTCCCCTAATAGCTCCAGCAGCTGGGAAAACCCCAGAGATTTGGAACAGAGCTTTCCTCCCTGGAAGCAGAGTTTCACAGAGTTAAAAAATAAACAACCAATTAATTTACTGGCCAACCTGAGGAACAGGAAGCAAAATAAGAACAGCAATAAAACTCTAGAATCCT
>CM053600.1:48201043-48211439 GCA_028646575.1 Pseudocheirus occidentalis | reverse complement strand
TAACCCTGCTCTTTTTACTTTTGCTGAAGCATAATATATTCTACTCCATCCTTTCACCTTTACCCTGTGTGTATCCCCTTGTTTCAAATGTGTTTCTTGTAGACATCATATTGTAGGATTGTGGTTTTTAATCCATTCTGCTATCTGCCTCTGTTTTATGGGAGAGTTCATTCCATTCACATTCATAGTTATGAGGACTATCTGTGACGTTCCCTCCATCTTATTCCCTCCCCTGTTTATATATTTGTATCTTCCTTTTCCCTTCCCCTTCTTCAGTTTTCCTTTTGACCACTACCTCCCTCAGTATTCCCTCCTTGTGTCCCCCTATTGACATCTTTACTTCTTAGCTTAGTTGCATTGATTTTGTTCATGCAAGCATTTTGCAATTTTGGGTATTCAAAATCACTTATTTTATCTTTTGCAATTGTATCATCTATTTGATTAAGAAGTCTATCTTTACCCACTATCTGTAGAAAACTCTCTTACTTTGTTCTTAATGTCACACAATCATTTTGTTCTTATTTTGTCATAGGTTATAGTTTGGTCTAAAATTATTTTCTGTTAATCAGCTTTCCAGTTTTGATCTTTACCTTTTGTTGTAAAAAAAAGGGGGTGGAGAGGGAAGGTTCTTCTCCAAGTAATTTGTATTCTAATGGTTTATTTTTTTTTGGATGCTAGGCAATTTAGCTCAGTTCTTTCTGATTCTTTTCTAAGTTAGCTCACTGATTTACTTCTTTTATTTGTTTACCACTACCTGTTTTTTGTAAATTACTACTTCATTATATAAGTTGATGTCTATAAGTACTCTTTCTTATTCTACTTTATTTTCATCATTTCCCTAGATATACACCTTTTCCCCTACATACTATTTTTTAAAATCATTTTTGCCTGGGTTCTTGAAATATATCCATATTGGTTTGATTTGTATAATAATAAGTGTATAAATTATTTTACTTATTATCATGATTTATATGGGCATCTAGGTTGTGCAGTAGATATAATTACTGAACCTGAAGGTGGGAAGAACCATCTTCCTCAGTTCAAATTTTGTGAGTTCAGACACTTACCAGCTATGTTACCCTGGACAAGTCCTGAACCGTGTTTACCTCAGTTTCTTCATCTATAAAATCAGCTGGAGAAGGAATTGATGAATTACTCCAGTAAAATTGTCAAGAGAACTCCAACTAGGGTCACAGCATCACACAACAACATTGACATGACACACAAGCAATAACAATGATATTTATATTACTTTAGTGTGGATCAGTACAAAAAGGTTAACACTCCATTGAATACAAATTTTGTTTGTTTGTTTTCATTTTTAAAGAGCACTTTCCAGTTGCATCTGTGTAATTCCTGATTGTTTTTCCATAGAGTGACTTATAAATATTTTGGGCAGTGTAAATATTTTGAATAGGATTTTCCTTTCAGTATTTCCAGCTGAATTTTGTTATCATAATATAGAAAAGCTGATTTTTTTAGACATATGTTGTATACTACTTCTTATGCTTTGTGGAATATTACTAACTAAAACCAATAAACTAAACAAACTTTGGCACCTTTCAAATCACATGTTAGTTTTTTTTCTCCTTTCTCTGTTTCATTTTCATCATATGTACGCTTGAACAAATATGTATACGTTATTTTTAAAATTATTTATTTTTAGCTTTTGATAATCTCTTCCATAAGTTTTTTTTTATTTTTGGAGGGGGAAAGCAGGGAAATTGAGGTTAAATGACTTGCCCAAGGTTAAATGGTTACTAAGTTTTAAGTGTCTGAGGTCATATTTGAACTCAGGTCCTCCTGACTCCAGGGCCAGTACTCTATTCACTGTGCCACCTAACCAGCCCTACACTTGCTTAAGGTTTAAATTTTCTCCATCTCTCTTCCTGCTTACTCCCAAAAATGGCATGAAGTTTGAAATGGTCTCTACACATACATTAATATTAAGCACATTTTCTTTTTTTAAATTTTTTTCACTGTTAATTAACTTTTACTTAATTTTAGTTAACATCCTTCATTTCCACAAGATTTTGAGACACAAATTTTCTCCCCAGCTTTCTCATACCCACCACCCCAAAAAAGAGATCCCATTGTATGCCCTCTCCCACAGGCTTTTTTCTCCTGCCTCCTCCACCATCACTCCTCTGACTTTCTGGCAAGATGGATCTCCCTACCCCAGTGCCTGTATATCTTAATTCCCAGCTGCATGTAATAATAGTAATAATAATAACAACAACAATAATTATAATAAACTACACATGTACATATACATATATATTAACATTTGAATATAGAACTTTAAATTCTAGATTCTTTCCCTTCCTCCCTTGTTACCTACCCCCACTGGAAAGACATGCAATTCAATATATGCTGTACATGTGTAGTTATGCAGAACTTCTCCACAATAGACATATTGTGAAAGACTGACTATATTTCCCTCCTTCCTATCCTGCTCCCTCCTTTTTTCATTCTCGACTTTGTCCCTGTCCCTTTACAAAAGTGTGTGCTTCTAACAACCCTCCCCCCTCAACCACCCCTCCCCTCAATCATCCCCCCTCTCATCCCCATCCCCCCACTCTCCTGTATGGAAAGATACCCAGTTTACAGTGTATGTCACTCCATCCCTAAGTCAATTTCAAAGAGTAAAGTTGACCCATTCTCTTTTGCCTTTCGGTTCTTCCCCTCTATTGAAACAGCTATCCCTTGCTTCTTCTATATGAGACAATTAACCCCATTCTGTCTCTCCCTGTCTCCTCTCATTCTATTCCTCTCCCATCTCTCAATTTCACCTTTTAAAACATCATCCCTTCCTATTCAATTGATCCTGTGTCCTCTATCTGTGTACACATATACACACAGACTCAGATACATATTCATATGCATATATATGTATATGTTTATATACATATACATATATATAGGTGTTTATGTATACACACACACATACACATTTATATTTCCTTCGCCTATCCTCACACTGAGTAAAATTTCATAAGTTACAATTCTCATTTTTCCCTGTTGGCATGCAAATACTTCAACTTTGATAAGTTCCTTATGATTTCTTCTCCATGTTTACCTTCTCATGATTCTTTTATTTGAATGTCAACTTTTCTATTGAGTTCTGCTTTTTCTCCAGAAGAATTCTTGAAAGCACTCCACCTCATTGAATGACTCTATTTTCCCCTGCAGCATTATACTCAATTTTGATGGGTAAGTAATTCTTGTTTTAATCCTAGCTCCCTTGTTCTCCAGAATATCATATTCCAGGCCCTTTGATTCCTTAATGTAGAAACTGCTAGATCCTGGGTTATCCTGTTTGTGTTTCCACAGTATTTAAATTGTTTCTTCTTGGCAGCTTGTAATATTTTCTCCTTAATTTGGGAACACCAAAACCTGACTATAATGTTCCTAGGAGTTTTCTTTTGGGGATTGTTTTCAAGAGGTGATCTGTGAATTCTTTCAAGTTCTCTTTTGCCCTCTAGTTCTAAAATATCAGGGAAATTTTTCTTGAAAATTACTTGAAGGATGATTTCTAGGTTCTTTTTCTGATCATGGCTTTCTGGTAGTCCAATAATTTTTAAATTGTCACTTATGGATCTATTTTCCAGATCAGTTTTTTAAGGAGATATTTCACATTGCCTTCTATTTTTTTGGTTGTTTGTATCTGTTTAATAGTATCTTGATTTCTCATAAAGTCATTTGCTTCCATTTGCTCCCCTCTAATTCTGAAGGAATTATTCCCTTCAGTGAGATTTTGAGATCCTTTTTCCATCTGGTAAATTTGACTTTTTAAGTCATTCTTCTTATTTGCTTTTGGGGCCTCTTTTGCCATTTGAGTTTGTCTATTTTTTAAGGTGTTAATTTTTGTTAGTCAGGTTGTTGACTCTCTTTTCATGATTTTCTTACATCATTCTCATTTCTCTTCCCAATTTTTCCTCCACTTCTATAATTTGATTTGAAAAACCCTTCTCAAGTTCATCTGTGGAGTATAAACAGTTTACATTTTTCTTGGAAGCTTCTTGTGTGAGAGTTCTGAATTTGTTGTCTTCCACTCCATGCTTTGATCCTTTTTGTCCCCCAAAAAAGGAATCTAAATTTGGATTGCTGAGCTTGGTTTGCTTCCTTTGCCTCTTTATGTTGCCAGTCAAAGAACTTGATTTTTGAGACAATAGATCTCTGCATCCCAGATGGAGAACTTTGTCCCAAATCAGTGGGGTTTTCACAGCTCCCCGAGCTATTAGCAGGCCTCTGTCTCTACAGCCCCCACCAGCATTGGCTCACTGCTCACACACCTCAGGACCACCACACAAGGCCACAATCCAGACTTAGGCAGGTTAAGGCAAGAGCACTTAGCTTCCAGATAATCACTTCCCCCTAACCCCCCACCCCTGAAATCTGCAAACAGGGATCTCTGAAGTAGCCACAGGGAGGTGAAGGCAGTTCTACCACTTCTGCTTTCTTACCCTGGGGTCAGGTGGACAGACCCACTTCTCTCCCGGAAATTCTGTGAGTTCCACTGACCTTTCAGTTTGTACTTGTTTCTTATGGGCTGATAATTCTGGAAATTGCCACACCTGCTAATGATCCTCTCTTCCA
This sequence comes from Pseudocheirus occidentalis, assembly GCA_028646575.1. Taxonomy (NCBI): domain Eukaryota; kingdom Metazoa; phylum Chordata; class Mammalia; order Diprotodontia; family Pseudocheiridae; genus Pseudocheirus; species Pseudocheirus occidentalis. Next base: position 48,206,840 of record CM053600.1, on the reverse strand, counting down.
AGGATCCAAGCCCCAGGGCCAAACCACGGTTTCAGGTGCAGCTGGTTTTGGTTCCCAGTGTTCTGCAATGAGCCCTTGCCATCTGCCTGCCAGGATGCCTTCAGTGGGAGATGTGTTTTTCTATAATTTTGTGGGTTATGAAGCTCTAAAATTTGTTTAGAGTCATATTCTATAGGTATTTGAGGTGGTTTTGGTGGGATCTGCAGAGTTCACCTGCTTCTGTTCCACCATCTTGACTCCTCACCCCTATTAAACACATTTTTACATTAATCTTGTTGCACAGAATTATATGAAAATGGGGGAAAATATGAAAGAAAAATGTGAAAGAAAAAAGAAAATAGTCTATTTCATTCTTCACTCAGACTGCATAGTTTTGTTGTTTTCTTTTTTCCCCCGGGTGTGACTGCCATTTTCTATCTAGTGGTCTTTGGAATTGTTTTAGGTCCTTTCTCTACTGAGAAGGGCTAAGTCTATCAAAATCATTCCTCACTCACTGTGGCTGTTACTGTGTACAATGTTTTCCTAGTTCTGCTTCCCTCACTTAATATCAGTTCACCCAAGTCTTTTCAGGTTTCTCTGAAGTCTACCTTTTCACAATTTCTTATGGAACAATATCATTCCATTAAAATGTGCATACATTCTTGGCAAAGATCCAGGCAAAATATGCCTGGATTTTGTGATCAGATTTTTAAGGACTTGAATTATTGCAAACTGACCTTGTGATTATGGAGTCCAGATCTTCTACTTTGAGTTGGGAGGGTTGAGGGACATCTTTCTTTCCTGTTCTCTGCAAAAATATACTTCATAAACATCCTGGTCCCCATGATTCCTCCATACGTTTGTTGGTTTTTCATATTTGAACATTTCCAGGAGTCTGATGGTAAATGTTTAACAACTAACTACCAAAAGCACAAGATATTTTTAAGTTTAATTTTCATTGTTACTACCTTCTCTATCACTTTTTAAAGTCTAGACAATAAAATACCAAACTCTATTTTTTAGACTTGTGGATTATTGAGATATAAATGCTCACACTGAAAATTTAACAATTAATTTGCCTAAGACATTATTGGCTGCCTCTAGCACACACATGAATATTTCCACAAATTTCTTTAGGCCATTGGTCTAGGGCTTCCTGTTACAACTTATAGAATAGATGGCATACTTGCTCATAAACCAAAGTTTAAAAAGAAGATATCTTAATATATTAAAATTTTAGAAAATAGTTGGACATTTATTTAAAATTTATTGTCTCCATGTCTAAGAACAACACAAGCTTAGACATAGCTGTCTGGAAATTTTCAGGTAGAGCAATTCCCTGATGTGGCTAATTAAATGGTTATGTGAGTCTCTTGAATTACTCTGAAGTTGTAAATGAAGAGGAAATATTTGTAGACTTGCTCTAGTGCAGTAGTTCCCAATCTTCCTAAACCTGCAACCCTTTACTCATATGTGAGTGTATCTGCATGTGGGTGGAACCACCTGGAGACAGATAGAGGAGCAGAGTCTCAGTTCCTAAGACCATTGGAAATATATGTTTTCCCATGGTCTTAGGTGACCTGTGTGAAAGGGTTGTTCCACCCCCAAAGAGGTCATGACCCACAGGTTGAGAATTACTGCTCTAGTGTCTTCAAATCCTGACATCTTAGTTAAAATGGAAAAAATAAATTAAGCAAGAAAATTAAGCAAGGAATAAGAGAAGAGTAAAATGATTGTTTGGGAAGATCTGAAGTATTTTTATGGGAAGAGAATACTTTTCATTAAATTACTACCCATGGATCTGTTAACTAGGATATATATTCATTTTTTTCTCAATTGCAGTTGTTAGTGGCTATAAAAAGTTCTAGATCATTGTGTAGTTTACACTTAGGTAGACATTTTTAGGCAATAGCTTTGTTGTATCTCAGTAATGAAGCAAAGTATTTTGTATCTTTAATTATTTCTTGTTACATGCTTAGACTATACAATTTTTAAGTTCTTAAAAGTTCACTGATCTTTCGTATATGTATGTATGTATGCATATATATACATATGCATATGTATATATATATATACATACACATGTTCTTTTATATAAAAATAATTTGCATCAGATTGGAAGATAACCAAAGAAATATTGTAAAAAAAGGTATTTGAAAAATTAATTTGCTTTGAAATGCATAGTTTTTGACCCTAGTCTCATGAAATATCTATTTCTATATTTTATACCAAGGATCATTAGAAGGCAGACTAAATTATTTCCCCTAAGTTATTCTGACTAAATATTATCCTCTTTGGATAGGGATTTTAGAGAAAATGGAGAATATTAAGGAAATATTTAGGAATTTATATTCTTGTCATTGTTCTCATTTCTTATTATATCAATAGAAACTGGAAATAGAATTACATTGCCAAGGCAGAGATAGGCCAAACCAACTCTCCCAGAAAAAAAAAACTGGGTCAGCACAGGGTGATTGGGCAAAATAAGTTGCCAAACACTCTCTGGAGTAGTGTTCTAATTTGGATAGCAGAAAACATGAGGCTACCACATTCTCCCTTTTTAAAAGATAGGTCAAGAACAACAAAAAAAAAGAAGCGTACAACACACAAAATTATTTATTTTTGAATTTTTCCAGTATTAAAGAAAGGATAATTTTTTTCTGATCTGTTTTCTCATACTTGATTCAAACAACTTTATAAATAACAATTGATTTAGATCTGAAATGAAAATTCTAGGCAAATTAGTCAAATACCTTCATTTTACCAATGAAGAAACTAAGACCCACAGGGGACAAGTGGCTTGTCTAAGGCCATAGAAGTTATGAACTGATGAGACAAAGATTTAAATTCAATAGTAGAAGCAAGTGATATTACCAGTTATTATTTCAAACTCCAAGATTTAAAAAGTTTTTCAAAGCACAAAACTAAAGAAGTCTTTAATCACACTTTTTGGATTTGGTACACTTCAATTAAATTTTCATTTATACATACATCATGCTTTTTAAAGTCATGACATCATATGTATAAAATCAGAATTTTAGATTTAGGAATAATATTTGTCAAAAATACAAATCTTTTTCTCATATAAAAGTAAAAATATACATAGAGTACTTTAGCAAATTTTAAAGCAGTATAAAATAATAATGATTATTAGTTAGTACATTTTCAGTAACATAGAAGCCTATTTCCCACAGCCTTTTCCCACCTGTATTTATTTGGTAATGGTAGAAAGCATTAAATAATGAAAGATTTATGTTGAGAAAAAGGGAAAATAAACTTCCTTGTCATTATTTTAGATAAGTGCAGCAGTTTTAGGTTGTCAGAAAGAAATTAGAAAATAGTAAATACTATAAATTAACACAAAAGAAAAGTCCAAGTAGCACTTAGTATGGAAGATATGAAGGAATTCAAGATAGTGAACAACAGAAAAACTTAGTGCTTAAAAGATAGACATTGAGCCTGCCCTTACAAATTATTGTGTTGCAGGTCAAATGAACCTAAGTCAAATGTTGGACTTCCCCTATGGTACTCACATCTTTTCCTATAAAAGTTTTGTTTGTATGTCAGTGTTCTCCTATGCTGTCCCCTAATGGATGATGGAATTAAATTATTTTTATTATGGATTAAACTTAGGAGATGTCTCAATTTCTGAATAGCTTCTGATTCTACTTGCCAACACTTTTTGAAATGTTAAAGTTTGCAGGCCTCTGATGTCTTTTTTAAAATGAATTATTTTTGGGTAGTTTTAATAGTTTACTCTTCATGGCTATATTATCTCAGTCACTTGGCTGGATGAAATGCAATTATTCCTCATGAAGGATATTGGGAACAAAACAAAAAAAAACACACAATTTTATCCTTGTCCAAACCAGAGTGTCCAACATTGGCCAGCAATATGCCACTTCCATTTATTAAACCTTGAGGATGTCATACCAGAGTGGAAAAGGTATGAGAGAAAAGTACCTAAAATTATCAAGAGCAAGGAAGAACTTTCATATGAGTGATGACCACAAAAATATTATTCAAAACAGTTTTAACAATGATATTATTTAATCAATTTTGAAAGAGATAAATCAAAGTATGTAAAAATCATTTAGGAGATGAATGAGTTCAATAAATGAATAAAAGATTTGACCTAAGGAACTTCACCTTGAATACAGAAGGAAGTAAACTAACATTTGGTCATCACCAAATAATTAAAACAGGCTACACCTGGGAAAGAAGGCTCAGCAGAGGCTTCCTTAAATCTCCAACTTCTCCCAACATCCAGTTTCTCCCAATCCACATAACTTTCTCCATTGTCTAAAGTTATTTGATTGGCATCCCTTTACCAAAGAAGAATCATGACAGGAAACACCATACAATTTATACCTACTTGTATATCCCCTTGTCCTATGGCTAATTACACTCATGGCCCAGGGAATTCTATCAAGGTATTCTGGGTTTACATGGAGCAGCACCTATCTTGAGAGAATGACAACAAAATGAATCAAGTTCTCTTTGCTCACTATTATTTCCACCTGCATTTCTTCAGGAAAACCTCTGAAATAAAATGTCGAAATGGTTCATTGCTAGAGTTTTGCTAAATGTCAGTATTAGGGTATCTTTTCAAATAAATAATCAATTATATTTGGCATATTTCCCACCACCAGAAGGCAAATATGTTGTATGACTATTGAACAGATATTTTGCATACTCCTAAGATCTTCATTATCTGAATAATTCACAACAATTATGGGAGGAGGGGGCCTGGAGGGGGGAAAGAAGCAGATGACAACATTTAGATTTGTTGTGAAACAATGGCATAGCTTTAGTCCTTCAGCTACAATATCTTCCTTTTAGTGATCCTCTTCCGTAAGGAGTATTGTATTAAGTAAATCTTATTCTTGTTTGTTGATACCTATATTTTTGATTCAGAAATCATCAAACCAGTAGGTAAACTCTGAGACTAAAAATATCCATTTTTCTAGCCTTTTCTTCAATTATATGAACCTGTAAAAGGAAGCAAAAAGGCAAGAGAAAGCAACTAGAACTGTAAGAGTCTGAGACTCACCTGGGGAAGCACCTGTCTCACCATGTATTTTGTAGAACTCATAAAATTGAGCAGGAATTCTTAACACCTATGCTACGCTAAACAATCCCATCCTCCTACTCCTATTATCACTTTCATCCTTGACTTCACTCAAATTCTTCCATCTTCTGGCACTAAGTGAAACCTGACTTTCCCTTCCCTAATTAAAGGATTAAGCTCTGGTGCTCCAAAAGCTTCCTGTGTAAAAAAAATTATATCCTCAGTGTCCCACTACTTAAGGCTCTCCAGAGTCTGATTCTAATGTATGTTTCCTGTTTTATTTCCCTTAATATTTTTAAGTACTTTAAGTTATTAAAATAAATTTAAAAATATTCTTATTTCATCATTACAATAGTCCCAGATGATAGGTTCTATTACTATGACCATTTTACAAATTAAGAAACTGAAAGAGATAGAGATGGTAAATCCCGTCTCTAATGTCACAGACCTGGAATGTGAAAGGGACTGGATTTTGTAATAGTAATCAGTTTATCAGATACTTAGCCCTTAGTAACTTAGGGCTAAATAGCACCTAGTAACTTAGGGCTAAGTATAGAAGGTATCAACTCTGTCCATTGTTGAGAAGGTACAAACTCCCCTGTTGACTTGGAAGAAGGCTATCGGCTGAGACAGGAGGCCAGTGCTGTATATAAAGAAGAATTTGAGAGACAGAGAGAGACAGAGAGAGAGACAGAGAGAAAGAGAGAGAGAGAGAGAGAGAGAGAGAGAGAGAGAGAGAGAGAGAGA
>CM053600.1:48185309-48200943 GCA_028646575.1 Pseudocheirus occidentalis | reverse complement strand
TTGAAGCATGAACAGGATGGGACTTTGTGGCCTGGCTGATCCTTGAATTCCAGGCAAGAGAAGTGGTGAACGGTTTGCAGTGTGCTGAACCCTGTGAACTTCAGTGTGTGCTGGGGATTGCCCTGAGGATTGGACAAGGACCTGGTAGCTGTTTATCTCTGAGGACTGGACCAGAGCCTGGCAGCTGTCTGCTCCTGAATCTAGGTGATTGTTTGGCGGATTCAGGAGGAAGCTGGGACCACGGAAGAGGATACAGGGAATCAGAGAGACCACCCAGAGTCAAAATGAATAAAAGGCCTCCCCTTGGACTAAACTGAAGGTTGTTGGAAATCAAGGGGTGTAAAGTTTGTGTGGTTTTCTAAGGATTGTACTGGAGACTAAAGTTAATGGTTGCCCCATGAGTGGAAGATCAGTAAGATCAGTATATTGTGAATTTTTGATTGAATCTTTAAGTGAGAAGGGTTTCCCCCTTAGGGAAAGTAGGTGATTGTTTTGTTAATGGATTGATTGAATCTGTAAGTGTTAAGCTGGTTTCCTCCTAGGGAAACCAAGTGATTCTTTTGTTAATTGATTAATTGAATCTTTAAGTATTAAGCTGGTTTCCCCCTTAGGGAAACCAGGTCATTCTTTTTTGGTCCTTGTTCCAAATATTGTTACTTTCTGTAATAAGATATGATACTGAGAATATTATACTGTGAATATTGTACTGACTCTTGATTTGTAATGGAATAAACAGAGTGTTCACTACTACTGTGCAATCCGAATCTTAAAAGCTGTTCAGAGTAGTATTCTTTTGGGAATCTACTGTTGCTTGGCTTTACAGATTTATACTTAGAAATTGTATTTATTAATTTGCACTTAGTAAGTCTGGATTCCACATATGAGTCTATCCATTGTTCCATATGACTCAGAATGAATGTAAATAATAATTGTTTCTGTTTTCACCAGAAACCTTGAGGGTCTTCCCTCCCTGATCTATTTTTTAAGAGGTCAGTCTTTGCTTCATATTATTACCTTTAATCACTGAATGGGTGCTACCCCAGTCAAATTGAGATTTGTTAAAGACCTTAGCTTGGAAAGTCAATGTCCACCACTGCATTCTGGGCCATCTCCCAGTTGTCCTGATCTATATCTGGTCACTGGACCCAAATGGCTCTGGAGGAGAAAGTGAGGCTGATTGACTTTGCACAGCCTTTCCTCCATGAAATCCAGTTCACGTGTATGTCATGGTTCTACAATCAAACCACTGTTTTCAGCACATGACTAGCAATATATTTGGAACCCAGTTACTGCAGTATCCTTCTTCTAAGATCTAAACAAACTTCTTGACTCAGAGACTTTTTTATTTGCTTTGGATGTTTATATAAAAAAGGCCCAGTGTGAAATTATATGAAAAGGACAATGTATATCCACTTCATATTAAGTTGTAAACTTGTGATTTTCCAGTTTCCTGAAAAGTTTACATTTTGATGTTTGACATTACACCAAACTCATTGGCCTACCCTGATCATTAATTCAAGAAAGTCAGAAATAATATATCACTTCTGGAATAAGTAAAGAATTATAAGTCTCCAGCTTATATTGATGCCCAGGTCCTAGGATATGTTGGGGCTACATCAAAGATATATTTAACACAACCTAAAGCTCAACTAATGAATCCAAATACTGATACTTTTGCTTCACGAATTAGGAAAGATTCATTCTCCAGACAAAGATTGCAGTATCTATCTTTGTGCACTAAAAGTCTTTTACGAAATAATCTCCCAGTGCCTACAAAAGGTTAATTAACATATTTCTAAAGAAATTCATTGCTACCACCTCAAGGATGTCATCTTGCCCATCATTTTGAGCTCCAAAAAATAATAAAAATCTTCAGTGTTTAAAATATTTCTTGGACACATAATCATTCCATCACTGCTAAATAAAAGTTGCAATTTCTTCCAGTCACAATAAAATGGAGATCCTTAGGTTACTATGTATAATTACCTATACCTCTCCCAATCTTCCTTTCAGGAGAGGATCTTACCTCATGTTTTGCCCAAAAAATAGACTCCCATGAGTTCTTGCTTTTCCCAAATTTTACACATTTATTCCCTTTCATTTCAACTTCCAATTTTCTTCCCTCTTGTCACTGCATCTTAAGAAGTGTTCCCTCTCCATGCTGTTTCTTTCTCTTCTTATTATCTATACCAGCCCATTTAATCTTCTTGAACATTTATTGATTACCTCCCTCTTGCTATTCTTCAATTTCTATTTATCTTATCCACTGGTTCATTCACACACAAACACACACACACACACACACACACACACACACACACATACGCACATACTCTCCACAATGCAAAATTCTGTTACATCATTAGAAACCTTTTTTTTGATCCAGTAATCCCATCAAAAATTTTTCTATATTTGCCTTCTCTTTTAGCATTAAATTCATTGAAAAAAATCTACTGTGGTTATCTACACCTCTTAATTTCTCAGTCGCTTCTCAAGCTCTCAAGTCCTTTTAATCTAACTTGTCTGAAATTGCTCTCACCTAGTTGACTATTTCTCTTTTTTAAAAATATTTTTTAATTTAAATTTTATTTTTATGCTCACTTCCACCTTCTCTCTTTCCCTCCACACTCCTCCCTCACTCATCAAGGAAGGAAGGAAAAAAAATATGACACATATACAAAGTCATTACACACACACATCCATGTAGATAGATAGAAATATAGATATATACACATACATATACACACATACATATATACACATATGTGTATATACATATACATACACACACACATACACACACACATTAACGATGTCTCAATATCAAAAAACAGAAGAAGAAAAAAAGGATAAAAATACACTTTAATCTACATTTTGAGTCTCTTATTTCTCTCTATGGAAGTAGTATAAAGCATGAGCAGCTTTCTAGAGAACTGTTGCTGTAAGGGGCTTTCAAGATTCTAATTACATAGTATAGCACACTCTGTTTATTTAGTAACAAATCAATTGGAGTAAAACATTCGCAGAAAATCAAGGTACAGCATTCACAATGTTACAACTTATCACAGAAAATCAAAATATAGCATTCATCATTTCACAACTCAACAACTTATCACTAAAATAGCCATATAGTGGTCACATAGTTTTGAACAAAGTACAATCATTTAGTAACTCAATCATTTAGTAAGTCAATCATTCAATCATTCTTCAGGAGACTTGAGGGACACAAAGTACAAAAGTCAAAGTAGTCCACCCCTGGGTACTGCACTCAATTGGCCAATCACAAAGTCTATAAGTTCTCAGTTCAATCACAAAGTACAAAAGTCAAAGTACTCCATCCCTGGGGTGACATTAAATTACAATTTCAATAGTCACTTCTCAGACAGTTTCATCCTTATTACTCAGTACCCACAGACAGGATTTTTCATAATGACCAGGGCAGGCTTTAAGATTTCATGGCTCCTCTTCCCTGGCCCCAGTTCCTGCCTGAATCCAACCAACTGCCACCTGAATTGAAAGGCAGACAGCTCCAAATTCCTTGTCCAGCTCTCCATGCAATTCTTGCTCCATATTGAAACTCACAGTGTCCAGTCCATCTGAAGTCCTTCACAGTTTCTGTTCCTGGGAAGAGAAAACTTAACCGAGCCACAGACAGACAAAATACTGATAGCACAGTCATGCTTCCTCTGGCTGCTCCAGCTGGCCCTTGGAAGTCCTCAGCAGCTCCAGCTCACCCTAAGGAGTCTTCAGCAACTTTATTCTCAAAATCAAAATCACTTTCTTTTGTTCTCAAAATAAAAGTCACTTTCTCCCATTCTCAAAGTCAATACCACTTTCTCCATTGAAGTTCAGTCCAGCAGCAGCAGCTCAGCCATCAGATGCTTGCTGAAAGAAACTCTCTCTCTCTCTCTCTCTCTCTCTCTCTCTCTCTCTCTCTCTCTCTCTCTCTTTCTCCGCCCCCTCTCTCTCTCCCTCTCTCTCTCCCTCTCTCTGTCTCTCTCTCAGGCAGCAGCTGCTCTGCTTCTGCAAAGCTTATCCTAAGAAGTTCTGACTGTCTTCCTTAAATACAATATAGCTCCTCCCTGTTCAGCCCCTTCCTGTTACATCAACAACAAGGGTTCATACCTTCTGTTTCTTTAATAGAGGCTTAATTTAAAACTAAGTGCTAAGTACCCCTTAGCTTAGCAATACAAAGGGATCTTCAAATTTCATTACATTACAGGTAAATAGAATTTTATATCATGAATACTTTGAAGTTATGATAGATCATTATATTGATTAGAATGATTAAGTCTTAAATAGTTGATTTTCATAACAAGATCACTGTTAATGTGTAGATTGTTACCTGGTTCTGCTTACTTCACTTTGGATCAGTTCATATAGGTCTTCCCATGTTTTTTTTCTGAAGCTATCACCTTCACCATATATGTATAAGTATATGTATATATAAATATATATATGTGTGTTTGCATGCATATATGTGCATATGTACATGTGTATGTACATGTGCATGTACACATACATGCATGTGTATTTGTGTGGGTATGGACATAGGCATAGGTGTGGGTGTACACAGATGTGTGTGCATATGTGCATGTGTATATGTATATGTAGTCTACATGTAGTCTACACATGCTATGTACATGTAATCATGTATGCATATTTGGAGGGAGGCAATTGGGGTTAAGTGACTTGCCCAGGTTCACACAACTAGTAAATATCTGATGCCAGATTTGGATTCAGGTTCCCCTGATTCTAAGGCCAGTGCTTTATTTACTGTACCACTTAGTTGTCTGTACATCATTTCTTATTGTGCAATAGTATTCCATCACCTTCATGTATCATAATTTGTTTGGCCATTCCCAATTGATAAGCATAACTCAATTTCTATTTCTTTGGCAACACAAAAAAAGAGATAGCATAAATATTTTATGCATAGACACCATTTTCCTTTTACTTTGTTCTTAGGCTATTGCTGGGTCAGAAGATATGTACAGTTCTATAGTCCTTTGAATAGAATTCCAGACCTCCAAAATGTTTGGACTAGTTCATGAGTCCATCAACAATGCAATAGTGTATTTGCTTGTGCTAGATCTCTCCCAACATTTTCCGTTTTATTTTTTCTGTCATCTTAGTAAATCTAAGGGGTATGAACAAGGACTTCTGAATTGTTTTAATTTGCATTTCTCCAGTTATCAGTGATATAAAGCATTTACATGTAATTATTGATAGCTTTAATCTCATCCTCTGATAACTGCCTATTCATATTATTTTGTCATTTATCAATTGGATAAAGATCCTATTTTTAAATGAATTTGTCTCAATTCTCCATATATTTGAAAAATCAGATCTTTATCAGAGAAATATGTTGCTAAAATATCCCACTTTGTTACTTGTCTTTTAATTTTGAATACATTAGCTTTTTTGTGGAAAAACTTTTTAATTTAATGTAATAAATTCTTTTTGACTTTCACTTCTGTTAATGTTTCCAATTGTTACTAGGTCATGAACTCTTCCTTTATCCATACATCTGGCAGGTAATTCCTTCCATGATCCCCTAATTTGTTATATCATCATTTATGTTTAAATCATGTGTTCACTTTGAGCTACTCTTGATATATAGTATGAGATGCTATGGGTCTGTGCTTACTTTCTGCCATATTTTTTCCAGTTTTCCCAGCAGTTTTTGTTACCTAGTGAGTTCCAACTATATAATTAAAAAAAAAACCTGCTTTCCCCCCATTACTACCCAGCAATCCTTCCAGGCTAAAAAAGAAAAACAAGAAAAAAATATTATGAAGCAAAACAAGTCAACACATTGGCTATGTCTGACAAGACAAAACTCATTTTGCACAGATAACATACAATCTCTCTTCTCAGAAAAAAGAGGTATACCAACAATGTCTTTACTTCTATACCTAATGTGCTTTCTAATATCGCAAACTTTCTGACCATCCTGAGGTATTTAGTATTTTTCATCCACCCTTCCTTCTGGATATTCTTTCCTTCCCTTTCTCCTCTAATTGCTTTTGACATTCATTACTATTCAAGGACTCAATTATTATACCTATGCCAATAATTCCTAAATCTCTATATCTAGACTTTCTCTCTTTTATCTCTAGTCCCCTACTTCTAATTAGATGGTTATAAGAAAACTCTGGATGTTTACAAGAGAAAAGATTATCTTTCCCCTATATCCCTTCTCTTTCTTCTAACATCCCTATTCTACTGATGAGACTTATCCTTCCAGTAATCTACATTTCCAACCACGGAGGCAATCTCAACTCTTCATTGTCCCTCAACTCACATATGTAATCAATTTCCAAATCTTGTCAATTTTACTTTCATAAAGTTTTTATTCTCAGTGTCTTTTTCTCCAACCACCACTCTAATTCAGCTTCTTTTCACCTGATTTATATATTTTAGAGTGAGAAATGGCTTTAGAAGTAAATTGGATCAATCATTTTAGAGATGAGAAAACTAAGGCCTACAGAGAGTTCTCAGATTGACTACTGTAAAAGCATTCTAATTAGGTTTGCTGTTCCAAGTCTCTTCTCTCTCCTCCATTTAGTTGACAATTTGATATTCCCAGGAGAATTTCCAGTTAATTTTGTCTAGGTTAGATCGCAGAAGAGTTTATACCGTTCACGTGTATTTCAGGGATAAAAAGATATCTATATTGTATAATGACGAAAAAATCTAAAAAGATACTATGTGTCATGTCTTCATCAAATCCCAATTTGTGCATATTCACACACACACACACACACACGCATGCAGAACCCTATGGGAACCAACAAAGAGACTCACCATAAAAGCCAGCAGAAACATAGCTGCTTACAAAAGTCTATAATGATACTAGAGAGACTCCATTAGCACCTAAAAATTATGTTACTTTGTACCCATGGCAGGGAAATTGCAAAGTATTAGGAAAAGAGAGTTCAGGGGCATAATGTAAAGGCCATGTAAAAACTCAGAGACATCTAATAACTTTCAAGATGGACTTGGGGCTAGAGCCTAGCCAAGTTTGGATGCTACAGGAGGCATGGAGTTCCATTGCAGTCTGAACTGAAACTCTTTAGAAGGCTCTGAACACATATGATACTTAAGACTTAAGCTTTAGCAGTACATAGATACTTGCAAAAATGGAAGGCAGAAGGCAACCCAGGAAATCAAGGTAAACACAAAATAGGTCCTGATAGTAAGATTCAAGAGTGCAGAAGTGGGAAAGAGCCTAACCCTTGAACGATTTCTTAAATCCAGAACCAAAGTTTGAGATGTGTGTAAACAGAATAAGACAACACTATAAATTATGACTGAAAAGAATTTGGGGATTTATTTAATTATTTTATTTTATCCCAATTAATTTGCATGCTGTTTTACCAGGATTCAGGGATGATAGATTGATTGACAATAACTATTCTCAAAGATGATGTCATAAATAATAGAGAGATTGTGATTTTTATCAGTATTATTTTTATAGCCACTATGGCAAAGTCATAGAGTTTTAAAATGTTGAAGTCCATTATTTCAAACTTATACATGAATACATGATCTATGATTTTTCAGCATTAAGAACTCCTATCATTCTGTGATTTAATATATAAGTTTTTGAGAATAATCTAAACCAAACAGAAGTTTACTAACTTGCTCAAGGTCATACTTTTAGTAATTGTCAGATAATGTATTTGAAGCCTATTCTTCTTAATTCTAAGTTTGACACTATGCTTCTTTGTCTGTGGCATCTTGAGCTTACCCTTTGAAAAATGGCTTAGCTTCAATTTAACCACATTGCGTTTATTGCTGTGCAATAAACCACCTATTCTCAGCTTTCTGACTCAATAAGGCATAATTCACTCAAGGGTAGTTTTACCTCTGTACTATAATAGTGATTATTGTGAAAAACTTTGAAAACAGTCTAACAGGATTATCTGCCAAAGAGACTTGTCAGCATCCTATTTAGTTTTCCTCCTTTTATATTTCTTTTTTGTTTAGATCTAAGTTGTATTTGTTAAGGATGCTTTTTAACAGAAAACAAATTACCTGCCACAAATTCCTTCAGGAAAGTAACCCATTATCAATGTTTCTTCTGTTCTGCTGTTTAGTAGTTTCCTTATCTGTTTACACAATATGATAAAAACTGGAAGTGTTTAACATTTTAAAGTGCTGTCTGGGCTAGTTGAAGTGATTTCCTCATACCCTCATTCAGTATTTGAATCCTCTTTCTCTACTTAATTCACTTGACAAGTTAAACAAAAGAGCAGATGGAATCTCACACTGTAGACATTTCATTAATGCCTTCCTTATTCTAGTGGACTCATTCGTAACCTGCCAGACATAATTTTTACTATGGTACATGTGAGATGGTTGACTGAATTTGATAACCTAATATATTTGTAGCTTTATGCTTTCTTTAGACTTTCAAAGGAATAAAAATGCATACTACTTTATCCTTCTTCCCATTCCCAAAGTTTGAACAGGCAAAGAAGGGAAAAGGAGGTAGGTATCCTAATTAAAACTGCCTCCCATACAATCATTTTAAATGTTAAACAGAAGTGTGTGTGTGTGTGTGTGTGTATAGATATAGACACAGTTGGCATTGTACATTTATTCAATTGTAACACTCATATTATACCATCAAAACACTGAACTAGACCACTTTCATTGTTGTTGTTGTTGAGTTACTTCAGTCTTGTCCAATTTTTCATGACTCCATTAGGGTTTTTTCAGCAAAGATGCTGGAGTAATATAAGTACATATCTGCTCCACTAATATCTATATAATGTTAGAGAAAGTTCTTCTAGGAAGAACTTGAGTATATTGGGTTATATTCTTAGGAGGGCATAGACAAGAGTATGACAAAATAATTAGCCATGGATGGTTGTAATCCACATTGTTAGAGGGAGAATTTTCATGAATATGATCACAAATCCATTGGTGTATTAGACAATCATCATCTCAATATAATGTTGGAGGGAACATAACTACTCGCCCAGGAATGAAAAATTTCAGCATCAGAAGATGTTTGTTGGTAGGCCAGCAATAATGATCAGAAGCAGTTTTAAAAGGTTAATTATGACTGTACTCAGTGACATGCAAAACACCTTTCTTACTGTTGACTATACAAAATTCAAGTGCAGCTAAATTTCTTTGAATTTCAATGAAGATGACTATTTGAATACCCACCTATGTCCTTGATTGCTCCTTATTCACCACTTTTCACTTGAGTTCCCTACCTAAAATTGTTTTGGATGTTTTTCTTTTTGGGAAACTATAGCTTGGACTGGACAGTGTTTCAAGCAGTTGTTCCCCCCCACCCCCGTTTAGTTTTATATTCCTGTCATTATGTATTTATTTTTACAAAGGAGACTGAGATTCAGAATAATAGTATATTTTTTTCAGGGGCTGCCTTCTTTGACAAGATGTGGAATGAACAAGCATAAGTAAGAGAAGAATTTACAGAATGAGAATAACATTGTAATGGATGACATATATACGCATTTAATCTTCTTGGAAATGACAAATGAGTAAATTATTTTTACTGGGATATGTGTCATTAGTATGAGGTTCTTCTTCATTATTCTGTTGGTTGTTGGTGGATGAGGAGGAGAGATAATAAATATCTTTCAAAATTAAATATATATATATATATATGTATGTATTTAAGTAAATTTTTAAAAGAATAATTGCCACTGAGCTTCACCTCATGACCACTTGCAACAGCCAGACTGAGTTGATAATATGAGACTGTAGAATACCTTCAGCAGTCCTCCTGAAATTTGTCAGGCAAGATTGAAGGAACTGGGAACAAATAGGAGAAGAAGAAAATATGTACATAATTAATAATGCTATTAAAAAGTAAGAAAACACAAGTAAATCCCAGAGAGAAAGGTCTGTATTAGACATGAGTATTTGCATTTGTTCAGATGGGAAGGAGAATATGTCAGAGATATTTTGGTAGCAGTAAGGTTAGGAAAATGTCCACAAGCTATGGTTAAAAATGCTAAAACCGAGCTAATTTTATACACTTATAGGGTTTCATAGTTCAACTAATTTATCTTTTTATATCAACAGAGATCACCTCTAGAGCATGAAGAAACAGGACAGAATTAAACAGTAGATTAAAAGTGAATAAGAGTGTGGCTAGGTGGCACAGTGGATAGAGCACTGGCCCTAGAGTCAGGAGGACCTGAGTTCAAATTTGGTCTCAGACACAACACAAAAAACTAGCCATATGAACTTGGGCAAGTCACTTAACCCCAATTGCCTTGCTTTTCCCCCTCAAAAAAGCAAAAAAAAATAAGTGAACAAGAACTAGGAATAGAAAAATAGGACTGGCATTGATGGAAGGGAAGGTGGATTTGTGAATCATCCCCAAATATGGGTTTGGAATCTAATTATATTTCTATAAGAATAGAAAAGAAATGGGCAGGGGGAGGTGGGAGAAGATGAAAGAGAATGTAGTTGTCTTCAAATTATTGAAGAGCTGGCAAGTAAAAGAAATATTAAACTAAATTTGCTTTTCTCTAGATTTAGAAGGAACAACAGTACATTAAAAGGAATTAAGGTTTTATGTAAAGAGTAACATTCTCGTAATAGGAGCTAGACAAAAGTGCAAGGAACACTAGTAGGAAGTGGCAATAACCTCATAAGAGATCTTTAAGTGAAGGGTAAGTAACAGTTTGGGAGGAATATAGAGAATACTCTTTTAAGTTCAGGTATTACAATTTGACCTCTTAGGTTTCTTCTTGTTCTAGGATGATGACATGGCATCAAACAGTTGAATCTTTTAGAAATGGAGATTTCTATTTTAAGGCTCAATTTTTTCCCCCTGAGGAATTTGGGGGGGGTGGGTGAATTTTGCTTCAAAAGAAACAGAGTGCAAGATATAATTCTCACTTTTAAGGTTCTTATAACCTTAATTGGGAGAAACAGGACATACTCATAAAATAAAATTATAACATGGTAATTAAATAAAACTTGTAAGGTGATGACTTACATCTTTTTTAAGATTTTAATTTTTTGTTATTGTGAATTAGACAAATAATAAATGTGAATAATTTCATATATGAAGATGCAAAACAAAAGGAAGATTTTATGCGATACCATGAATCACTACTGATTACCAATTTTGTTTTTATTAAAGCACATATAAAATTAAAAACAGTTTCAAAATTGTCCTCATATCCTTTTTATTCTTTTTTTTTTTTTTTTGCTTTTTGGAGGGCAGTTGGGGTTAAGTAACTTGCCCAAGGTCACACGGCTAGTGTTTTTGTGTTAAGTGTCTGAGGCCGGATTTGAACTCAGGTACTCCTGACTCCAGGGCCGGTGCTCTATTCACTGCACCACCTAGCTGCCCCATACCCTTTTTATTCTATATTTCCTTTTGTTCACTTCAATAATTTTTTTATTTATTTTTTTTGATTTATTTTTATTTATTTTGGTGTGACTATCTCTAGTCTCTTCTTTATGTGAACACTACTAGCTGCAGAAAAAAGCTCTTTCCTATAACAAATGATCAGTCAGGTATAACACGTCCACAATTGGCCATGTATGGAAATTTATATCATCTTCTGAACTTTTAGTTTATCAAGTCCCCATTAGTAGGTGGGAACAATGCTTCATCTTCAATCTTCTGGAAACCTTGTTGGTCATTTCTTTCATTAAACCTCTTAAATTTTCCAAAGTTTGTTGTTGTTGTTGTTGTTGTTGTTTTCTGAGCAATATTGTGATTGTTTAATGAATATCTCTGGGAGAGAGTTCTGGGAAGATAGCAGAGTAGGTCAGAAAATTCCAAGCTCTCAAGATCTTCCCCCACCAAAGAGTTAAAATAGGACCTTTGGGCAAACAAAGTGTGGGTGTAGATAAATAAGAACAGGGGCAAAACCCAGTCCTTCTGGGATAATTTGAGATCAGAGGAAAAAAATCCCAGGGAGAGGTTGGGTCCTGGTGAAGAGTAAACACCTCCCTGCTAGGTTCCCTTTTAACTGTAAGTGACTAGCTTCTTAAACAAAAGCAACAAGCCCTGAGGTTAGTTGGTTTTAGAGGCTGCCTTTTCCCCAGCCACTGGAATTCTTATCCCCAGTATAGTGAGGGGAGTTCAGCATCTGAGACCAGGAAAATCAAGGGAACCTCTCCTGACTAGGAATCACAGACCCAGCTGTGCTGTGAAGAATGGTGGGGGCAAAAGGGAAACAGCAAATGTCTGATGAATGCATAATCAGTGGGTTGGAAAGACCCTGACTATGGGCACTTATAGGAGGCTGGAGCTTTGACTTTGGTTTCAGGCTAGAAGAAAGAACAGAACATCTGGGGCAATAGGCACCATTTCCCACACCCAGAGGGTAGAGGTGACTATAAATAATTAACTATCACCACAAAAAAAAGAACTGACAAAAGAGAGAATACAACTATAGAAACCTAATTTGGGTATGGCGATGACATGGGTTCATCTTCAGAGGAGGATATTGAAGTAAAGAAACAACCCAAAAGTAATGTCAAATGGTTACCTGCCCCAAAAAGATTTACAGAAGACCTTAAAAGAGACATTAAAAATCAAAGGACAGAGATGGAGAAAAAAACTAAGGAAAAGAAAAGAAAAGAAGAAAAGAAAAGAAGAATAATGTAAGAAAAACAAGAAGGGTATGAAAGGAAAAGCAACCAACTAGAAAAGGAGAAGAAGAATCTTAAGAAAGAAAATGATGCCTTAAATTTAGAATTGGCCAAAGTGAAACCATGATTAAACAAAATATGAATAATGAAAAAATAGAAGAGAAAATGAAATATAAGAAAAACAACCCAATTGGAGAATGAATCAAGAAGAAAAATATAAAAATAATTGGACTAGCTGAAGGTTATGATCACAAAAATAATCTTGATACAATAATAAAAGAAATAATTGAAAACAATTTGTCCTGAAGCTCATGAACAAGGAGGGGGGGAGTAGAAATAGAAAAAAAAAACATTGGTCACCACTTATAAGACTATGACAAAAGACAGTCCTATGAGGAAAATTTATAAGACTATCATAGTCAAATTCAGAAATCCCCAGCTCATGGAAAATCTATTAAAAGAATCAAGATTAAAACAATTTAAATATGATGGTGCCACAATTAGAATTACACAAGACATATCAGCAGAAACTTTAAAGAGCCACAGGTCTTGGAACACAATATATTGGAGAGCAAAAGAATTGGGACACTGGCCAAAAATATTATGCCCTGCAAAGTTAATTATTACCTTCAATGAAAAAATGGGCATTTGATAAGCTTTCAGATTTTCAATACTTTTTTAAAAAGACTTTATTAAAAAAAAACCTGAACTTAGTCATTCAACATACAAGAACCAATATAAATATAAGGTACACAACAAAGATTAAGTATAAGCATCCATAAGAACAGACTGGTTACTCTTTATGTATGTAAAATATAAAATTTATGTCTAAGATTCTTATTAACAATTGGGTAGTTCATAAGAAAGATTGGGGAAAACCTAGCATGATATGAATTTTAAAAGTAAAACCATTTAGGAACAACTAAAGAGTAATTATTTCATACAAATGAGGTGCAAAAGGAAGAATTGATAAAGGAATTAGATGGAGGAGGACTGGTATTTTCATTGGGAATGTGTGTAAGAGGGAACTATATATGTGTGTGTGTTGTGTGTGTGTATACTCATGTACATATATGCATATACATATATACACACATACCTACACATATATGTATATGTGTGTATATATATATATATGCATACATATATATATATATATACACATATATATTTAAAAGATTATAGAAGTCTCCTAAATTCAGAAGAAATAAAGTGGTTGGGGCTTGGGAGGAGAGGACAAGGGCGGGATCTTTAGACAGGAAGGTGAGAGAATAGGTTAGTAGGGGTATAGAAGTGTGTTTATATTTATGGGAATGGGAGGATAGGCAAGGGATCCTTAGAGTGGGGGGGGGGGGTAGGCAAGTTATAGGAGGACAAGGTAGTGGGTAAATGTAAAGTAGAGGTGTGAGGAGGGATATGAAATGAAAGATATACATATACATAAAAACAAAGATCAGAAGTAGAATACATTTTAGAAAATTTATTTCTATATATGTATGTACCTCTGTATCTATGTGTGTATAAATCTATAACTATAGAGAAACATATCTAAATTTTATTGTGGCCTTCTGGGAGAGGGTTTGGGGGAGGGAAAAAAGAACAAAGTAAAAAATTGCACAGCAGGGAACAAAAGAAAACTTACAAGGAATCAAAGAAAAGATGGACAATTTTCAACCCGAGTATTATTTATCATACAGGTTTTTTTGAAATGAAAATTTATTGTTACACATTTTGAATCCTCTCTTGTGCTCTGCTCTGCACTTGCCATGCTTATATTTCTTTGTAACTTTGTATTTAAGTTCCAATATTTAAGTTTATGTGTTTTTTGTTTCTTTTCTCTATTCTCTATTTGTCTTCTGTCATTTGAGTCTGAAATAAAAGTTTGGAAAACAAAAATAAACAAACAAAAATTGTTCTGGTTCATTCTGTGCACTCCAGTGAACTTCAGTTAGTATACATCTTCCCATAGTACTCTGAAATTGTGCCTTTTATAATTTCATACAGAGCATTAGTATTCCATTTCATTTAAATATTTCATGACTTAAGTCCTAAAGTCTTATGAGGTGATAGTATAAAGTAATTAAAATCATTCCACAAGGTTCATGTGAAGATCATGAAATCTCCAAATTCAATATTTGGAAGAAAATTCAGTCATCATCTAGTCCAAAACCTAAAAATGAATTTGACAAGTTGTGGCATTTTAGACAAACCCATTCCCTCCCACTTTTGGATAGCTCCAATTGTTAGAAAGTTTAGAAAGTTGCTGGCTGTTTTTTTTTCTGACATCAAAGTGTAATGACTATTTGCAAATTGCACCTATTCTTGCTTCATTCTGGTTCCAAACATGAAGTTTAATGCTTCTTCCATTTTACAGTCCCTCAAATACATAACGAAACCTACCAAAAGGCTCATCCTGATCTTTTGTTCTATAGACTTTAAGAAATTTAGCTATTTAAATAATCCTCACATGATACAAACTTAAGACCCTTCACCTTGCTTTGCCAGCTGCACCCATACTCCTACCTCATCAATGTCTTTCCCAAACTATGGCATTCAGAATTAAATATAATATTCTAAGTGGGACCTGAGCAGGGTAGAATCTGTAGGAGCAATGATTAACTCCTTAATTCTAGAATCCATGCCTATGTTATGCAGGCCAAAATCACTTTAGTTTCTTTAATGACCAAATCAACTACTGATTCATATTTAGCTTTTCAGCTCACTGAAATCCCAAAACATTTTCAAGCAAGCATCTAACTGTGCTTCTTCCTTTTATAAATATGAAGCATTATTTTTTAGCCCATGGTAAAGTTCTACATTTTTTTCTAATTAAAATTAAGCTATTATATTCAGTCACTGATTTAGCCTCTTTATCAGCATCTTTTTGATCCTATCTTTATTATCCTATATATTAGTGATCCCTCTAAGCTTTGTACCATTTGCAAACTTGTTAAAAATAAAGGAAACCAGTGATAAAATAATAATAAAACAGCATACATACAGATCCAAATCCACAGGACAA
>CM053600.1:48167790-48184809 GCA_028646575.1 Pseudocheirus occidentalis | reverse complement strand
GGGCCTCACCAGGGCAGGAAGAAATGGACAAAGGAAGATAAAAGTAATTGACAGGAGAAAACGGGAGGGTACGGCACTCAAGGGGAGTGGGGTATATTCCAGACTGAGAAGCTTTTCACTAATTTTGTGTCCCACACACATACAAAGAAACTAAGGCAACCACTGTTACATAATTTGCCCAGGGTTACACAGCTAGTAGGTGTCTGGAGCCCAGATTTGAACTCAGAAAAATGAATCTTCCTTATTCTCAGCTTGACACTCTGACCACTGTAACACCTAGCTGCCCAGGCTAATCATAAGATTATTCTTTTCCTTCAAAAATGAAAAAAAAAGAAAAGAGAATACTTTGAATCATATATGTTATACACATATGATGAGTATAATATGTGTATGTATTGTGAATGTATGTATGTGTATATAGATATGAAACAGCCAAATGGAAGAGCTTTGAAATTACATGTTGAATTCATTACATACTTAAAAGTAATCTCTATAACAGAAAGCAATATTTTCACATATGATTCTATGATTCTCTTTTCCTGTTTTATGGAAATTCATTTTAGTTGTTTTCGCTGAGAGAGAATCAGAGAGAGAAGGAGAGGGAATGAGGGGAGAGGGAGATGAAGAGAGAGAGTGAGAGGGAAAGGGGAGAGAGAAAGAGCAAAAAAATAAAAAAAAACTGGATAGAGAACCAGAAAGAGAAAGTAAGAAAAATAGAGAGAGGAATAACCATAAAGAAACAGCAACAAATATTTTTTCACATAATGGAGAAATTTTAGAATGGTTAAAAGCCTAAAACAATTTTCCCAGCACACCTCAGTCTTGCTTAAATTCAAATATAAGTTCACATCCCAGATTTTCTGTAGTTCATGTCTCAGGTATGTTTATTAACACCCTATCTAAATGAATTGACTGTCGAAATGTATTTCATTAGCTAGAAAATAGACATTTTTCATTCACTTCTTTATTTCAGTACATATTTTTGGCTAATATCTTTTGTGTTGGAATGGATCTCATTGAGCAGATTCCATCATTTCCTGGGGGCTGATTAATTTAATATATTTTCTGTAAGCAGAAACAAAGGGAGTTGTATCTCTAGTAACATGAGATACAATTATCTTCCTTTTATTCCTTTTGCTTAATTTCAGCCTGAGTACTAAGGCTAGGTCACTAATTATTCTATGACCATTAGATTCTTACTCTCCTTAAAAACTTGTTTTAGAAAGAATATGTGAGGCCTTCGGCTTTTTATGCCTGAATGTATGTATATTTGTATGTATGCTTATGAGTATGCATATGTATTTTTATAATGAATTTCATTGATGTCCTTGTATTTATATCAAAAGAATCTTGGAATATAACCCTTCCCTAATTTGACATCCATTTTTAAAAGAAAGAAAATAATTATTTAATCCCAAACACATATTAGAGTCACCGTGAGTATGAAAGAATAGAATATTCTGCCTTATCAGTTCCCTAAGTTATTAACATATTATAAGGCAATTATTTTTAATTATTCAAAGCTTTTTTTATCTATTTTCATTGTTATATACATTCTTTATGTCATATACTATACTTATTTCACTATACATCAATTTGTATAAATTCTCCAATTTGTTTTTTTCTGAATTTCCCACATATATCTTGTATTGCTGCATAAAAATATATCATAAGATATACATTTTTCATACAGTCACCATCTAATGATGCATATGATGAACACAGAGAGGCATAAAAAGATCTACATGAACTGAGGCACTGTTAAGTAAGCAGAGTCAAGTAAACAATATACATAATGACTAAAACAATGTAAATGGAAAGAAAAAATGCATTTTTAAATAGTATGGAAGATGGAGGAATAAAAGCAGAGACTTGTTTGAGCTCTGCCTCAAACTCCTCCAAATACTTGTAAAAGTGAGTCTAAGAAAATTCTAGAGCAGCAGAACCCACAAATGACAGCATGAAACACATTTTTAGCACAAGCAAACTGGAAGGTAGATAGGAAAGGTCTTTTGCACCTGGCTTGGAGAGAAGTACAGACCAACCCAAGCCATACCAGCACAAATAGGGTCCCCCAGAAAATCTGGAGTAGGCCTCCACGGACAGTATCACTGGCAACTGTGGTAGTTTCCAGAATCCTCAACCCACAAACACCAAGGACAATTTAGAAGGTCTGTAGGAAATGTATGTCAGACCTAGGTGACGGAAGAGCTTGGTCCAGTCAAGTCTTGGGGCAGTGGAGGTGGCTGTGGCACAGCTGCTTTCAGAACTCTTGGTCCACAGACAGTGGAGGGATCAAGTGGTTGATCAGAAGGGGATTGCTAGGATCTCTTTGCTGGTGTAAGGCAGAAATCTCTTACTTTTCCCATGTTTGAATATGGGTCAAAGGCCTGGCTGGTAGTCCTGAGATGAGAAGGAATGCTTTTTATGTATCCTATGGCTGTGATGTAGATGGAAACCTGCATACAGTTCTAGGGCAGACCAGAATATAGGCCAGGAGAGTAGTAAACATATCTCCTTTTATGATACCACCTTGGAAGAGTTGAAAATTTATAGGTCCCTAGAAGTATTTCTGAAAAGAAAAGTCCTGAAGTTTGGTACAGTATACCATCCACACTGTTACCAGAGTCCTACCTTAACAAAGAGTTATAAAGTCAAGAAATTTGTCAGGGAAATGAGCAAATAGCAGGGGAAAAACAGACTATAGAATCTTACTTTGATGAGAAAAAAGATCAAAACATACAAGCAGAAGAAGATAACAAAGTCAAAATTCCTACATTCAAAGCCTCTAAGAAAAAGATGAATTGTTCACAGGCCATGGCAGAGCTCAAAAAGTATTTTAAAAATCAAGCAAGAAAAATAGAGGAAAAAATTGGAAGAGAAATGAGAATGATGCAAGAAAATCATGAAAAACCGTCATGATTTCAACATGAGAATCAACAGCTTGCTAAAGAAGACACAAATACATACACATATATGTATACACAGACACACATCTGCACACAGAGAGACAAAGAGGCCAAGGGTGAGTTGAATATGAAGGGCAGATATCTAAAAAACATAAAATGAAGGGATGAGAAAGGAATGTACAGGAAGAAAAAAAGGGAGAGGTAGAATGAGGCAAATTATTTTACAAAGAGTCAAGAAAAAGCTTTTACACTGGAGGGGATGAGTTGGGAGGTGAAAAGGAATGAGTGAACCTTACTCTCATCATATTTGGTTTAAAAAGGGAATAATATAAGCACTCAATTGGATCTTAACCTACAGGAAAGTAAGGGGGGAAGGATGCTAGGGAGTGGGGGATGACAGAACGGAGGGCAGATTCCAGAGAGGATGAAGGTATATCTACAAGTGTAGGAGCCATAAACTTACTAATTGAGGGAAAGGACTGCCTTCTTCGCCTCCCTTTTACATCGTGGCATCAAGAAATTGTCTTGTGTTTTGCTTTGTTCTGTTTCATTTTTCCTTTCAATTCTAGATGAAGATGCTATAACTTCTATTGGACCTGGGAGTGGGAGTGATGATTAATTTGGAGGCAGGATTCCATGATAGATATTCATCCATCCCATTCAGGGAGTTTCAGAGAAACTCAATGAAGTCAGGTTACCTGAAAGTCAAACCCAAGTGGGTCTTAAGACTTGAAAACTGAAACTGTTATATAGGTATTGAGCTAAAATGTAAACCCTCTTCTTTTCCCCAACAAAGATTATGAGGTGGCTCATGGAGGGATTATATCCACAGGTATTGAGAAGAATGTATATACGTTTATTTGTTATATGTGTTTATTAGTATGTTCATATGTTTAAAGTAAACAAGTTTTATAAAGGCCAATTGTACTGTTAAGTAGTTAAAAGGAACTGGGATGGAAGAGACCTCCAAGAGTTGGGAGGACGGAGTTAGTATGGTCTAAAGTAAAAAAACAAAAAACAAGAAAAAACACCCAAAAGCCCTTAGGGGTGTTGCAGGAAGTAGAGAAAGGGTGAAAAACAACTTATGCAGCTGAAGTGTGGTCAGGAACTGGTTGGGCTGTGGACCTGGGATGGGGGTAGGTGGGCTGGCCTGGGACCAAACCTAGGTGGTTTGTTTCTTGCTTGTTTCTTCAGCATCAGGATTTGAGGGCCAAGGAATTGTTTGCACCTGGGCAGTGGTTGGTCTGATAATCAATTATGTTGATTAACAACTCAGTTGGTGTAAGATGTTATATAAAAGCCTGCACTTCCTGTGTTGGGGGCTTCTCTCTCTTTCTTTTAATTGGCCCCGAGGCAGCCCAGCTATTCAACTGCTAAATTTTAAATATTATTAAAAGCTCCTAAAAAACCTTTATCCAGACTGTGGTCATTCTTTAAAAAAACCTGCTATTACACAGCCTTCAAATAGTGAAGGCCAGGGTCGTCACTATTACGCATGTCTAAAAGTATTTCAAACAATTAGGGAGAAATCAATTACTTTACTCTTTTTAGCACTGGGAATGCTACTATAGGTTTTCATTTCATTTAGTGTTTCTTCTGAGTTTTCATATACAATTTTATTCATATTAAAGAATAAAATTATATATTATACATAATATATATATATGTATTACAAATGTTATGTTTCTCAGGGATGTTAATGTGTGTGAATATTTTGCCTGCATCTTATTTTTCTGCATTGATTGAAATAATCAGGTGATTTTTGTCCTTTGAATAATTAATTACACTCTTTCTCCCCAATCATGTTGAATCATACTTAGGTTATTGCTATGGATCCAACTTAATAACAGATAATTCTTTTCTGAATATATATTTGTAAACAATAACTTCCTTGAATATATTCAGCAAAATTTCAGAATATAAAATAAACCCACAAAAATCAAAGCACTTCGTTATAATAAACCAGAACACAATATAAAAAGAGAAATTATATCTAAAATAATTAGCATATGCATCAGATATTTTGAAGTCATTGTACCAAAGCACATTCAAAGACTATATACCTTCATCTATAAAATGTAATTAAAGAAAGAGAGAACAGCATAAGGAAGAATATACAGTACTCTTGGTAGTACCATGTTAGTATAATAAAAAATGACATTACTATGAAATTTAATTTACAAATATCATGTTATACTAAAAAATAAGAAAAGGAAAATTTATGAAGCAATATAAAATAACAAAATTCACTTAGAAGGATAAAAGATTCAATACATCAAGGGGAAAAAAACAAAAAAAACCAGTAGGAATGAAGAAGAAATGGTACTTCTATATTTCAAGCTCTATTATAAAGCAGAAATCATCAAAGCCATTTGGTGTTGACTTGAAATGAAAAAGGGGGGGGCAGGAAAAGGAAATCAATGGTAAAGATCAGATAAAAAAGGCAACACAGAGATAATGGAACTCAGTAACCCAATCTTCTATATGCTAGATTTGAGTGGTGGTGGGGAGGAGTGGAAGAACTTCCCTTATGTTAACTTTATGAAAAACTGGAATGTAGTCTGGCAGAAATTATTCCATGTCCCATGTTAAAAAGCATATGTAATGTGAATATTAAAGATTACAACATTTTTGAAAAGAAGAAAAAACTAATAATATGCCACTTATAACAATGGAGTAGAGGAGAATTCTTACCCATACAAAAGATACAGATGATTAGAAAGGATAAAATAAATAATTTTGATTACACCCAGTTAAAAAAATTCAAAAAACATAACTAGGATAAGAATAGAAAATGTATTATCAAATAAATCGATAGTGGCTTATTATCAAAGATATGTATAAAAGTAACAGAAATATATAAGACCAAAACTTTTCTCCATTAGATGATCAAAGGATACAGGGGGAATCAGTCCTCAAAAGAATTACAAATAGTTAAGAATCGTGTTGGGGGAAAAATGTTCCAATTCAATAGTAAGAGAAATGCAAATCAAAATTACCTTGAGCTTTCATTTCATATTCAGCAAATTTGCAAAGATGATAAAATATTTAAAAAGTCAATGTTACAGGGTTGTAGGAATAGAGCAAAACAGTGCTTTTTTTTATATTAGAGCTTCAAGTCAGTAAAAATTTGGAATTATGAAAGTAAAAGAAGTATATGAAACACAAATGCTTTTGTTTTTATCTTCTTAACACCAGCATGTAATCTGGTTCCTTGCACACAATATGCACTTTGTGTTGTTATTTTTAAATTAAATACTGTTTGACCTAAAAAAAATCATTTCATAAACTGTTCCAATTTAGACCTTCAAATAACATCTTGTTTATATTAATCCCACCTTCTATTCTGATCAAGACATTCTTTTCATTGTCCCATAAATGTGATATGGGACTTCTCAATGAATAACAAATAACTTGTTATATGATAAGAGGTTCATAAGAGTTTACTGAATTAACAAATTTCCTTCTTTCTGACTTTATTCCTGTTTGTGTCTTCCACAGAATTAACTCCTGTTCTCTTTTTTTCCCAGTGAAATTCAAATTTCATTTCTGTCTCATAGTTTTTATCTACTCTCACATTCTGTTTCCCCTCTCTTAACTCCTATAAATTTATTCTGAAAGACAATTCAGCATTCTATATGTTATTTTCTATTATTCTATAATTAATTCAAATTACATTATTGTTGGATCCAACTTAATAACAGATAACTATTTTCTGAATATAAATGCTATAGTTATTTCCTTATTTCCTCAAATATTCAATTCATTTCATTTGGAATTTAATAAGCCTATACTGTGTCAGGCAAAACAACAAGAAGAAAATAATCCCTTCTCTCAAAGACTTTTCATTCTGCTGGAGAAAATGTGTGTAAAGAAAGAAATAGTTTACTGGAAAGTACTGAAAAATGGGAAGGATACTAACAAGTAAGGTAAACAAAGAGACCCTCCTGTTCAATATGGCAGCTAGACTATATTCCTGGAGGACAGCATCAACAATTAGAGCATATAGAAGGTGCTCAATAAAGGCCCTTGTGTGATTAACTCATGCAAATATTAGAAATCTAGTAAGTGACTAGAACTAATAATCTTCTTTGCAATTTTTAATCTTTTATGGTTTTTAATTTTTAATCTTCTATGGTTTAATCTTTTTCTCCATTTTCCTTTTTATCCTCAGTATAAGCACATGATTTGTATTCTAAAAACTATACAGGAACATGAAAGATCATATGGAAAGATATAATATGGAAGCACTTCACATTTTGCTTCTCCTCAACCACAATTTTTGTCATTAGCCTGCAGTTCAAAATGAATATTTTACAGTTAAGTGAAAAGCCTGAATTTTTACCACTTCAAATCAAATTGCTAAAAATTAGGTTCCAAGCTGTCTAGAATGAGTTCTTTCCTCTAGAATTGGAGAGAGATTTATAATACAGCTAATGCAACTAGAACTCTTGAGTGGGAATACATTTGCTTCCTCAACACTAAATATATTGATTTTTAACCTTTTTTTATTGTACATTTATCTAAGTTTCTATTTTTCATTACACAGGTATGAAAAGCCTGTTTTGAATTCATGGAATAGAGCAAGTCACTGTACCATATGTGAGGCTGAGGATATTATGAACAGCAATTTTGAAAGGCAAAAATAAATAATAAGGTCAAGAGTTTCAATAGACTAGGGGATGATTTTCTTTTTAAAGTCAAAAGTCTTACTGAGAAATAAATTCCCTTCTTTTAAACATATTTCAAAACCAGAATACTCAAAGCCATGAACCTCTTTCCACACAAATCTCTCACTTGCTCATTTGAACAGTGAAAAGCCTATAACCCTTGGTAGGTTGTGGAGGAGTAAAAATCATTCAACAGTCGGCACTCCAGGAAATCTTATGGTTTATTCCAATGGATCAAAAAGAATAACATTGTGCTGCTTTTCATTTAATTTAGAAATTTTCTGAAGAATTTTTTCCCTTAACAGAAAATAATTGATCTTTTGAATAATTTCTCAAAAGAAAAAAAAATAATATTTCAGGAATATTTGGACCTGCCACTTAAGAAAGAAGGAAGTGTGTGGTCATTTCAAATTTTGTAATTTCCTGCATCCTAAGGAGGTATTGAACATGTTGTAAATTATTTAGCTTATGGATTATTTTGATAAATTTGGTGAAACACTTCCTTTTTATGTCTTTTCTCAACTATCACCAAAAGTTCTTTAAAATATATTTAATACATTGTTATATTAGTGAACTCATAAATACTAGTATTCCCTTCAATGGTCAACAAGGTGGTGCAGTGAATAGATTTCTGGGTCCAGGGTCAGGAAGATTCATCTTCCTGAATTCCAATGTGGCATTAAATACCTCCTAGCTGAGTGAACCTTGGTAAGTCATTTACTCCTATTTGTCTCAGTTTCCTCATTGGTAAAAAGAGCAAGAAAAGGAAATGGAAAATCACTCTAGTATCTTTGCCAAGAAAACTGCAGTTTTAGGTCAAGAAGAATCAAGAACAACTAAAATAGCTGAACAACAATAACTCCCTCCAATGTTGCAGATGTAAATATATCTATCCTTCTAATCCAAGATTAAACTTTTCTCTCATAAGTTTTTCAGAATGGACCTACTCACTCTTCTGGTTATTTCCTTCTAACCCTCCTAACATTACAGAAATAACACTGGAGGGTATAGGTTGTTTAATGGTTATTTCTCAATCTCATTTTTAGCAGGCATCTTATCTCTGACAATGTGCTTTATGATGTCTCTCTTGCCTCAGTCTTCACTGAGAATATTAAATTGTATTTTCATAATTACCATATGTCTTTCCAGAGCCTTGAGAGCAACCAATAAAAATTTGTTTTAGACAATAAGAATGTAGACAAATACTACAAAGAATTTTCTAGGAATCTCCAAGTGAAAATTACATATATTTTAATATTTAGTCACTTCATTGCAAAGCAGGGTATCAGAGGAGATAATAAAAAAACAGGTATGAAAGCATAGTTAAATTGAAAAGAAAAAGAGAAACCAAAGTCTTATAGACCACAAAAAGCTTTATTTCAACCATATACTGTTCCTTTTGAAAGAAAGGAAAAAGTCAAATTACAAAAAATGAAATAGATAAATTTAATAGACAGGAAAACCTTATTTTACCAACAGAAAAATAATTTCCAAATCAATTATTTGTAAATAGTAAGATCAACATTTTAGAGCCAAAAATAAAAAATCAAGTTTGAATTAAAAAAAAATAAAGATGAAAAACCTCTCTACATAATAAATTTCCCTCTGCTATATGTATGGATGCACATACATACATGCATACATGCATATATATATATATATATATATATATATATATATATATATATATATATATATATACACATGCATACAAATATGTATGACTGACTAAGCTGCCTAGATGTGTATTCACAATTCCACTTTTATGTTTCTTTTGAGATGAATAATTTGTTAATGTTATTTGCATGCTTAGAGCATTGGTCTTTAGTCCCTGCCTTTTGATTTCATAGTTTGTTCAGAGATATAAATGTTATCTTAAGAAGTTCTTTAAATATATTCTTTCAATTTAATATATTATCTCATTGGTAGTATTTTCCTAATCTGTTATCATTTTTATGATTATTTCATCAATGCTGTGTATTTGAGATATTATTTCATTTCTATTGTAATTTGTATACTTTCCTTTTATTTCCCTTAGAGATTAATTTTATATTTAATTATTTGCAAATAATACGTATGACATTTCAACTTTTATGCATTTTTATCTTGTTTATATCCTAGTAAATTGTCCCATTTTGTAATGATTCCAAGAGGCAAGTGTTCTAAGGCACAATTTGGCAATGAATGTGCTATCTGGCATGTGAAAAGAAACACAGATGAGATCAAATTTGTAACCTAGATTACTGAAATGATGGTGATATCTTTGAGATTAATAGAGAGGTTTTGCAAAGGGGAGAGGATTGGGAAAATAATAACGAATTTTGTTTTAGACATGTTGACTTGGAGTTATTTAGCAAACACTTTGTTTCAAAAGTCCAAAGGCAGCCAGTGTTATGAAAATGAAGGTTTGAAGAAAAAAATAGACTGAACATGTGGATCCACAAGACATCTACCTAGATATGATAAATAGATTCATAGAAACTGATGAGGATATAAAATCAGAATATGTAGTGATAAGAGAAATAGCCCTGGGATGGGGCATTGAGGTATACCCACAGTTATCAAGCATAATACAAATGGCAATTCAACTGTGACTGACAAAGAACAATGGCATAGATCACAAGAGAGCTAAGAGAGAAGTTTCATAAAATTTCACAAAGGAAAAAATATTCAGGGATATAGAATGGTCAGAAATCTCAGATGTAGTGAGGCCAAGAAGAATGAGGATTGTGGGGTGGAGAGAATTATATCTGACAATTAAGAGGTCAATGATAATTTTGGAATGTTCAATTTCAGTAAAGAAGTCAGAACCCAGATGGCAAAGTGTTGAGAAGTGAGAGAAGTAGAACAAATTATTATAGAGTTATTTTAAGATATTTGGCTGAGATATCAGATGTTAAGGCCCAGTGAATATGGTTTGAGTACAACCCTATGGAGCAGGGTGTGGTTGATAGTTGTTTATCTCTTTATATTTGCTCCTTACCCTACTATTGACCAATCACCAGAGAGTATTTTGTTTTTTCTGTACTCTGGGTTATAGTATCAAAGACCCCTTGACATTCTATTTATCCTTTATGGTTTTTATTGATATTGTTGTTCCTCTAAACCCCCAGAGACAAGGCTTCTCTAGGGATGTTTCTCCTTCAGAGAGAAACTCACTTCCACACATATACATATACATACACATATACATATACATACACATACACATACACATACACATATACATACACATATACATATACATATACATATACATATGCATATGCATATACATATTAGGGGAATCTGAAGATCTTCCATGCCCCTAGATCCTTTGATAAGCTTAAGTGACTACAAGAATCTTCAATGCTTTAAAAATATACTCTGTCCTCTAATAGGCAGAATGTGGTCACATGGAGCCTGTGGCAGGAAATTTCTTTTCAGGAATGCCCACACTTTATTACTTTGTGATTGGGCAGTGGGTAAAGAGGGTTGTTTCATTCTCTGAGCCAGAAGGAGGCTATATATACACCCTGATGTGAGTTTTTGCTTTGGGGTTCACTTTGGAAAGAGTCGTGTGATTTGGCTAGATGAGACTCTGGGCAGGCACTGAGCCCCCAGACTTTGAAAACTCAGATGTTAGTGCTTCCCTTTCTTGTAAGTAACTACATAAGGATGTAATGGTCAGACAGCTGGAAGTCTTATCTGTTGATCTGTTTCTCTGATTGTAACTTCTGATTATAACTTCTGTTTGTATTTTCTGAAGTTCAGGGTGTGGACTTTTCCCCTGGAACTAGGCAAATGATATAGGATTAAAGTAAGATTGTTAACCCATTTGAGCTGCTTTCTTTAGAAAAGCATATCAAAGAACCTGTGCTTGCAGCCATCCTGGGTGTATGCATATATATGCATGTATGTATACATACACATACATACAAATACATAAATATATATACACACACACACATATATAACTTTGTGAAAAAAAACACAAACACCCCCCCTCAATTAAGTTATTTTGTGAAAGAAAATACAGATTAAAAATAAGTTTAAAAAGTATGCTTCAATCTGCATTCAGACTCCATGAGTTCTTTTTCTGGAGATAGATAGTATTTGTCATCAAAATCCTCCAGTCTTGTCTTGGATCATTATATTGTTGAGAATAGCTAAGTCATTCTCAGGTGATCTTTTTACAATATTGCTGTTACTGTAAAAAATGTTATCCTACTTCCACTCATTTCAGTATGCATCAGTTCATGTAAGTCTTTCCAGGTTTTTCTGTTAGCAACATGCTCATCATTTCTTATAGTACAGCAACTGTCTTTCATCAAAATCATATACCACAACTGTTTCAGCCCTTCTGCAATTGAGGAACATGTCCTCAATTTCCACTTCTTTGCCTCCACAGAAGAGGTGCTCTATTTTGGTACGCATTTTTTCTTTTCCTTTTTGTCTCTCTTTTTGATATACAAATCTAGTAGTAGATTAAATGTGATGCATGGTTTTATAGACCTTTTGACACAGTTCCCAATTGCTGTCCAAAATGGTTGAATCCATTAACAACTCAAGCAATAGCACATTTGGTTCTCCATTTTCACAATCCCCTCAAACATTTGTAATTTTCCTGTTCTAGCCTATTAGTGAATCTAATAGGAATGAAGTAGCACTGCAGAATTCTTTTGATTTGCATTTCTCCAAACAATAGTGACTTAGAACAGTTTTATATGTCTATAGAGAGCTCTGATTACTTCACCTGAAAATTAACTGGTTATAGTTTTTGAGAATTTATCAATAGGAGAAGACTTATTTTTACATATTTGACTCATATCTCTATGTATTTAAGAAATGAAGGCTTTATCAGAGAAACTTGCTACAAAACTTTTGTTTTTACAATTATGAATGCTAATTGTGTTTCCTTCCATCATATGCTCTCCCACCCCCCATTTATTCTATTTTATCACTTCTTTCACCCTGTCCCACCTCAAAAGTATTTTGTTTCTAGGGTGGCTAGGTGGCACAGTGAATAAAGCACCGGCCCTGAAGTCAGGAGTACCTGAGTTCAAATCCGGCCTCAGACACTTAACACAAAAAACTAGCCATGTGACCTTGGGCAAGTCACTTAACCCCAACTTCCCTCCAAAAAGAGCAAAAGAAAAATTGTCTCTCCTGGATCTATTTCCAGGTCAGTGTTTTTTTTAAAGGAGATATTTCACATTGCTTTATATTTTCTTTCATTTGTTTGGATCTATTTCATAGTATCTTGATTTCTCATAAAGTCATTTGCTTCCATTTGCTCCACTCTAATTCTGAAGGAATCATTCTCTTCAGAAAGCTTTTAAGATTCTTTTTCCTTCTGGCAAATTCAACTTTTTAAGGCATTCATTTCCTCATTGGGTTTTTGGGCCTCTTTTGCCATTTGAGTTAATCTATTTTTTAACGTGTTATTTTCTTCAGTCAGGTTGTTGACTCTCTTTTCTTGACTTTCTTGCATCATTCTCATTTCTCTTTCCCATTTTTCCTCCACTTCTCTTATTTGGTTTTCAAAGTCTTTCTTAAGCTGCTCTATTGCAATCATCATGTTTCTTGGAAGCTTTTGGTGTGGGAGTTCTGAATGTGTTGTCTTCCTCCCATTCCATGCTTCAATCCTTTTTGTTCCCAAGAAGGAATCTGAATTTTGATTGCTGTTCTTACTTTGCTTCCTTTCCTTGCTCATGTTGTTGCCAGTCAATTACTTGAATTTTTAGCTCTTTGGAACTCTGCTTCCAGAGGGGAAATCTCTGTTCCAAATCACTGGGGTTTTCACAGCTTCCAGAGCTATTAGGGGACTGCTGCAGCCTCCACCAGCTTTGGCTCACTGAAAACACACCCCAGGATCACCACCCAAGACCATGATCTGGATCCAGGCCACTCAGTGCAAGAGCACTTAGCCTCTGAACAATTGCTTGACCCTTCTGCAATCTGCACGCCCAGAGCTCTGAAGCATCCACATGGAGGCAGCTGCTGGGCCACCCACTTCTGCTGCTTCCTTGCCCTGGAGGCAGTTTGTCCAGACTGCTTTTCTCCCCCAAATTTAGCTGAGTTCCACTGATCTTCCCCTTTGTCCTTGTTTCTTATGGCTTGATTATTCTGGAAACTGTCACAGCCGCTGCTGATCCACTCTCATGAAGGCTTCAACTGTGGCTTATCCTGAATGCCCCCAGGCCAAGCCATAATTTCAGGCTGCACTACTGCTAGACTTTTAGTACTATGTAAAAGTAGGACTCTCTGATTTGAGGGTGGAGGTCACACTGTCTCAAGCTTCAGGGATTTTGTGCAGCTCTTTTTGGAGATACTTCTCAAGACGTGTATGTTTTCATGTTTTCCAATGTTGTATGATCTAAAGAGAGATATGTTTTTACCACTCTGGTCTGCGGTCTGGTCTGTGAGTGACCACAAGAACTCTTTTCTTTCCAGTAACTATAACAAGGGTCCAAGCTCTACTGTGTCTACAAGCTCTGGTGGGTTAGGGCTCCTTCTCATACTGGTATGTTACCCAGGGCTGTGACTTAGAACCATGTATGAGCAAAGCAACAGAGTCCTACCTCAATGCTAGCACAGAGACCCCAATAATTTCTTTCTGACCAGTTGTTCAAACCCCTTGCTTCCTATGTGCTGAGAGCAGGGAAAACAGCCACTGTTGTTCCTGATTCAATCACTCCCAAGACCTCTTCCTAGTTTGCTGGGTCTGGGCCTGTGCTGGTGCAGTTTGTACTTTTCTGTACTCCACTCTTATCCTGGTGTGACGTATCTATCTTGTTGAACTTCTGAGTTGTCTTGGGCTACAAAATGATCCTTTTGTGAGTTCTGTCACTCCAAATTTGCATTATTTAAAGATGTTTGGAGGGTTTTGTTGGGAGAACTCAGGTGAGTCCCTTTCTTTTCTTTACAATCTTGTTTCTGTTCAAAGTAAACTTTTTTATACTGTCAAGTTTCCCACAAGTGTTTCATTGCCTTGAGCCTGAACCACACCTTATTTGTTCATGCCTGTTCCACTACAGAAGAAAACTGTTTCAAGAGACACATGGAAAAATGAAAAACTACTAGGGCATTGTGTGCATTTGTATTTTTCTCATGAGCAGATACATTTTGATACCTACACAGAGGAATTCCAGTTCAGTGAGCCCTTTTGAAATTACTTCCATTGCTACTTGAGATAGATATTCAATTATGAATACTTTACCTTAAAAAAATACCTCATGCTTGTTATCTTTCTATGAGAAAGAGATGCTGCTTGAAATAGCTTATAGAAGACTCTGACTTGTGAATGTAGCCCTTTCTTTGTTATGTATAACCAACCATATTTCTTTTTTATTGTTATTTTTAATTCTCTATCCTTTTTAAAACAAAGTTATGGTACACATGAAACTGAGTGTAAAAAGTATTCTGGTTTGGTTTTGTTCTTAATCTCAAGGCATGTAATCACTCTTTTGGAAATCTTTTATAGAACTATTGATGTTGTTTTTTTTTTTAATTTTTCATCCTGGAAAAGTTATTTTATATCAGTTTTCTTATGGTGCTTTTTAGAATGGAAAGAAAAAAAAATACAGACATTTGTAAGTTTTAGTAGGATAAGATCTCCATTTATGTCCTTAGACACTGATGTGCTGACAAGACTCTATAACAGCCCTTCTGCATACTGAAAACATCAGAACATTTCTATTCTTCATGAGGAATGAAGGAAGCAATGAAATGAGCAATTTAAAGCAGTCCATAGTCATGCAATCACCTTCTGGCATCATTTTTCCCACTTGACTAAGCTAGATAGAATGTTGTCAAATAAAAGTGCCAGGAGGGAACAAATACTGGGACAACAAGTCTTGTTAGACATATAGAAGAATATCTGATTTCCTCGCCTTATATCAAGAACAGACTATTCATTGGGTCTGTTTCACTTTCACTGTCACAACTAAACTAAAATTCAGATTTCACATGGAATAAAGTCTCATTAAAGTCTGTTACACAAAATGCCTACTTCAACACATTTGGTTTGCTTAATTCAAAACTTCTCTAATCTTATTCTCTAACCCATGGTTTGTTTCACACTATCTCTCCCACCTACAATGTCCTCTCACATTCAATCTAACAGAGATGTTCCCAAAGTATAATATATGCAAAGTATAACTCAAGCTATGCAACTGGTTATCTTATAAATTTAACCAAAGAATCATTAAATTAGAATATCTTGGGGTAGCATAATTGGACTTAAAGTCAAGGGGGAGGGAGGGAATAAATAGCATCTGAGATAACCACATGTACACAGAAAAAAAATAAAGGAGATAATTTTTTTTAACTATAACAGTTAAATTTTAAAAATTTAGGAAGGGTATCTAGGTGGTGCAGTGAATAAAGCACCAGTCCTGGAGTCAGGAGAACATGATTTTAAATCTGGTCTCAGAGACTTGATAGTTATTAGCTGCATGACCTTAGGCAAGTCACTTAACCCCAGATGACTTGCCTTCCCCCCTCCAAAAAAGAGGAATAAAAAGTTGATTCAAATATTTTTATGCAAATACCTGAAGCTCAGTAACAAAGAAAAAGTCAAGGTCTTAATGAAAAGAGGCAAATTTGAGTGACTTGTTTGGTTGAAACTTGTGACTGGAATATTGTTCTAAAGACTACATCTTATTCAAAGTAAATAAGAGAGTTAAAAGGGGGTAGTATCACAAATTAAGATACCATATTCTTGTAACTAAATCCCATTAGTCAGGGAGCACAGTAGAAAACATTAGTGGAGAGGACAGCAGATCTGAGGCACCTGGGGCAGTGTCCACATTTATAAACCAAAGAGAAATAAGGCTAAGAGAAAGGTCAGTGGAATTCAAGCTAAATTTGGGGGGAAAATGTGATCTGGCCAAACTGCCTGCAGGGCAGGAAGCAGCAGGGAAGCAGCAGGAACAACTGGAAGTGGCAACTGCCTCCACTGTGCTGCTTCAGAGCACCTGGCTTGCAGATTGCAGGGGGGCCAAGAAGATTGATCAGGGTCAAGTGCCCTTGCATTGAGAGGCCTGGATCTGGATCATGGTCTCAGGTGGTGGTCCTGGGGTGTGCTTTCAATGATCCAAAGCTGGCAGGGGCTGAAGCACCCCCCCTTATAGCTCCGGCAGCTGTCAAAACACCAGCAACTTGTGACAGAGCTTTTCCTCCTAGAAGCAGAGTTCCAGAGAGCTAAAAATTCAAGCAATTAATTGAATGTACATGAGGAAAAGGAAGCAAAGTACGAACAGCAATAAAAATCTAGAATCCTTTTTTGGGCACAAAAAAGCATGGAATGGGAGGAAGACAAAACAGTCAGAACTACCACACCAAATGCTTCCAAGAAAAATGAAGGTTGCCTACAAGCCATAGATCGACTTAAAAAGGACTTTGAAAACCAAATAAGAGAAATGGAGGAAAAATTGGAAAGAGAAATGAGAATGATG
>CM053600.1:48140231-48167290 GCA_028646575.1 Pseudocheirus occidentalis | reverse complement strand
CGGAGCTATTAGGGGGGTGTTGCAAGTCCCCCCAGCATTGGCTTGCTGAAAGTGCACCCCAGGACCACCACCCAAGACCATGATCTGGATCCAGGCTGCTCAATGCAAGAGCACTTGGCCCTGATCAATCAATTCAGCCCCCTGCGGAGTCTGCAGGCCAGGGGCTCTGAAGCAGCCTGGTGGGATGGGCCACCACTGATTACAGCAGTTCCCTTCCCCCACTGCTTCCTTGCCCCAGGGGCAGATTGGCTGAACTGCTTTACCACCCCCAAATTAATTTTCAAAGTTTCACTTTCACTAAATATCTCTGACCCCAGTATGCGGGCTTTTTAAGGTTCCCTCAGGCAGGTGCTTTAGATTTTCTTTGAAGTAGACTCAAACTGTGGCTTGGGAGGCTCACTCCTCCTAGCACCCTGGGGCCTGACCTGGCTGCAGCTGTGGTTTTGGGCTGGGCTGGTGTGAGCTTCCCCTCTCCTGTCCCCCTTCCTCATGCTTTGGCAGATGTGGAGGTGCTGGAGGCTGTAGAGACTCTGAAGACTGGATGCAGTGTTTTGGGGCTTGGCTCAGCTCAGCCCGGCTCCTTCCCACTGCCCCAGGCCTGGCCGCAGTCTCAACTTCAGGCTGTTCCAGCCTCCCTTCCTGGCTGCCGTGATGAGCCCCTGCTGCCAAGCTGCCTTCAGCGACAGATGTGTTTTCTGTATTTTTGTGAGTCTGAGAGTCCTAGACTTTGTCTTGGCTCATAATTTTATTGGTGTGTAGAGTGGTGGTGTGGCAGCTGTGGGATCTTGCTGCTTCTATGCCGCCATCTTGGCTCCACCCCTGATTGGTTCACTTAGTAGAAATTTTAAAGAAAAGTTAATATAGTAATTTTTATTGTATTTATAAATTCTATTTCTGTTCCAAAAAACATAATAATCTTAGTGAATAGCAATATTGTAATTTATTTATATGGTATTTGGGCTAGTTTCTAAGACCACAAAGGAGGAAGAGTATACCAGTTTTCAGTATAACTCCCACATTCCCACTACTTGGATCAAAAATTAATCAAATATGAAATAATTAAAGTAAGAGCAAGAGGCAAAGTTGGAAATCTTTTCATTCATTTTAAAAACCTCCTGAAAGAGCAACTGAAGGATATGTTATTAATTCATTTCCTGGGGGCAGAGCCAAGATGGAGGAGTAAAAGGAGGAACTTCTCTGAGCTATCTTTCCAACCAACTCCAATACCTTTAAAATATGCCTCTAAAATTTTTTAGACCTACAGAACCCACAAAGTGACATAGAGGAAAAAAATCTCCCACTAAAGGCAGCCTGGCAA
Organism: Pseudocheirus occidentalis; assembly: GCA_028646575.1. Taxonomy (NCBI): domain Eukaryota; kingdom Metazoa; phylum Chordata; class Mammalia; order Diprotodontia; family Pseudocheiridae; genus Pseudocheirus; species Pseudocheirus occidentalis. Next base: position 48,165,972 of record CM053600.1, on the reverse strand, counting down.
ACCAACAGGAAATGTCTATCACACTGAGATGGGAGCCCAGCTTGGTCCAACTTGAGCTGCATGGACCTATAACCAGGGCAGTCCCAACCTGCAGCCCAGACCAGCCACAGAAAAATTGAGAAACGTGACTCACTGGCAGCTGTAGAAGTTTGCAGAATCTGTAGCCACAAATGCCAAATAGAAAGTAAAAGGTCACTGGGGAATTCTGTTGAATTCTGTGACAGAAAAGAGTGGTCTGGCTCCTGCCCCCTGTTTGAGAGGTGGCTGAGGTGTGGCAGTTACAGCTGCCTCTGGATCTCCTGGCCTACAGATCAAAGGGGGAACAAGTGAATACTCACAGGATAATTGCTCCTGCTTTGACCTGCTTGGATCTGGGTCACAGTTTGGGGTGGTAATCCTGGGGTGTGTGGTCAGTGTGCCAGAGCTTGTGGTTGCTGTAGAGAGGTCAGCCTCCTATAGTTCAGAAAAGAACTCTGAAAACAACTCTGAAAACCCCAAAAATTTGGAATGCAGCTCTTTCCAATCTGGAAGCAAAGTTCTACTGTGGCAAAGAGCTCAAAAGTCAGGTAATTGATTGGCAAGATGAGAGAGCAGAGGACATGCAATCATACCATAGAATCCATTTTGGGGGAGGAAAAGTATCTAAACAAGGAGGCAGAAGAAGACAACACAATCAAATCTTCTGCATCAAAAGCTTCCAAGAAAAATATGTACTGGTAACAGGCCATGAAGGAGCTCAAGAAAAATTTTGAAAATCATGTAAGTGGAGTAGAAGAATAACTGGGAAGAAAAATGAGAATTATGCAAAAAAATCATGAAAAACAAGTCATCAATGTGCTAAAGGAAAGCCCTCCAAATACTGAAGAAAATAACACTTTAAAAATAGACTAACTCAAATAGCAAAAAAGGTCCAAAAAGCAATGAGGAGGAAAGTGCTTAAAAAGCCAAATTTCCCAGATGGAAAAGAAATTTAAAAATCACACTGAAGAGAATAATTCCTTCAAAATCAGATGGGAACAAAAGAAAGCCAATAACCTTATTAGAAACAAAGATGTTACAAAACAGATCCAAACAAATGAAACAATAGAAGGCAAAGTGAAATATCTCATTGGAAAAATCACTGACCTAGAAAATTGATCCAGGAGACATAATTTAAAAATTATTGGACTAACTAAAAACTAAGATAGAAAGAACCTAGAAATTATCTTTGAATAAATTATCAAGGAAAATTTTCTTCATATTCTAGGACCAGAAGGAAAAATAGAAATTGAAAGATTCAAAGATTACTTCTTGAAAAAGATCCCAAAAAGAAAATTCCTTGGAATGTTATAGCCAAATTACAGAGTTCCCAGGTCAAGAAGAAAATACTTCAACCTGTCAGGAAGAAATAATTTGAGTATTGTGGAAGTACAGTCAGGATAACACAAGACCTAGGAGCTTCTACCTTAAAGGACTGAAGGGCTTGGAATATAATATTCCAGAGGTCAAAGGAGCTAATAGTACAACCAAGAATCACCTACTCAGCAAAAGTGACTACAGAGGGAAATATTATCATTCAATGAAATAGTGGTTTTTCAAGCATTCTTGATGAAAAAACAAGGCTGAACAGGAAAATTGAATTGACTTTCAAATAAAAGAAACAGCATGAGAAGGTAAACAGGAAAAAGAAATCATAAGGAACTTAATAAACTTAAACTAGTTACATTCTTACATGGAAAAATGCTATTTGTAACTCATGAGACTTTTCTTAGTATGAGGATAGTGGAAGGGAATGTATATGTATATTTATGAATATGGATATATTTATGTAAGTTCAGGAGGGTGTATGTGTATATAAACACAAATTTGTGTGTATAAGTGTGTAAGTATATACATAGAGGGCACAGGAAGAGTTGAATATGAAGGGATGATATCTAAAAAATAAATTTAAGAGGTGAGAGAGTAATTTTTTGGGAGAAAGAGAAAGGGAGAGGTAGATCAGGGTAAATTATCTCATATAAAAGAGTGTAACACCATGCATTAGTAGCTTCCCAAAAGAATGCTTCTGTGAACAGTTTTTAAGGTTCTGATTATACAGTATAGTGAACAGTCCATTTATTCCAATACAAATCAAGGCAAATATTCACAACAAATCACAATATAATATTCACAACATAACATCTTATCAAAGAAAATCACTATATAGTGTTTAAAACAATTTAACATTAGAATGGCCACATAGTTTTCACTACATTATTTAGAACAAAGAACAAGAAAAAAATAATCATCTTTTTTCCTTAAGGGGAAAGCCTTCCTTACTTAATCATTCAGTCATTTCACAATTACCGTAATCAATGTTCCATTCATGGGGCAATCATAGATTAAATTAATCAATCACCAACCTAGATTCACAATTACTAAGCACCATTAATCATTAAATATAACTATTAGAAAATTACACAAACTGTCCTCCCCTCAGTGTCTTCATTTTCATCTTCCTTTCATTGAACTTCAATTTCATTACATGTTCAATATCCAAGGGAAGGGTTTTTCATCATCTTGATTTAGGGTGGTCTCTCAGATTCCCTAGATCCCCTTTCATGGTCCCACCACCTATCTGAATCCACCAAACAGTCACCTGGATTCAGAGGCAGAGAGCTTCCAGCTCCTTGTGCAATCCTCTGAGCAGTTCTTGTTACACACTGAAGTTTACAGGGTCCATCACATCTCAAACTCTTCACAACTTCTGTTGCTGGGAACTCAAGGATCAAGCAAGCCACAAACAAAAAGCTTATCCATGTCATGCTTCTTCAGTCCTCCAACAGTTCAGCTGGCCCTAGGATGGAGAATGAATCTCAGCCTTCCAGGAGGCAGCAACTTCAGCCTTCACCAGATTCTGGTCTCAAGAAAAAACTCCAATTCATTTCTCAGTCAGCTTCCAGATGCTGGGATAGAAACTCCCTCTCTCTCTGTCTCTCTGTGTCTCTCTGCCTCTGTCTGTCTCTCTGTCTCTGTCTGTCTCTGTTCCTCTCTGTTTGTCTCTGTCTCTCTGTCTCTGTCTCTCTCTGTCTCTCTCCCTCTCTCTCTCTCTCTCTCTCTCTCTCTCTCTCTCTCTCTCTCTCTCTCTCAGCTGGCTTCAGTCTCCACCGAGAGCCACAAGGAAGAACATTCCTGATTCTGATTTGATTTTGATCCTCTATCTCTGGAATTCTACTTATATATACACACTGGCCACCTGTCTCAGCCAATCCCCTCCTGCCATGTCAGCAATGGGAGACAGAGTTCAAGTCCTCTGTTCACAAAGGATACAGTTCATATCTTCTCCTTCTTTCACACAAGAGACACAGTTCACACCCTCTGCCTCTGTCTCAGAAGTACTTAGCCCTTGGTTACTAAGGATCAAGTACCTGCTCAATTAATTACTATTACAAAGAGGCAAGAGGAAACTCTTGTAATGGAGGGGAAGAGCAGGAAGATGAAAGAGAATGTGTCAACCTTACTCTGATTGAATTTGGCTTAAGGAGGGAATCACATACAAACTCAGTTGGGTTTCTTGCCTCACAGGAAAGTAGGGAAGAAAGGGAATAAGAAGAGGTATGATAGAAGGGAAGACAGATTGGGGGGGAGGGTAGTTAGAAGAAAACACTTTTGGAACGGGATAGGGTCAAAGTAGAAAACTGAAAAAGTGGCATCAGGAAAGGATGAAGGGAAATATAGTTAGTCTTTCACAATATAACTACTATCAAAATGTTTTTGTGTAACTACACATGTAAAGTCTATATTAAATTGCTTATCTTCCCAGTCAGAGTGGGTGAGGAGGAAAGAAGGGAAGTAATATGGAAATCAAAGTTTTAAAATCAAATGCTAAAAGAAATTTTTTTTACTTGCAACTAGGAAATAAGATATACAGGTATTGGGTAATAGAAATCCATCTTGCCCTACTAGAAATTTATGGAGTGGATGGGGGAGGGGGAATATAAGAGAAAACATCTTACATTGGGTTGGGGGTAAGAGAAAGGCAGGGAGAAAAATTTGTAACTGATAATCCTGAGGAAATTAATGTTGAAAACCAAAAACAAATAAATAAATTGAAATACTACCAAAAAAAGAATCCATTTCCTTATGTCTGCATGGGACTGCAAAGGACCAAATAGACCTTAGGTTTTTTTTGTATTTTTTTTATTAATGGTGGTAGCTTCTCTATTTCTCTTCAATGCTACATGCACATTTTGAACACTCGTGCCTATACTTTAATGTAGGCAAAAAGGTAACTCTCATATAATTCAGTAATGAAAGTAGGGGTGACCTAAAATTTAACAATTGAATGAGTCTTGGGGCAAAACTGATCTGAGTAAAGTTTGAAGAAATGCTCTATAGTCACATAGAGTCCAGGAAGGGGAAGCACATGGCCCTGTAAGTTCTCAACTGTGGCCATTTGACTGAATCCAAACTTCACAGAATAAATCCCCTTTAAAACAGGATTTCTTCTGTAAAACTTGAACTCAGTCAAAAGACTGTACCCAAGGTCCTAGAAGACCACATGTGACCTAGAGGCTGCAGGTTTCCCATTCCACATCTATGTGTTCACTCAGAATGGATTCTGAATTATAGTGTACTGTAAGCTATTGTTTCTGTGATAGTGTAATGTCATACACTAGCAGATTCCCAAAAGAATGCTACTGTGAATAGCTTTTAAGGTTTAGATGACACAACATTTATTCCATTACAAATCAAGGCAAATATTCAGTCAATTCACAATACAATAATCAATACTTAATCATTCAGTCAATTCACAATACAATAATCAATCCTTCATTCATTGGGGCTATTATAGATTAACTTAATCAGTCACTTATCTAGCAATCAGTCACTAAATACAATCATTAGTAAAATAAACAAACCCTCCATCCCTTGGTGTCCAGCAAACTTCAGTTACATCAGGCATTTTATATCCAAGGAAGGCTTTTCATCATTTTGACTCAGGGTGGTCTCTCAGATTCCCTGGATCCCCTTCCAGGGTCCTAGCTCCTAATTGAATTCACCAGGTTCTTTTCCAGTCCTCCAGGAAGTTCCTGGTACACACTGAAGTTCACAGGGTCCAGCATATCTCAAAACCTTCACCACTTCTGTTTCCAGGAGCTTGAGGATCAACCAAGCCATTCTTATCTTTGTCATGCTTCTTCAGTCCTCCAGCAGTTCAGCTGGCTGTAGAACCCAGGAGAAATCTTGGCCTTCCAGGTGGTCTTCACCAGATTCTGGTCTCAGAAAACTCTAACTCAGTTCTCAGTCCAGCAGCCCAGTTCCCAGATGCTGGGACAATTCTTCTCCCTCCACCAGGAGCCAGCAGGAGGAATACTCCCAATTCTGATTCTCTGTCTCTGGAATTCTTCTTATATAAACACACTGACCTGTCTCAGACAAATCCCTCCAGCTACATCCAGCCCTAAGTTACCAAGGGCTAAGTATTTGCTAAATTGATTACTTTTACAGACAGCAATTTCCCATTCAATCAGAAACATCCATATCAGTTCCATCTTTTTTCATCACTTTTTTATTCTAACCTGAGGTCTCACTCCATTGTTAAATTCAGGAACAATTTTTTTCTTGTTTTTACTAGTTCTATTTACATTTTACGAATAATATAATAATAGTTATCATGTGGATATGGATAATATGGATGTTATATGTATGAGTTATAATATGGATATGTTATATGTATGAGTCCAGGTTCTATCCAGTAGTTATATTTCAATTTATATATAGGACTAATTTACTTTTCCAGTAATATATCTCTACTATCTTTATGATACTTTGTGTGAGTAGTTCTTTATTGGAGATCTCATCATATTAGCATACCATTCATGTGCCTCTCACTTTTTAGGTGAGTGATAATTTAAATTCTTCGGAGACTGTGGTATTTCATAAATTGTATCCATATGACATGATTAAAATAACAGTGGTGTTAATTAGTTGACCCACCAATTACAGGAAGGCACGATAAGATGTCAAAATCTCTCATATTTCTTAATTTTATTTTTAGATATCATCCCATTATATTCAACTTATCGTGTGCCCTCTTTGTATACATGTACACATATATACACACTCACATATATATTTATACACACATACTCCCTCCTATACCTACGTGTGTGTGTAGTCAAATTTTCTATTCAATTCTGTTTTTTTAATCAAGAATATTTGAAAGACCTATATTTCATTTAATGTCCATATTTTTCCCTGAAGCATTATACTCAGTTTTGCCAGGTAGTTGATTCATGCTTTTAATCCTACCTCCTTTGATCTGTGGAATATCATCTTCCAAGCCCTGTGATCTCAGTTTTGCCAGGTAGTTGATTCTTGCTTTTTATCCTACCTCCTTTGATCTGTGGAATATCATCTTCCAAGCCCTGTGATCCCTTAATGTAGAAGATGCTCAATCTTGTGTTATCCTGATACTTTTTCCACAGTACGCAAATTGTTTTGTCCTGTTAGCTTGTAATATTTTCTCCTGGACCTGGGAACTCTCAAATTTGGCTATGATATTTTCTTTTGGAATCTTTTTCAAGAGGCAATCAGTGAATTCTTCTAATTTTTATTTTGCCTTTTGGTTTTAGAATATCAGGGCAATTTTCCTTGAGAATTTCTTGAATTATCATTTCTAGGTTCTTTTTTTTTACAATGACTTTCAGGCAGTCCAATATTTTTTAAATTATCTCTCCTGAATGTATTTTCCAGGTCAGTGGTTTTTCCAATGAGATATTTTCATTGCTTTCTATCTTTTTCACTTGTTTGGATCTGTTTTATACTACCTTGATTTCTGATAAAGTCATTAGCTTTCATTTGTTCCCATCTAATTTTAAAGTAATTATTCTCTTCAGGGAGATTTTGGAATTCCTTTTCCATCTGGGAAATTTGGCTTTTTAAAGAATTCTTCTCCTCTTGGCTTCTTGGGTCTCCATTGCCATTTTAGTTAGTCTATTTTTAAGATCTTTTTTTCTTCAATATTTTGGGGTCCCCTTTAGCGGGATGATGACTTGTTTTTTGTTATTTTCTTTCATCGTTCTCATTTCTCTTCCAACTTTTTCTTCTGCTTCTCTTACTTGATTTTCAATTTTTTTTCTTGATCTTCATGGACTGTTTCCATTTCATATTTTTTGGAAGCTATTGATTCAGCAGTTTTGACTGTGTTGTCTTCTTCTGATTCCATCTTTTGATTTTTTTTCCCCCAAAAAAGGATTCCATGGTCTGATTGGACGTCCTGTGCTTGCTCATCTTGCCATCCAATTCCTTGACTTCTGAACTTTTTCCATGGTACAACTCTGCTTCCAGAGTTGAGAGAGTTGTGTCTCAAATCACTGGGGTTTTTTCAAATGTTGTCATAGCAATGTCGAGGGCACACTCTCTAAAGACACCCCATGCTCTGGCACACTGGCCACATACCCTACCACAACCAACAAAGACTGTGATCCAGATCCAAGCAAGTCAAAGCAAGAGTGATTACCCTCTGATTGTTTGCTATGTCCCCCTATGATCTTAGGACCTGGAGATCTGGAGGCAGCCATGTGGAAGCAACTGCAGCTGTCATGCCCCAGCCCCCTCTCACCATGTTGGCAAGGTCCATACTATGCTCTTTTGCCACCCTGTTACAACAGAGTTCCCCACTGACCTTTCACTTTCTCCTTGGTCTTTATAGGTTGAGAAGTCTGGAAACTGCCACAACTACTCATGATTCACACTCCTAAAGTCTGCCTTAGACAGTCTGTGATGCTGGCTGTGGCCACTTTGGGTCTGGGACTGCACGGTTGACATGGGATTGTGCTTGGCTCTCTGTCTGGTGTGATAGGCCCTTCCTGTCAGTATGCCAGGTTGTCTTCAGCAGGAGATTTGTTACTCTCTGTCATTTTGTGGTTTCTGTAGCTCTAAAATTTATTTAGAATCATATTTTACAGGTAATTGGTGTGGTTGGAATCAGAACTTCGGCAATTTCCTTCTTTTACTCCACCATCTTGGCTCCATCCCCCTATTTCCCACTGTTTTTAATACCAAGAAAATGGGTTCTCCACCAGCCAGCACCACATCATCCATATATGGAACCATTGATTCTAGCAAATGGAAGAATATTGAAAGCTATGGAAAAATTGACTTACCTCGGCAGCACATTTTTCAGGGATGTACACATAGATTATGAGGTTTGCATGTATTGCTGGAGCTGCCTCAGTGTTTGGGAGGCTCCAAAGAAAGGTGTGTGAGAGAAGACATATTTGACTGTCAACCCAACTGAATGTCTGCAAGGCCATTGTGCAAACCTTGTTGTATACCTGGACAGTCCAATGGCACCATCACAGAAAATTTAATCACTTCCATTTGATTTGTCTTAGAAAGATTTTGAAGATCACCTGTCAAGAGAAAATGTCAGGTACTGAAGTTTATTCCTGAGCTCAAAACCAAGTATTCTGATTCTACTATCAAGAATGAAACTCTGATTGGCTGTTCACATTGTCCAAATTTCAACTATGTTTGCCTAAAATACTATTGTACAGAGAAGTCACACAAGTCCTCCCAAGGAGGTCAGCAAAATGGGCACTCTTGAGGTCTCACTAAAAAACATCAAAATTGATGGTGAGACACAGAATATACCAGAATAGCATCATCCAGGTTCTGCCTTTTATGAGCATAAGAGAATTACAGTAGTTCAAATGAAACTGGAGATGCACAAATTTAGAGATAAATATTTCCCAAAGGTTCATATAGACTATTTGAGCCTGACTTGTGGCAGAGCACTCAGAGTTGATATTGGTTTAATCAGTGACAGTAAGACATACTGTACATCGACCTCAACATCATGATCTCATTTTGGTCTTCTTCAATTATGAAGGAAAACAATTAATGAATGTGGCACAATTCATTAACCACTTCTTGAATCAGTGTTAGTCTATTTGATTTCTACTTCTTTGCTTCCACAGAAAGTATTCCTCAAAATACTTTGGTGTATATTGGACTTTTCATTCTACCTTCAATTTCCCTGCTGTTTGTGCTTCGCTCTGGGATCTTTGCAAAGATATTTTTAGTCACTCAGTATAATTACGAATTGTTTTCCCCAATGATTGAATCAATTCACAGTGCAACCAATACCGTTTTAGTATCTCTATTGTTCCACAATTTCCCCAAATTGGCTATTTCCATCTTTTGTTATTTTTGTGATTTTGTTGGCTGTGAAATTCAACCTCAGCTTGCTTTAATTTGCATTTCTCTTACTATTAGTGATTTAGAACCATCTGGTTGTTAATTACTTGCAATTCTTTTATGAATTGATCTCAAATTATTGTGGAATCACTTTTAGACTTATCTATTCTCACAAAATATTTTCAGTGTGAAAGATTGAGCAGAATTTTGCTCAGATTTTGAATCCATGAATCAATCATTTGGCTGTTCTCATTATTTCCAAACCTTCATGTAGAAAAAGAAAGCTTTAGATCTGCTCAGCAACACACTCACTTTGAGTTGCTTATCTAATCATCGGAGTAAGTTACAAGATACTTTAAGTTCTCCTTATGCCTAATAAAATATTCATTTAAAAGTTTAGGCACAAATTAGAGGTCTAGGATGTGACTATGAAACCATAAAATTAAGGATATTAGGTACTTAAAATGTATTTTATGTAGAAGAAGGTATTGAATCATGCATTACTCTTAGCAGAACTAGGACCAGCAAATGAGTGTCAAGGAACAAACAGGATGATGTTGTATAGATAGTACCGATATTGGAGTTTTGAAGACCAGGATTAAAATATGATCTCAACTGTTTACAAGCTCTTTGTACCTAAACAAATAATGTTGTCATCTCTGAGCTTCTATTTTCCCATATTGAATCTCCTTTAGTTTGAGAATTATTTTTTTTTCTATTTTTTTTCTTTAGCAACTAGCAGGTGTCAGGCACTTAGTAGGCACTTAGAAAATGATTGTTGCTTCCGTGGTTGTAAAATTGACATAATAATACCTGTAACACTTACCTTAAAGGGTTGTGGTGAGAACAACATATTTATGTATAATAAGAATTTTTTTCAAATTAAACCTCCAATATGTTGGCAGTGTGACACAGAGTAAATCAGCTAACCCCTCTGTGACTCAAATTTTAACATTGTTGGATAATAAATTTAGAACTGGAAGTATCTTTTGAGGTACATCAAGCCAAATCCTTTCTTTTCAAAGATGAGGACTTTGAGACATTGTAATGGCAAGCAAATGAGTATTTTTCTCCTTGTTTAAGTTATTCAAGTGTCTTTGAGCCTCATCTGTGTTTATAGTAAGTTTTTGTTAGAAACAGAACCTGTGAAGCCCGCAGTGGGAGGCACTTTCCAAAGACCAGAACAGGAAGGATGAAAGAAGAAAGGCAGAAAAGGAAGGAGCTGATGTTATAAAATCTCGAGTTTGAGCAGGGACTGAGCAGAATTGGATTGGATGTCTGTGGTATCAGCACTCTATCTGTTCTGTCTGTGTTAATGTTACTTTGTCAGACCTGTCTGCTGACAGAGGATGTTTTTGCTGTTACAGAAGCAATAGGACCTTACTGCTGATTCAGAATCCCTGAAAGAGGACTTTACTGCTAATTGTTTACAGAAGTCCTGAAGGAGAATTTTACTGATGTTTTGTGTTCAGTTTACTAATGATTAGTGTTTGGTTTCTCAAACATCATCCCTTCTTAATTCAATTTTATTTTATTTTCAGTTCTGAATTCTCTTCCACTCCCTTTGAGAGAGAGAGAGAGAGAGAGAGAGAGAGAGAGAGAGAGAGAGAGAGAGAGAGCATTTCATGCAGGAGGGACAGTCATTGAAAATGCCAGGAGTCTGAAAATGGGATCCATTTAGGAACAGCAAAAATGTGAGTTCCAATGGATTAAATAAAAATGCATGGTGGACAGGGGAATAGGTGGTAGGATATAAAGTGCAATATGTTTGAAAGGATGGATGGACAGTTATAAAGTACTTTGGATGCTAAACATAGGATTTTCTATTTGATTCTGGAGTTGATAGGAAATCACTTGAGTGACTTTGAGTAGGAGGTGATGTTTTGAGACATGCATTTAAAGATGCTCACTCTGGGAGCTGAATGGAGGACAGAGTTGGATAAAGATAAATTTGTGACAGACAAACCCATCATCAGGTTAATATAAAGATTAACACAGCTTAATATAAAGAAGAATTGCATGGTCTCTAGAATTCTGTCATAGGGATTATGTTAGTCTTCCAGGCATAAGGTGAAAAGGCCCTGCAGCTAAGTGGTGTTAGTGCGAGAGGGAAAAAAGGGAGGGAGCATATAAGAGAGGTGTTATGAAGATAAAATTAGCAGGCTGACTTGGCAACAGATTTGATGTGGGGAGGGGGAATAAGAAAGAGTGAGGGGTCATATTGATAAGGAAAATAGAAAGATGAGAGAGCTCTGGGGCAGGGGAAGGATAATTTTGTACAAATAAGGACAATTTTAGACAAATTGACATCTAGAAGGTATCTATGAAGCTTCCAATTTGAAAAGCCCAATAGGCTGTTGGAGAAGCAAGACTGGAGATAAGAAAAGAGATTAGAATTGAATAAATAAATGTGAGGATCTTCATCATAGAGATGATAATTGAATTTTTGCAAACTGATAAGATTACCAAGTGAAATATTTTGTAGGAAGAAAATAAGAGGACCCAGGCAGAGCCGTGTGGGACATCCGTGGTTAACAGTTTTCACTTCGATGATGTTTAGTAATTCATGATGCAGGATCATAGCTTTATAACAGGATCATTGAATAATAGATTTAGATTTGAACAATACCTTGGAAGTCATTTAGTCAAATGCTCTAATTTGATATTAGAAAAAAAAACCCTGAGGCCTAGAGAAGTTAAGAGACTTGCCCTATGAAGGGAGCCACAAGACCTGATCCAGTAATCAGGATGGTCCTAGGTAAGCTATATCCAGATTTTCTCTGTGTTGTTGCCATTCTGCATGGCCAACACTGGTTTTCCTGTTGAGGCAGCTCTAAATGAGTCCTCTTGATATCCTGAGATCCAGGGCTGTACCCTGATCTGGGATTCTAGCCAGAAGGTGTTAGCTCACCTACACATTCTTAGATACTATGCATATGGCTTGGAAATCATCAAAGGACATGATAATTGTCAGGGCCTAAATTGACATCACTATGTGGCTTCTTGAAATTGAACAAAGAGTATTAAAAAAAACTAAGTGACCTACAATTACCTTCTTTGTTTCATTACTGAATAAAAACCTCGATCGTGGTATCAATAAATGGATTGCTTGACAATCAAGCCTGGACCACATTTTTTTGCACTTTCATGGGCTAGTGTGTCAGTTTAGAGTTGGCTTAAGAAACCACTCAAGTTATCTCTACAACCCCAAATCACACAGTAGCAAAATAAAGGTAAGAGAGTCAAACCAGAGCTGGAATTTGAATGTAATCCCTTGACTTCAAATCCATTATGTCTTTTACCTAGACTTTTTCAACTGAATTTTCAACTGCAAAATTTTTATTATTTTTACCATATTAAAATAAGTGAATATTATAGTGTTTTGCTTCCTGAAAAAAAAATTCACAATATGCTACTCAAGACAGAATATTTTTAAAAAACCATTCTTACCCTTTTTTAAAACTATACTTATACTATTCTTATAGCATAATTAGCATTGTAAACAAGTGAATTAAATCTTTCTATGGTTGTATAAATAAAATCTAGCTTTATACCTTAAAACAACAATCCTAATTTTTTATGATAATAAAAACCAATGCAGATGATATTTTAAGCATGACTTTCTTTTCACTTAAATCTGGTCTCTTCAGTGGTGGTACAATAAGCTAGTTTTTTCTTCCTTGCAGGATGACAAAAAATCAGAAGTTAAAATTTCCCTAGGATACACAGACTAATTTAAAGGGAGAAACAGTATGGCATATTAATATCTTCTAGCAAGAAAAGCTTTAATATAACATCATAATGCATGTTAATTCCAGTAATACAAGTTTGTCCACTAGCTTGTGTTTATACAATAGAATTGACTGCTTATTATTGCTTAATAAAGAAAGAGACTGATGATATGTTCTGCAGTCTCACAGCACTTATGGAAGGTTTCCTTTGAGATCTTCCTGCAAAACCCTGAACTCAGATTATGAGATCCCCATAAAAGATACTAAAAATTGAAGTCAGGGTATTTCCATGAGTTAATTAAATTATCCTCTGACACAATTCACATTTTAATGGAAACTTCTTTAAGATAAGACTGGACTGGGCTCAAAGCAATGTGATATTTTTGAAGTATGTATAAAAAGCAGGCCACTTAGATAATTAAGTGAACTGTTTCAAAATCACCAAAGCCAAGCAGATAAGAATGTTGTTTCCTCTGTTTCATTGGCAAAGCAGTACATTTAATATCAAGGTGGCACTAACAAAAGTAGCAAAACCTGCATATGTTTGAAATCACAAATAGTTGCACATTTCACAGTTCAACTTTGATGTTTGACTCAGACATCCATCCACTCATGCACTCAGGATGATTATCTTAAATCATCCAAAATTTAAAGTCTATAAAAAAAAGATCTGTGCAGCTATGTAGGGACAAATTGGCCTGGGTCAATCCTAATCAAAAGTGTTAAATAGGCAATAACCCTTTCATATATCCATTTTCTCTTTTCATGACCTTGCCCATTAAGCATAATCTGCTTTCTTAAAGCAATGTCCGTTGTACTTGATATTCTATTTACTCTGCCAAGTTTAGCTCCCTAATTCTGAAATTTTGGGATAGCTTCCATAACATGCTCTTAACTTTTAACAATTTCTTCCCTCATCAGAATTTACTTGTCATTTTACATATCCTTTCTATTAAAATGACCAAAATAATTTATGTGAAATGTAAAAATATTTATAGCAGCTCTTTTTCTGGTGACAAAGAATTAGTAATTGAAGGGATGCCTGTCAATAGGGGAATGGCTGAACAAGTTGTGGTATAAGATTGTGATAAAATATTGTTGTGCTATAAGAAATGATGAGCAGGCCAATTTTAGAAAAAAGAAACTGGAAAGACTTTTATGGACTGTTGCTGAGTGAAGGGAGCAGAACCAGGAGAACATTATAGACAGTTACAGCCACATAGTGTGAGGACTAACTTTGATAGACTTGGCTATTCTCAGCAATGAAAAGTTCTAAGGGAACTCCAAAAGACTCATGATAGAAAATGCTATCTGTGGCCAGAGAAAGAATTACAGAGTCTGAATGCAGATTAAAGAATGCTGTTTGTGCTCTCTCTTTTTTTTTGTTTTGTTTCTTCTTTATCATGATTTATTCCATTTATTACAATTCTCCTTTACAATATGAGTAATGTGAAAACAGGTTTAATATGAATATATATGTACAGTCAATATTAGACTACATGCTGTCTTGAGGAGGGAGGGAGAGAAAATGTGAAACCCAAAAGCTTGTGGAAATGAATGTTATAAACCAAAAGTAAACAAACAAACAAATAAATAATTTAAAAGATAATTTGTATGAATCAGATTGTGACAACAATCATAACAAGATCATGACAAGATGTGACAAGATCATGAGTTCTTCTAGGGAAAAGACTATGCTTTATGTTTTTTTTTATATTAGCAGTGCCTAGCACATTATCTATAGATGTTAATTAAAATATTTATTAATTACATGAGCAAATCCATAAATACATATATATATACACATATATGCATATATACATATACATATGTATATACATATCCGTATGTATATGTAGTTATCCAGATTTTTATTGTTGTGGTTAAGTTCACTTACTTTGGCGTTATACTTCCCAGGGGTATGCCCATAGATAATGAGATTGATAAACAAATTACAAAAGCTATCTTAGTGTCTAGGAGGACTTAAAGGAAAATGTGAGAGAAAAGAAGATATATTAGGCTGCTTAGCAAACTGAAGGTCTAAGGGCCATTGTTCTGACCTCATTATTGTATGACCTGTGAAACTTGGACAGTCTACCAGCACCATGCCAGAAAACCAAATTGCTTCCATTTGAATTGTCTTAGAAGGATTTTGAAAATCACCTGGCTTATTACATACTGGACGTTGAGGTCCATTTTTCAAGCTGAACTGCCAAGCATTCAAAATCTACTGCAGAAAGTACAACTCTTGATGGGCTTATGACACTGTTAGAATGTATGTTTGCCTAAAAGACAGAGATATAGAGAATTCACACAAGGTAGATACTCACAGAGAGGTCAGAAAACTCAATACAAGGACATTCTCAAGGTCTCTCTGAAGAACTTCAGAATCAGTTGTGAGACATGGGAGACACTGGCATAAGACCACCCAGGGAGGCATGACCACATGAAAGAATGTTCTGTTCTCTATGAGTAAATCAGGATTGTAGCAGCTTAAAAGAAATGTGAGTTATGAAATTTAGAGCTATTTACACTCAAAATGATCGTGTGTCTTATTTGTGCCCAATCTGTGATGAAATTTTAATGTACCTTGAACTCTACATAGTGATATCATTTTGGTCCTCCTTGAGCAGGAAGAATAACAACCAGCACTATGTATGTATACACATAAATTTATACTATTTAATATACAAGCTAAATACTCATATTTGTGTGCATACATAAATATATGTGTGTGTGAATTATATGAAAGAATGCTTACCAAGAACTTAAAGCAAGTACAGAAAGACAAAAACATTTCTCCTCTTCTGCCCCCATCTCTCCCCCTCCATGATAAATAGATGCATATTTTCCCATAGAACCAAATAATCCATGAGAGAATATGCTCCAGTTTTAAAAAGTGGCTACAAGATATTAAACCCATGACATTCACTTCCAAATATTTTGAATCTACAGCAAAGTGCTTGAAGGCCTTTTGAACACATCTTCCATATTCTCAAAGCAGAATGGTTTCCTGAGATACAGGAAAGCATTATCATTTTTAAATTGCAATTATTTTTCCAGATCTTTACTAGAAAGTTTCTTAAAATAGTTAACAGAGAATAGACCTTATACATGTACAGATAAAAATCAAGAAGCAGTGGGAAGGGAAGGAAAGAAGGGAGGAAGGAAGGAAGGATTTCATTCTTGTAGCATCCCATGTGTGTATGAGAGGCAGAGAGAGAGAGAGAAAGACAGACAGACAGACAAAGAGACAGAGAGAGACAGAGACAGAGAGAGACAAAGACAGAGACAGAGAGAGACAGAGACAGAGAAAGAGAGAGATAGAGACAGAGAAATAGAGAGACACAGAGACAGAGAGACAGGAGGGGGGAAGCCAAATGGCAGTGTAGAAGCATTTTGCAGCTCCCATATAGCCACCTCAAATACCCATAAAATGACTCTAAACAAATTTTAGGACTCTAAAACTCATAAAAATACAGAAAACACATCTCTCACTGAAGGCAGCTCGGCAGGTGGGTCTCTTCGCAGCAGGCTGGGAGCCAAAACAAGCCCAGCCTGAAACTATGGCCTGGCCCCAGGGCAATCAGGAGGAGTCACAGCTGGAGACTTCAGGAAAGTGGATTGGCAGTCCCTGGGGCAGTTTCCACATTTAACAAGCCAGGAAAAAATAAGGACTAAGAGAAAGGTCAGTGGAATTCAGCCAAATTTGGGGGAGAAAAGCAGTCTAGATGAATTGCCCCCAGGGCAAGGAAGCAGTAGAAGCAGCAGCCACCTCAAACTGGTTGCTTCAGAGCTCCTGGCCTGCAGACTGCAGGGGGTTCAAGTGATTTTTTAGAGGCCAAGTGTTCCTGGGTTGAGTGGCCTAGATCTGAATTGTGGTCTTTGTTTGTAGTCCTGGGGTGTGTGACCAGTGAGCCAAAGCTGTGGAGGGGGGTGGCAACAGCCCCCTAGTAGCTCTGGTAGCTGTGACACCCCAGCGATTTGGGAAAGACTTTTCTCCCCTAGAATCAGAGTTGCACAGAGCCAAAAACACAAATAATTTACTGGCATTGTGAATAGGAAAAGGAAGCAAAGTAAGAACAGTAACCAAGGTCTAGAATCCTTTTGGGGGGAGAAAAAGGATCAAAGCATGGAATGAGAGGAAGACAACACAGTTAGAACTCCCACACCAAATGCTTCCAAGAAACATGAAGACTGCCTACAGGCCACAGCTCAGCTTAAAAAAGACTTTGAAAAACAAATAAAAGAAGTGGAGGAAAAATTGGGAGAGGAAATGAGAATGATGAAGAGTCAACAAACTGACTGAAGAAAATAACACCTTAAAAACAGATTAACTCAAATGTCCAAAGAGGCCCAAAAAGCCAATAAGGAAAAGAATGCCTTAAAAATCGAATTTTCCAGATGGAAAAGGAATCTGAAAAACATTCTAAAGAGAATAATTCCTTCAGAATTAGAGTGGAGCAAATGGAAGCAAATGATTTTGTGAGAAATCAAGATACTATTAAACAGATAAAACAAATGAAAAAATAGAAGGCAATGTGAAATATCTCCTTGAAAAAAATCACTGACCTGGAAATAGATCCAGGAGAGACAATTTAAAAATTATTGGACTACCTGAAAGTCATGATCAAAAAAATAACTTAGAAAGCATCGTTCAAGAAATTCTCAAGGAAAATTCCCCTGATGTTTTAGAACCAGAGGGAAAAATAGAAATTGAAAGAATTCACAAACCACCTCTTGAAAAAGATCCCAAAAAGAAAACTCTGACAAATGTTATAGCCAGGCTCTGGAGTCCTGAAATCAAGGAGAAAATATTACAGGCTGCCAAGAGGAAGCAATTTGAATACTGTCGAAACACAAATAGAATAACCCAGGATCTGGCAGCTTATGCATTGAGGAATCAAAGGGTCTGGAATATGATATTCCAAAGATCAAGGGAGTTAGAATTAAAACCAAGAATCACCTACCCAGCAAAATTGAGTATAACGTTCCAGGGGAAAAAATGATCATTCAGAGAGACAGAGAGAGAAACAGAGAGGATCTATCTGTGTTTGTGTTCTCCTGCTAACTGTAGGAGGAAGTTTAGTATAGGCATACCAGTATTCCCGCTGTCAACAACACAGAATAATAGAAGCAAGAACAGAATGTTAAAGAAATGCTCCGCATGTGAGACAAGATATAATCAGATGCCCTAACCAGTGTGAAATGGAGTAGAGGACCAGTCAACATGATGGTAGAATAGAAGAAAGTAGTACAACCCAGCTCTCCCACAATTACTCTAAGGAAGAGTAAATATGATGGGACAAGCTAAGAATGTCAGACTAAATTATTATTAACAAATTGATTGAGGTGTCGGAGTCAAGATGGAGGATTTGGGGAGTCATCTGAGATCTTCCCCAATGTGACAAAATATCTTTTAAAATGAGTCTAAACAAATTCTAGAGCAGCAGAAGATGAAAAGATGGGAGCTAAACAAATTTCAAGTCAAACACAACTTGAAAGATCAGAAGAAAAGGTCACAGCCCTAGTCACAGAGAACTAAGAGCAGGTTATGCAACTCAACCAGCAGTAACAGTAGCACTAGCAGTGGTTGCTTCTAGAGCTATTGGCCCACAGATGGTAAGGGGGTCTAACAACCATTTGGAAGGTGATTACAGGCTCTTTGCTGGCTTTGGGGTAGGACTGCATTGTTTTGTCCGTATTAGGATCTGAGTCATATCCCAGTCCAAAGACAAAGAGCAGCACTAGCAAAGTAGAGCTTGTGGCCACAGTGAAGGGGGTAACCTCCTTACAGTTCCAGGGCATAAAAGAGTGTTTGCTGTCCCTCTCAATCCAGTGTACAATGTAGGAGAAAAGTAAACACCTATACTTAGATCATGCCACCTTGGAAGAACTGAAAAGTTACAGATCCTAAGAAGTAACTCTGAAAACAGCTGCACAAAATCACTGAAGTTTGGGACAATTCACAACGTAACCTGGAAACAGTGTTACTTTAACAAAAAGTTAAAAATCTAGTAATAGTCTGGGAAAATGAGCAAACAACAGAGAGAAAAAAAAAACCTCAGACAGTAGAAACTTACTAGGCTGATAAGGAAGTTCAAAACTCACTAAGAAGAAGACAATAAAGTTGAAGTTCCCACATACAAAAATCTGTAAGAAAAAGATGAATTTGTTGAGGGGAGTCAAGATGGCAGCATAGAAGCAGGAAAACTCCACAGCTCTCCCCATAACTACATCAATACCTATAAAATATGACTCTAAACAAATTTTAGAGCTCCCAAACTCACAAAGTGACAGAGAAATACATCACCTGCTGAAGGCAGCCCAGCAAGTAGACAGGAAAGATTCATAGCAATGTGCTGAGAGCTGAAAACAGCCCAACCTGAAACCACAAATGTAGCCCCAGAATAGCCAGGACAAGCCTTTGCTGTAGTACTCAGGAGACTGGATCACCAGCAGCTGTGGCAGTTTCCAGAATTATCAACCAATCAGAGCCAAGGACAAAGTGAAGGGTCAGTGGAACACAGCTAAATTTGGGGGAAAGGAGCAGGTCCACTCATCTGCCCACAGGGCAACGAAGCAGTGGTAGCAGTGGCCCTGCAGCAGCCTTCATGTGACTGCTTCAAAGTGCCCAGTGCATATTGCAGGGGGGTCAAGAGACCATTCAGTGGCTAAGTGCTCTTGCCTTTACCTACCTGGATCAGGACCATGCTCTTGGATGGTGGTCCTGGGTTGCATGACCAATAAGCCAAAGCTGGTGGGGGCTTCAGAGACAGCAGTCTCCTAATACCTCTGGCAGCTATGAAAACCTCAGTGCTTTGGGACAAAGCTCTCCCTTCTGGAAGCAGAGTTTTACTGTGGCTCAAAAGTTAATTGACTGGCAAAATGAGCAGGCAAAGGAAGCAAACCAAGCTCAGCAATCTAACTTTAGATTCATTTTTTGGAGATGAAAAGGATCAAAGCATGGAATGGGAGGAAGACAACACAGAACTCCTGTTCCAAAAGCTTCCAAG
This sequence comes from Pseudocheirus occidentalis, assembly GCA_028646575.1. NCBI lineage: Eukaryota > Metazoa > Chordata > Mammalia > Diprotodontia > Pseudocheiridae > Pseudocheirus > Pseudocheirus occidentalis. The sequence goes on along the minus strand of CM053600.1, from coordinate 48,146,060 downwards.
AAAAATGTAAACTGGTTACAGGCCATGGAGGAGCTTAAGAAGGATTTTGAAAACTAAATAAGAGAAGTGGAGGAAAAAGTGAGAAGAGAAATGCAAGATAATCATGAAAAGAGAGTCAAAAACCTGACTGAAGAAAAAAGTGAATTCATCTCAGAGGATTTTGAAAATCAAGTAAAATAGAGGAAATATTTGGAAACAGAAATGGGAGTGACACAAGAAAATAATGAAAAAATGAATCATCAGCTTGGTAAAGGAGACACATGTGCGCACACACAAACACACACACACACAAAACACTGAAGGAAATAACACCTTAAAAAAACAGATTACACAAAATGGCAAAAGAGGGCCAAAAAGCCAGTGCAAGGAGGGAATCAAAATTAGTCAAATGGAAAAGAAGGTCCAAAACTTCATTAAAGAAAAATTATTTCTTAAAAAAAATGACAATGGAACAAATTGAAACTAGTGACTTTATGAGAAATTAAGAAAGAATAAAACAAACCAAAAGAGTGAAAAAAGGACCATGAGAAATATCTCATGAGGAAAAAAGAAAATAAGCACAACTGACTTAGAAAATAGAACCAGGAGAGATATTTTTTAAATTATTGGACTACCTGAAAATCATGAAAAATAAAAAAGGATCTTGACATCATTTTTAAAGAAATTATCAAGGAAAACTACCACAATATTCTAGAAACAGAGGGAAAAATAGAAATGGAAAAAATCCATCAAAAACCTAACCTTCCAGAAATATTATAGCAAAATTCCAGAGCCTGAAAGTCAAGGAGAAAGTATTGCCAGCAGCCAGGAAAAACAATTCAAGTATTGTAGAGCCACAGTCAGCATAACACAAGATTTAGCACCTGCTATGTTAAATGATTAGAGGAGTAAGAATATGACATTCTGGAGGTAAAAGGAGCTAAGACTACAACGTATAATCACTTACCCAGCAAAACTAAGCATAATAATTCATGGGGAAACATGGGTATTCAATAAGATAGAGAAATTACAAGCATTCTTAATGAAAATATCAGAGCTGAATTGAAAAATTTGCCTTTCAAATATGACTCGATAACTGTGTAAATGTGAACAGAAAAGAGAAATCATAAGGTACTTAAAGTTAAACTGTTTATATTCCTACATGGGAAGATGATACTTGTAAATCATAAGACTTTTCTCGTTATTAAGGTAGGCATATATATATACACAGATAGGAGTAGACAGAAGACACATGTGTGAGTTGAATATAAAGGGACAACATCTAAAACTAAAATTAAGGGGTGAGAGAAGAATGTACTTGGAGAAAGAGAAAGGAAGAGGTACAATGGTTAAAATATCTCACATAAAAGAGTCAAGAAAAAAGCTTTTACAGTGGAGGGGAAGAGGTGAGAGGTGAGGAGTACTGAGCAAATGTTACTCTCATCAGAACTGTTTCAAATAGGGAATAACATACATACTCAACTGGATGCATAAATCTATCTTACTCTACAGGAAAATAGGAGGAAAAGGGGAAAAGACAAGGGAGGTGATGGAAAGGAGGGCAGGTTTGGGGAGAGGGTAATCAGAAATAAAGCACTTTTGAGGAGGTACAGACTAAAAGGAGTGAAGAGAGAATTGAAGGGGGATAGGATAGGATTAAGGGAAATACAGCTATCAGTAATAACTGTGAAAAATGCAGCAAATTTCTCTGATAAAGTCCTTATTTCTCAAATATATAGAGAAAGGAGTCAAATCGTCAAAAATAAGAACCATTACCCAACTGATAAATGATAAAAAGATAGAATCAGTTTTCAGATGAAGCTCTCTGTAGCCATATGGGGGGAAAATACTCTAACTCACTAGTGATTAGAGAAATGCAAATTAAAATAACTCTGAGGTACTACTTCATGCCTATTAAATTTGCTGATAGGAAAGAAAAATAAAATGGCAAATGTAGGAAGAGATATGGGAAAAAATAGACATTGATGTACCATTGGTGGAGTTGTGAATTGACTCAACTATTCCACAGCAATTTGGAACCCTACCCAAAGGGCTGAAAAACCATACATACTTTTTAACCTATCAATTTCCCTATTTGGTCTGCATCCCAGATTTAAAAAAAAAATGAAAAGGGCCTATATGTATAAAGAAACTATTTATAGCAGCTCTTTTCTGGGGCAACAAATTAGAAACTGAGGGGATTAGAAACAGTTGGGGAATGGCTGAGTGACGTATAGTATGTGATTATAATTGAACACTATTGTACTATAATAAATGATAAACATAATGCTCTCAGAAAGACAGTGAAAGACTTGCATGGAGGTTGCTACAAAGTAAAATGTACTATCTACAAAATAAAAACAATATTGTAAGATGATTAGCTGTCAATGACTTAGCTATTTTCAGCAATATAATGATCTGAGACTATTCTGAAAGACTTAGAATGAAAACTGCTATCAATCTTCAGACACAGAACTGATGGTGTTTGAATACAGATCGAGGTATATTTTATGCTTTACTTTATTTTTCTTGTGCTTTTTCATTTGTGGTTTCTTTTACATCATGACTATTATGGATATGTTTTGCAGAAACACACGTATAACCTATATTGAATTGCTTGCCTTCTCAATGGGGGTGGGGCGGGAAAGGAACAAGAGAGATAATTTAGAATGTATAGTTTTAAAAACAAATGCTAAAAACTGTTTTTAATATATAAACTGTGAGAAAATGAAATACTGAATACATGAAATAAAAAAATACAAACAAAAAAGATATTGATTGAGAATCTGCAGTGGCTTATCTTTCCAACTCGATATCATAAATTTAACATAGTGGCAAGTACCCAGGGCAGGAACATTGGAACAGGAGTACACTGGTTTCACAAATTGAGTGCACTGAGCACTGATACAGCCTAGCAGCATGCAGATAGCAATGATGATCCCTGACTCAGGGCTGAACCTAGATTAACAGTTATTGGACATTCGAAACTGATCTTGTATTTAGCCCCTGGCATAGACTAGCAGCATGTGTTGTCCCAGAAGGAAAAAAACTAATACTCACAATTCTGAGTTTAAGAGCAACACAGAGAAGATTGTGGACTTGGTCCCCAGCATAAAACAAATAATATTAGGTTCCCCAGAGTAAACTGCAGGTTCTATTCTGGGCCCAGAACAGGTTTGGGTCAGCAGTGCCATACTTCCAGTGTGTGGTCATGGTCTTAGCATTCAATCCAAAATAGTGATGGGCCAATAGTTCAATAAGGATATTTCAGCTTCTATAAAAGTATTGCAAAAAAGATTCTTAGGCCAACTACTATCTAAAGGGCAGTTTGTTTCCCAGAAAAACAAAAGAAAAGGAAAATAGGATAAGGAGCTTAGGAAGCCCAGGAGAGCAGTGATTAATTAATTCTCTTAATCTGAGAACACAGGACCCTGAAAGTCTGCAGTATACTTGCTAAACATTATTACTCATTCTTTCCTGTCTGCCCCCTACGTCCCCATCTTTATAGAAAAGGGAACTCAGGATCAAATGAATACAGCAGCAAGAACTTAGATTAGACCAAAGAACCAAGGTTCACAAAATACTGGGACTGGCCTACCAAAAGCTCAGGGCTTTTTCATAACAAAAATTCCAATTGAAGAAGTAAAAGTGAAGAATAAGTGCATGAAAACAACAAAAATGAAGTGCCATTATTATATCAATAATACCCAAAACATAAAACTGAACAGCTACAGGCAAACAATCAAAGAAAAACAGTTTTTACAGAAGAAATGAGACTTTTAAAAAGTTAAAATTATATTATAAATAAGATGAGTAAAGTAGATGAAAGAATTATAAAACAAATTAAAATTTTGTGGAAAGACATGAAAAAGACATTTGACAGCTTAGCACATGATACACTAAAAACCTTACCCAACTAACAAACTGAAAATCAGAATGAACCAAATAGAAGCTACCGACAACATGAGAAAACCAGAAAGAGAATGTATGGAATCATGAATCCTAAATGACTGACATCAGATCAAAATAACTCTGAGGTACCACATCTTACTGGTCAGATTGGCAAAGATGACAAAATAGAAAACTGATAAATGCTGGAAAGGATGTGGGAAATCTGAGACACTAATGCATCATTGGTGGAGTTGTGAACTGATTCAAACATTCTATAGAGCAATCTGGAACTATGCCCAAAGGACTATAAATAAGTTCATAATTCTTTAACTCAGCAATGCCATTTCTAGGGTTGTATCCCAAAGAGATCATAGAAGTGGGAAAAGGACCTGTATGTATAGAAATGTTTATTGCAGTTCTTTTTGTGGTGGCAAAGTTTTGGAAATCAATTGCCCATCAAATGGGGAATAGCTAAACAAGTTGTGGTATATGAAAGTAATGGAATACTCCTGTGCTATAAGAAATGAGGAACAGATGGACTGGAGAGACTTTTATAAATTGATATTGTGTGAGGAGACCAGAACCAGGGGAACTTTGTACACAGTTACAGACACATTGTATCTGTGACGAATAACTTTTATACACAGGGCTCCACTCAGCAATGCAAGGTTACAAGACAATTCCAAGACTCATGATGGAAAGGGATATCCACATTCAGAGAAATAACTACAGAGTCTGAATGCAGATTGAAACAAGCTACTTGCTCTGTCTTTGGATTTTATTTCTATTTTTTTTATTTTGCCCTTCTTTCTAATTTTTCAATCCATTGGTTATAATCCATCTTCACAACTTGACTAATGTTAATTGTGAAGGTATTTGCAGAACCTATATATTTGATTGCATTCCACCATGGGAGGAGGGGGATGAAGAAGGATAGGGAAAGGGAGAAAATTTGGAGCTCAAGGGACTGTGGAATTGAATGTTGTAAACTAAAAGAAGATATATATATGTATATATATTACAGGTGTCTGGAAAATAAGAGATAATTAAGAATCATTGAACACTTTAACAACATAACCAAAAAGAGAATAAAAAGCAAACTGTCCAGATATATTAGAGTAAGAAGGTAAAGTGAAAACAGGAAGACTTTCCTAAACACTTCTTGAAAAGAACCCCCAAATAAAACTTATTTTATCTGAATTTGTCAAAGGAGGGTATATATGCATTTAAAGAGTTTGGTACGGAAATATATTAAACTGCATAGGGAAACAGAAGGACATAGGGTGACAGGAAGGAGGAGAATAAGAGGGAAGGAAAAAATCACTGCTCTTGAGCAAAACAAAACCTAAATTCAGAAAGGAGTTCATGAAGAATTATTAAAAAGGGAAAATTGAAGGATAAGAATCTGTAATTGGGTCCCAAGGAAAAGGAAGGGAGAGGGGGGTGTGAAGTAAATCAACAGTAGATTCCTGAGAGAATGCTACTGTGAACAGCTTTTAAGATTCAGATTACACAGTATTAGTGAACACTGTTTATTCCATTACAAATCAGGATTCAGTACAATGTTGACAATATCAACAATTCACAATATTATATACAATATTTAGAACAAGGAAATTCTCAGTATTATATCTTATTACAGAAAGTAACAAGGAACAAGAGAAGAATCACCTGGCTTCCCTAAGGGGGAAACCAGCTTCACATTTTAAAGATTCAATCAAGTTAAAGATCCAATCAATCAATTAACAAAAGGAATCACCTAGTTTCCCTACAAGGGAGTTGATTCAATCAACAATTCACAATATACTGATCTTCCACTCATGTGGCAACCATTAACTTTAGTTTCCAAATAAAGTTCTTAGACAACCACACAAACCTTCCATCCTTTGATTTCCAACAAACCTCAGTTTAGTCCAAGGGGAGGCCTTTTCTTCATTTTGACTCTGGGTGGTCTCTCTG
>CM053600.1:48090380-48139731 GCA_028646575.1 Pseudocheirus occidentalis | reverse complement strand
TAAAAGGACTGAATCCTCTCTCTCTCTCTGTCTCTCTCTCCCTCTCTCTCTCTCTCTCTCTTTCAATCTTTTTCTCTCTCTCCATTCCTCCCTTCTGCTTTCCTAGCTTGCTTAATCTCCTTTCATTTCTTAAATCAGCACAACTTCCCAAAAAGGGAGCTGTTCTGAAGTCTTAGAGATAGGAAATTTTTCAATTGCCTTAATTCCTTTTCAGAGTGTGAAGAGGTTCTCCTCTTCCCATCAGCACTTCCTGAAGAACAACCTTTGCCATGCTAATTATGGCTCCGCAGACCAAGGTGATCTTCTTCTGTTGGGTGCCACATCTGGTCCTCCTGAACTGTCCAGCCAGAGCCCCTAGCCTTGCCTGCTCGACCTCAAACAACCTGGCTAGAACCCTAGACATGGCCTGTTCTGCCCACACCACAACCACCTTTGGCATCATGGCTGAGCCAAGCCTGGACTCCTTCCTCTTGTTGGATGACTGTCTCCAGTACCCACATTGGGCCTCTGGCCCTATCATCCTACCTGGAGACCATTGCTGCTCCCCCCCACCCCAGGGGTCAGAAGATGCCACCAATTATAGAATAAACGTGTCCTTCTTTCAGTATTTTGTCAACCCATCCAACTAGTTATAGAAGAAATGTCTCCTTACAGTCCCTGTGAAGCTCACTAGATAGAACCCTTATCTCAGAATCAATTCAACTCATACTTTATCCAAAAAACCATCACTGGGCTTTCCAGGTTAAAATTACAATTAAAATCCCACAAATTAGCTACACAAAGAGCTCTCTAGCACTTACTTTGGAGCCATACACACTGGTTTTCATGACTGCTTCAGTTTGCATGCTTCCTTTCTCTATTCACCAGCTGGAATCTCTCTAGGTTCTTGTTCTTGTCTGAAGAATATCTCCCTTCAAGATTTTGCCCACTAAGAGCAGCAACTCCCTCTCCAACTCTGGAGACCACCAGAGAAATTTCTTTTGGGCAAATGCCTGGAGACCAAAGTGGGGAGAAAGCTGCTCACAAGTGCGTGGATCCCACATCAGCCCCCAAAGCTATGTGGGATGAAAAACCCTATTCACAATTTAATAAAGAACATGGAGATTTCTTAGGATGTAACCATCAAATTTTATTCTCCCCTGAGAGAAAAGGGCAGTCATCTCCATGATGGATCAGAGAAAGAAGGCACACAATATGGGGCAAACAGAGTTTTTAAACTCTAATACAGCAGGGTCATATTTCCTCCATTTTCCCTCACTTCCATTGGTTGGAGGGGGTGAATTGGATTGCCCCTCGCTCCCATTGGCTGAGAGGAGGGGCCCACTGAGGCTGGGAAGAAGGCAAAGGATTTAACTTAGGTGGGAGTCAAAAGAATCCTAAAAGGGCTTGCTGCTGATTAACAGTAGCAATGAAGGAGGAAGAGTAAAGCTGAAATCTGACACCAAATTCCAAGACCCATTCTGAGGGTTTTTCACATTTCTTCACACAATAGTAATGATCAAAACTATTTAATACCATTAAAAATAGAGAGCTCAATCATTGGAACAAATTAAGTATACTATAGATTGAATCAAAGAAGCCTTTATGACAGTGTTAATAAAATCAAAGACTAGCTACTTGGGTAAGGAATCAGTGTCTGATATGAACTTTTAGGAAACTAGAAAATTATGAGGCAAGAACTATGTTGAGAAAAATATCTTACATCATACAACAAGATTAACTACAAGTGAAAAACATGATTCAGATAAATAAAGTCATATCAATTTTCTTTTAGATGTATGAATGAGAGAGGAGTTAATGACCAAAGACAGGATAGAAAGGATCACAGAGAAAACAATAAATGCATTTTGATTGTGTAAAAATATAACGGATTTTGCATTTTTAAAAAAGTAGCTAAGTTTCAAATGGAAATCACTAGCGGGAGCAGTTTAGAGTAAGTTGCTCTGATGAAGGTCTCATTTCCTAGATACGTAGAGAATTGATTCAAATTCATAGGAATTGGTGATAAATGCACAAATGATATGAAAAATCAGTGCACAAGGGACAAATACTGAAATTATCTACGTATCTATAGCCATACAGAAAGGTGTTCTAAATCACTAATATTTTAAAACTGCAAATTAAAAAAATTCACAGGTTCCTCCTCATATTCATTAGACATTCAATATTTCAAAAAAAAAAAGGACAGAAACATGAAAAGGTGGAGAATTTATAGGAAAGCAAATATATTGATGAACCATTAGAGATAGTCCAAATAGGCCCAGACATTCTGGAAAGCAAATTGTATAATATATTTTATGCACGTCTGAATTTCTAAACTTTCTGTGTTGTCTGCTGTCCTTTGCATGTTGTCTTCAGTTTCCACAAAACTTCCCCCAAATTCCCAATTAATTTCTTACACTGACCTGCAATCTAGCAAAACTGCTTAGGTTAAACTCACAATGTGGAAGAGATAACTGGATATTAATGTGATTCTCTATAAAAATGATGAGACAAGTTCAAAGAAACCTAGGAAGGTTTGTATGGATTTAACCAGAGTGAAGTGTGTTGGGAGTTTAGTTTAGTAAACAAAATATTAGAAAATGAGGTAAATGGTTGCAATGCCATCGTTATTTTTCCTTATCCCATGCATTTTCCTTCAACATTAGGTTTTGTCATTTTCCTTTAAATAGGTAACAAATGCTAAATTTAGAAGCAAAATGGATATAAATGTGATATAGCCCTTATTCCCAGTGTTATTTCCAATATCAACAATAAAAATGGGTGGTCTAAAATTTTCTATTATAGAAATGTTCTTTATGTTTACATATACATACATATATAGTATTACATACACACATAGGTATATATGCATTGTATCATCATAGTATATGTTAATTGCTACACTGAACTTGCAATAAAAAAGAATTGAATTTGAATCTTGCCTTAGTAACTCACCAGCTCTCTCTCAGCCCTGAGTAAGTTCATTAACTTCACTGAATCTCTCATTTATATCTATAAAATAGCAACGATGTTACTACCTACTACACACGGCTGCTTTGAGGATCAAAAAAGATAATGAATATGAAGAATTTTGAAAAACTGTAAACCAATGTCATTTATTTAGGTAGCATTTCTTAGGCACTTCCTATATGCCAAGCACTATGGTAAGCACTGAAAATACAAATATAACAAGAAAAAACAGTCTTTGGCATAAATGAGATTGCCATCTAGTAGGGGAAGAAAATATACAGAAGACAGCTGAAAAGAAAAAAAGAAGAAGGAAGTTTCAAAGAGGAAATCTGAAGCAAAGCTTGGAGAGAAAGAAGGCATGATGATTTCCAAAACACTACATAAATAAGAGCTATTGTTATTATGAAGAACTTTTATATTTTTTTTTGCAGAATCTTCAAAAGCTTATAAAAGTAAATCAAGCAGAGGAATTTTTTAAATTTAATTTAAGTTTCTTTGACAATACTTTCTTTTAGGATTCACAAATAATACATTGGAAAGAAAATAGATAAACATGTAGCCTTTGAACAGACTCATTAACATAATGGACAATCTATAGAGTAATTGAAATCAAATGGATGTACTGTACTGCATAATGATAAAAAAGAAGAATATTCCCTTCTAGAAAAAAGGTCAGTGTATTGTATCTTAATCCTAAAATAAAAGGAGGGACAGAATTTAATTAGAATTATATCTTATGAAAAAATAAATAGATCACTTAATTTATGTGTCATTACATAAAAAAAACCCTTAAGAATTTCTTTTCCAAAAAGTGACTCAAATTAATGAACTGAATGTCTTAGACAATTGAACTTGGGGATAAAAGGTCAAGTACATTGTCCAAAATAAACTTTCTCTCTACCAGAGGGGCCAGGGTGTGTGTGTGTGTGTGTGTGTGTGTGTCTGTGTCTGTGTGTCTGTGTGTCTGTGTGTGTCTGTGTGTGTCTGTATGTCTGTGTGTGTCTGTGTGTGTGTTGGGGGGTAGTCCAGTGGGGGGTGCAGGGTTGAACAAAGAGTGATTAGTGCCTAAGAATGAAAAGGAAAGGTGTAAAGGTGTAAAGAACAAATGTGGACCTGGACAAAAAGATTGAGAGGTTGGAGGAAAAGTTCAAATATTCAAAACATTCTGCCAGTAATTTACAAATTGTCATCCTAGTTATCAAAAAGAAAACTAGCTAAATAAGAGTAAAAGCAATAGAATGAAATTCATGGAAATGAACACCTCATTCTTGCTCTGTTATTGAAAAGTGAGTTGAGTTCCTAAAGTGAATTTTCTAGATAACTGAAGTTTACCCTTCCCAAAGCAAAAATATAATTGATTTAAAATTATGTGGGAGGAAAAGTTATATGAAATGTTCTTCTGCCTTTTTACACATCATACATGGAATCTAATTTAACTTTTATCTGATTGTCCCAAGCTCATCATTACAAACACCCACTCTAGTCCTCTGTTTCATTAAGAATAGTTCTATTTTTTATTAGTTTTCTCCATCTCCCTTTGTTGTCAGATAATGATTTCCACCTTTGCAACTGTGCCTTGATTCTGAAAGTCACCCTAACCAGCTTCTATTTTCCTTTTAAAGGATGCTGTCTTTAAGAAAACAAAATAATTGAGCTTATAAAAATTTTACGTTAGAAAATCAATGGATAATAAGTGATTATGTAAGGATCTAAGTTGAGGGGGGTCAGATATTTCTAAGATCTCAAAAGATTTTTTCCACTACTTTTCATTTTAGCTGATATTCTGAGAATTTTAAGTGACATGTGTATAAACTTTATATAGAGAGGAATATAATAAAGAATAGGAGTTTTTATTAGAATTGCTAAATCTTTCACAGTTAATAATCTTACAAAATTGTTGTTAGGATGTTTTTTATGCTTCTGCTCATTTCCCCTTTCCTGTGTTTATATAAGTCTTTCCAGGTTTTTCTGAATCATTCCCATCATCATTTATTATAGCACAATTATATTCCAGCACAATTGTATACCACAAATTGTTCAGCTATTCCTTCATTAATGGACAGCTCTCAATTTTCAATTCCTTGCCCCCACAAAAAGAACTGCTATAAATATTTTTGTACCTATTAACCCTTTTCTCTATTCCTTTGATCTCTTTGTGATCCACTTAGTAGTAGTATTTTTAGTTCAAAGGGTTTACAAAGTTTTGTAGCCCATTGGGTATAATTTCAAATTGCTCACCGGGATGGTTGGACTAGTTCATAAATCTACCACATGTGCATTAGTCTCCTAATTTTCCACATCCCTTCCAGCATTTGTGAAGAAGTATTTATTAAGAATCTGCTATGTCTAAAGTCTGATACATGCTGAGGATAAAAAGGTCAAAAACAAGATAATCTCTGCCACCAAGGATTTCTCTTTTGTTAGAGAGAAGTGCCACATAGGGACCATTAAGGAAATATAACATATATTTATAGAAATAAAATATGTATAAAGTCAATATAATTATTTAGTTTGTTTTTCAGAGGGCAATATAGGGTTAGCAAATGGGAAGCCAGCAAAGGCCTTATCTATCAAATGACACCTGAACTAAGTAAGACTTAGAGAACTAACAGAAGGGAAGTAAGAATTTCATGAAGCATAAAAGAAAAGAGGATTTCAGGCATGGAAGACTATTTGTACAGAGGTATGTATGTAAAGATGGAACATCATGTATATGGAACAGAATGTAGATATGGACTATGTGAGAGTAATAATTAGATATTCTTTTTTCCAAACATGCATAATTATGAAGGACTTTAAAATCTAAAGAGAAGAGTTTCGTCCTATTGGTGACTCTGGAGATCCACCAAATCATTTAAAGCAGTAGAGTTATATATTAGGACTCCTTTGTAAAGAATAGCAATTTAGCATCTGTGAGGAGATCAAGACTGAAAGTAGTGTGAAAAATTAGACAATGGTTGCATTAGAGTTTATGAACAGTGGCAATAATTTGAACTAAGGTGGCAACTGTGTGAGTGCAGAAAAGGAGACAAGTAAAAGATATTCCAAGTTGGCTAAATTGATTAGTCTTGGACAAACATTTGTATATGGAGCTTAGAGAGAATGAATAGGAGGAGGATTGTGACCCTGGGAAACTGAAAGGCTGGTGGTATCCTGAATACAGACATGGGGAAGAAAGGAAGTAAAAGGGAAAGGATGATTTCCAGGATAGATAAGTTGATTTTGAGATTTATATGGGCCATTCAGAATGAAATTTTCCATAGGTAGACAGTGAAATTGGACAAGATAGAAGAGATAAGATGCATAGCCCACAGTCCCGTATTTGGGAGTTATCTCCTGGTTCTACCCATTTTCCCCTTCAGTACCTCTTGAATTTGATTTTGTATTCTGGTATGAAATATTTCTGCTTTTAAACTATCTTTTCTTTCTAAAATTCCTGTTTGGCTAAAGAATATTGTGGCATAGGGCATAATGTGTCATGTGATAGTTTTCAGTGTCAAGAAGACTTGAATTCAGGTTGCTACTTTCTAAATGAATAAGCTATTGAGCACTTAGTAAATAACCTTCAGTGCTAATAATATTCAATGTTAATTGAAATAAAGAATTCTGATGAGATAAACAAGAAAAATAAGGAGGGCCCAGGATAGAGGACTGGAGATCTCCACAAAAAAGAGAACACTGATCATCATTCAGCAAAGAAAACTAAGAAGGAGCAGAGAGAACACAATATATAAACAATGGTTAAATTTTTATTTAAAAGAGTTCATTTATACAAAGAGTAGACATTTAAATAGCCACCAACTAAAAAACGAAGAGCATCCAAAAGATTGCAAAGTGAGTGTTATTATATCACTTTTATTCTTTTTTAAATCTTTTAAATTATCATTCTACAAGATTTTGACTTACAAATTTTCTGCCCATCTTTTCCCTAACACCCACCCCAAGATAACAAGCCTACTGAATACCCCTTACCCCAGTCTTTCCTCTTTTATATCCTACCCAATTCTACCCTTAACTTTCTTGTAGGGCAAGATGGATTTTGCACCCCATTTCCTCTATATCTTATCTTTGTTGCATGTAAAAAAAACCCAATTATTTTAACATTTGATTTTAAAACATTGAGTTCTGGATTCTTTCCCTTCTTCTCTGCTCATCCTCATTCCAAGTGGGAAGACAAGCAATTCAACATAGGTTGAACATGTGCAGTTACAGAAAACATTTCCATAGTAGTTATATAGTGAAAGACTAACTATTTTTCCCACAATCCTATCCCCCCTCCATTTACTGTCCTTTATCTTTTATCCTATCCCTTTTCAAAAGTGTTTGCTTCTAAGTGACTATAAATTTACCTTCCTTCTGTCATACCTCGTCTTATCCCCTTCTTTTCCACGTTCCTGTAGGATAAGATACCCAATTGAGTGTGTATGTTATTACCTCCTTAAGCCAAATTCAATGAGAATAAGGTTGGCTTTCACCTTCACCCTTTCACCTTCCTGCTATTCCCCTCAATTTTAACAGCTTTCTACCACCTCCTTTATGTAAGATAATCTACCCCATTCTATCTCTCCCTTTTCCTACTAAGGGAGGCCCTTAGTAAATTTTTGTTAAGTTAATGTCTTGAATTTAATTTCACATCAGATAGGTCCATTCTTGTTTTCTAGTCTTTATTCTGCTCATTCTTTTATTCCTTGATTCTGAAAAAATAGTGTGACTATATATGGTTAGAAATCTGGGGATTATTTTTAGATTTCTTTCATATGTACTTTTACTATTCATTGTATCTTCAATGTTTTTATACCTTCTCTAAAGCCAGGAATACATATTTTGCTTCCTCCCTACCTATTATTACTCAAAGAACCAAAGTAACTACAGTAAATGTTGAATGATGGGCATTTTTTTATTTTTGTTGACTTGTTTACTTTTAGTTCACAAGATTCAGTTCCAGAATCACTTGAGTTTCAGATTTTTCTCCCCTTCCTCCCCACACCCCACCCCGATCATGGTGGCATACAATCATGTATAGGATCTGCAAAGTCTTTCACACTGTACAATAGTCTGGTTATATCAGTGTTATAGTCAGTGGATTGAACAATGAGAAAAGAGAAACAAAAACCAAACATAGAAAAGAATGATAGCATGCGTTGCTTTAGTCTCCATTTAAACTCTGGTATTTCTGGATCTTTCCCTGAATGTAGACATCTCCTTGTGTCCTGAGACTTGTAGGGTTGTCTTTTAACTGTGTGTTGCTGAGAGGAGCCCAGTTTTTCAAAGTTGGTCATCACACATATGATGCATCTGTGACTGTGTACAAATTTTTCCTGGTTCTGCTCTTCTCACTTATCAATTTGTATAGGCCTCTCCAGGTAAATATGAAGTCCATCTCCTTCTCATTTCTTATCACACACTAATATTCGATCACATTCATATACCATAACTTGTTCAGCCATTCCTCAATTGATGGGCATCCCTTAAATTTCCAGTTTTTTGCCACCACAAAGAGAGCTGCAATAAATATTTTTGTAAATATGGGACCTTTTCCAATTTCTATGATCTTTTTGGGATAGAACCACAAAAGTGGTATTACTGGGTCAAAGGGTATGCAATTATTTATAACCCTTTGGGCATAGTTCCATATTGCCCCCCAAGAATGGTTGTATCAGTTCACAGCTCCACCAACAATGCATTAGAGTTCCAGTTTTTCCACATCCTCTCCAGCACTTGTCATTTTCCTGTTTTGTCATCTTAGCCAAATTGACTGTTGATATGTGGTACTTCAAAGTTGTTTTCATTTGCATTTCATGAATCAATAGCGATTTAGAGCATTTTTCCATATGCTTAAAGACATCTTTAATTTCTATCTCTGTAAATTGCCTGTTCATATCCTTTGACCACTTATCAGTTGGGGAATGCCTGGCATTCTTGAAAATTTTATTTAATTCCCTGTATATTTTAGAAATGAGATGATGGGCATTTCTAATCCCAATTCCAATTCAAAATTAAAGAAACCTTTCACTGAAACACAAACACATAGACAAAATTAGCTTTCCTTCTTCTGTGGATAACACCATAAAACTTATGACTACTTATGTAACTACCTCTCAAATCTAGTGAGAAATTCTAACATTTAGTTTCCTAATGACTCTATATTTAGAAAATATATCTTTAAGGTCATAGAAAAAAATGAAAAACTAATTTAAAGAAATATATATTCATGACGATTTTCCATCTTTCTGTTTTACAATATATATATATCATCTATGTATTTAGATAATTTATATTTTATAATATTTAAATATTATATTTCTTTGTATATAGTTTATAAATGTAACATATAAAAACATATGTTATTCTTTTGGGATCATGTTTTCGTCTGGCTCATTTCTCTGGTCATTCTTTTCCTCATCTTTAAAAATAGGGATGAGGAAGATAATCTCTCCAATGTTCCGTATATCCCTAGACTGAGGATTTTCTGATATATGATCCCTATTAAATTTCACCTTGTTTAATTTACCCTTTCATTCTAGTCTGTCAAAAATGTTTGGATCCTGATTCTATCATCCATTATTAATTTATCTTTCCTTAATATTTGTACCATGCACAAATTTGACAATTGTAACAGCAATGCCTTCACCAAAAAGGTTGATAAAATGTTGATTACACTACAGCCAACCAAGCACTGAACCCTATGACATCCCTCCAGTTGAAATGGATCCATTAATCACCATTCTGTGAGGCTGATCATTCAGGCATTTTTGCTTGTCCATAAGGACATCATAAAATATTTGGTCAAATGTCTTTCTGAAATCACATTATACTCTGTTTTTAGAATTCCTTTCTTCTGTTAAAAAAATGGAGATGGGATATGGTTAGTCTGAAATAACTTATTCATGATGAATCCTAACATTGTTACTTCCATTTCAAAGTGTGTAGATATCTTTATTTTAATATTACATTTTAGAAATCTGCCAGAAATCAAATTATCCTTAAATCATAATATTTAGGACCCACATTTTTTCTTTTCTTAAAGGTACATTTCACTTCATTCCTAAAGCATCATTTTTTGTTCCCCACCAATTCATTAAGGCAACCAATACCTATCCCACAATCACATCTTAATTGCCTTCAAGTACTTAATATTAACATTATTTGGACATGATAACTTGTACCGAGTGAACCTCTACCTTCTCATGATTTCTTCCTTCATTTTGGCTCTCAGTTCTTTATTGTATCCTTCCCAGTATGAATATCATATTCTTGGGCAGAGAAAACAGTAACAAACAACGATTTGTGTATAGATACCTGTACTAACCACCAGAGGATATTTAAAGTTTAGAAAAAGAATGACTCAAATCACAGTTTTCAGTCTAGCAGAGAGTTAAGTCACAACAATATAACAAGAAGACATTATTCTAATCACATAATGAATGTTTAATACGTTCTTGTGATATAAATGCTTGTAGACTTATTATCTTAGTAGATAATGTACAGACAAAACAGAGAATATCCAAAGAGATGACTACTATGTGCTTCTGGTACTTGCCCAGTCACAAATGGCACTTTGTTAGAAGGCACCTAAGAAATTTTTCAGTATTATGAAGTCTAGGAAAAGAAACTGAAGAGTCATAGGGTAAAGTCATTTTTTCAGTGTTTTTGAAGACAAAAATACCCAAGGCAAAATTAATTTCTGATATGAATAACTCACTAAGAAGGTGGTCTAAGAACAGAATTTGTTGTTGTTAAATTGTTTTAGTTTTGTCTAACTCTTTATGACCCTATTTGGGGTTTTCTTGGCAAAGATATTAGAATGGTTTTCCATTTCCTTCTCCAGATTATTTTATGATATGGAACTGAGCTAAATAGAGTTAAATGACTTACCCAATATCACAGAAATACTGTGTGTGTGAAGTCAGATTTGAAATCAGGAAGATGAGCCTAGTTGCTGAAAGGAATGTACATTAGCATATAAATATGTCATCTTTGTTAGTCCCTTATTAATGCTCACTTAAATTTGGCTTTTTAAAATTTTCTTTTGCTTCCCATGCTGGCATCTCAATGAGGAAAAGAGGTTTAAGTGACTTGCCCAGGGTCATACAGGTAGTAAGCATATAGGCCAAATTTGAATTCAGGTCTTTCTGAATCCAGGTCTGGTACTCAATTCACTATGTCACCTATTTACTACAAGATAAAATGGACAATATCCATCTCATTTGTCTCTGTCTATTATTATCATTAGAGCAGCTAGGTATCACAGTGAATAAAGTGTCTTGCCTTTTTATGAGGTCAAATATAGCCTCAGAAATAACTGAATAATCCTGGGCAACTCACTCGATCCTGTTTACCTCAGTTTCCTCATTTGTAAATGATTTGGAGAAGGAAATGGAAAACCACTCCTAAGAAAATGCCCAAAGGGACACAAAGTTTTGGACATGACTGATAATGATGACACAACAAATATATCCATTTAAAATTTATAAGAGCATATGATGTGAAATGTTGGCATACAGTTAAATTCTGCCAAAAGTTTTAAAATTACCTTTTGTTTTAAGATTGAATCCTTTTTCTAGTTGCAATCCCTTTGCAATTTTTTTTATCCCACATTAATTTTTGATATTAATTAGCTTCTGGATTTTATGTTCTTTATGAATCTGATTCTTATTTTCTTTTAAATGAAAAAATCTGCATCAAAAACTTTTGATATTTGCTTCCATGAGATACAATTTGAGATCTGGGTCTTCTAACCTCTTCTAGTCTTACTTTTGTTTACATTTTTTTCCTATGAAATGCCCAAGATTTACTCCTACAGATGAATATTTGGAAATATTTTTCCAAACTCCTTATGGTAGTCTTTTGGTAGTTTAATTGGCATATTACTGAACAAACAATTTAATTCAAGTCATATTATTGTTTTCAAAACGATATTTGCATGGCCCAAATTTGAGGGAAGAGTTCTCTTCAATTATTTATGTCATTATTTCTCTAAAGAGTATTTTCTATTTGTGTCCATGGGATTCTTTTGTATTTCTTTTTTTCCCTTTTCTTTCTTTTTTTTTTTACAAATTAATTTATTTGTTTTTGTTTTCAACATTCACTTCCATAAGTCTGAAATTTTTTTCTGCCCACCTCCAGGATGATGTACAATCCAGTATAGGCTCTACATGTACATTGTTATTGAGCATATTTTCAAATTAGTCATGTTGTATAGAGGAATTGGAATAAATGAGAATTAGAACCATGAGAAAGAAAAAAAAATAGAGGCTTCATGAATTACTTGTGCAGGGACCAGGGTTATCTTCTGTGTATCATTCCAGTTGTGGTATATGAACTGCCCAAAGCAAGGACATTTGTGTTTCTTAGTAGGTAGACTCACAAATACTTTATACATTCAGTAGTTATTTCATATGGAATTTCTCTTTCTATTACTTTCTGGTAAGAAGTTTTTGCACATGAATGGAAAAGAAACATGTTTTTGAGTATATTTTTATAATTTGTTTTTGTTATGCCATTAATTTTAATTACTTTTTTTCTTTAGGGTTCTCTAAGCAGATTATCATATTTTCTAAAGGAGATCATTTCTATTTTCTCCCTGGCTATCTTTATTACACATCTTTATCTTTTCATATTACAGTTTTGTGTATTTCTAGAACTATGTTAAATAATAATAGTTGAGAAACAGCTATGTGGCTCAGTGCATAGAGCACCAAACCTGAAGTCAGGAAGAGTGGTAGCTGAGAGGAAGTGCTAAACATGGACCAAAATTGAATACTTGAAAAGCTACAAAAGATTTTTTATCTTAATAAGTTGAGATAATATATTTTGCAATTCAATCATCAATCTACCCACCACAGTAATTTGTACAGAAATTGAAATTCAAATGCTTGGTAAGGTTCTTCCCTTAAATCCCTGTTACTGTAGAAGACTGAAGTTGGTGGATCAATTGAGCTCAGAATTCTCAGTTTCAAATAAGAATTAAATTGATAAATTGTTCATAGAAAGGTTGATATCAAAATAGTAATCACCCAAAAAGTGAGTCTTCAGATTTTTCTAAGGAGGGACAAACCAGCACAAGTCAAAAGAGTAGATCAAAGTTTTCATGCCAATCAGTTGTGGGATTAGACCTGCATGTGGCTGCTGCACTTTCATCCTGGGTAAGATAAGGAGACTCAGTCTCAAAAAAAGAAAATAAATAAGTAAAAGGAGAGATAAAGAAGGAAATGATGAAGTCAGAGTAGGAAGAAGGGGAGGGGGAAGAACAGGAGTAGAGAGAAGAAAAGGAGGAGGAGGAGGAAGAAGAGAAGAAGAAAAAGAGGAGAAGGAGGAGGAGGAGGATGAAGACTGAGAGGAGTAGGAGGTGGATAGAGGACGAAGAGATTTTTGAAGCTTTTGCCTACTAGTTTTAAGTTTAAGAACATTTCAATTTTAATATAAAGTGAAGAGTTAAATTAGAAATATTGTCTGAATTGCTTACAGATGTGCATTTGCAACTTCATTTTATGGTTTGAATAATTAAAAATCAATAATGTTATATTTTGTCACAATCTGCAAAAGTAATTCATAATTATTTTTATTAATTCTTCTTAGTTCAATTCTTAACTTTCTGAAGTTCCATAGAGATTGCATAATCCCTTCATCAAAGCTGTCCACAATAACCAGTGTTCCATTGCAGGTGCTTTTTCCACAAAATATCTTCTGAGAATTATGGAACTAAGATATTTCTCTAAGCATATCATCACATTTTTAAAGTTGAAAGAAATTCAGATGAAGGCTGCTTAAGTTGATGTAAGTTAGCTTACATCATCTAAATATCATCTTCAACATCTTGACAGAATTGTTTAGAATTTTACAGCACTGGACTCTGAGACATCCTCGGAATTCCCCTCAGAAGCTTTTGGGATCCCCAATCTCCTTACTAAGCAACAGTATTCTAGTTATATGATTGATTTTGGTGTCAAGACCATAAGCAGTGGGCAAGATATAATAAAACTTTAAGAGACTTTTAAAAAGTATTCCCTAAATTTTTAATTCTGTACTTCTATATTTGATGTTCTTCTTCATTAAATTCCATCATTAGAGGTAATTTAGGAATAAATATTTCATCCAAGCAGTTATTTTCCATTTTTCAACTCAAAAAGATTAGAGAATGTCCCAGGTGTAGCAGAGGCACAACTAATTTATTGCTAGAGCCACCATATATTAAATTTTTCAGAATCTTAAGTCTTAGAGTTATTCTTATCTTAAGGCCTACCCCTTGCCATTAGTTTCCATGTTCTTAACACATTCATCAGGCCTGACAAGACTGAATTAGAACTAAAATTTCCTATGTGACCTGGTCAGACTGCTCTATGTCTATGCATCTGTGCTAAAGCAAATCAGAACTTTCAATGACAGTAGTAATTTCTGGCTTAGACCTAGTTTGAATTACAAATTAGCCTTCCCACTATTTCCACTCAGTTAAACTTTTCCATTTGTCCCTTAATAGATATATGTGAACTCATCTGAATCAGTAGGAATTTTAGTATCGATAGCTTGATTTTATTTTGTTCAATACAGTCACCTGTTACATGCCAACAACAAAATTCCCTCTTGATCCTAAAACACTTAAAACAAACATGTTGTACTATTGATATAGTGTATTCAACAAGCAGAAGCTAGAATTCAACTTCTATTTTATGTTTTTGTTGAACCTTTCAGTGAAACACCCATAAAAATCTTTATAACAGTCTATACCTATAATAAAAACATTAAGCCAATCCTTACTGTTAAAAGTGAATCATTTGATTAATTTTATAAATAATCTACATGGAATATCTACCAGTTTTGGGACTAAATATTTTCATATTGAAAATAATGGAAAAATATTATCATTTAAGGCTTCCAATGGAAATGAAATTTGTACTTTTTTTTGCCTCCCACATACTGAAAACTGTTTTAAGTTTAAATAAATTTAAATTTTAAAATACCAATTGTAGCTTGCTATCATCATGATTTTTTGCTGTATATTAATGACTTTTATTTCTTATTATATAAACATATCTTTTAAAATATGTTTTATTTTTTTTCTAAGTATATGCTTTGTAATCCCTTGTATTCAGGTCAATGTTTATTACATTTCCTGTTTCTGGTTCTGGTCCCTTTGCATTATTTCCTTCCTCAGTAATTTTCACACAACCTCTCAATTTCACATCCCAGGGAAATCTAATTAATTGCTATTTGCTCCCTCTTCCAGATTGTTAATGAAGACATTAAATAAGACCAGACAGAACAGCAGGCTCTCTGTTCTTCCCCCTACACAGACCCTCCTAAATGAGCCATTGCTTTAGCCACTTTACTTGGCTTGCAATCTTTCAGTTATTTTGCTTTTTCACTATTAAAATTCATTTTTGAACCCTATGGAGTAAAGCTTTCAAGTTAGAATGAGTCATTGCTTTAAACAGGTCAGCATGCAAACGTGATTTTTTAACATTTGATTCATTTCTTAATCTGGTAATTTGTTTAAGGATTATAATTAAAACTAGCAAATTGGTCTAATGCTATTTGGTACACATCAATTATATTCACCACTGGGCAGACATAGAACACTGTGCTCAGTGTTCATGGAATAATGCAAAGAGCAAAGTATTTGGAATCAAAGGAGACATGTGTTTGAAGTAATATATACTACTGATGTGACCTGGGGTGAAACCATTTAATCACCTTCTCTCTGCTTCCTCATCTGCTAAAGAAGAGTGGGCTCAGCGATTTCTTAGGTATCTTCCTGCTATAAACCATTTGATCCCTATGAAAAGAGAATGGAGGAAATGAAGGGAAAAGATAAATTCAGGCAGTACACACACTCATTAGTGTACAAATATATGATTGCATATTAAGTAAAGGATTGTGAAGAAAATTTCTATTTTTATATTAATGGCACAAGCAGAGGGAGCATATTTAACTATTAGATATTAATTTGATATGAATGAGATTGTGATAAGTCATAATACACAGACATTCTTTAGAAAGGTTGTTTTTGGTATTGTTGATTGTAAAAAAAAAAAAAAAGAACAGAGTATCCTGACACTCCAGAACAAAGATTTCTAGGTACTACAGAAATACTAAAGCATAATTTTTTTTTAAAAGAGGATAAAAAGAATTTTCTTTTTCCATCTGGCAAATTTGACTTTTTAAGGCATTCTTCTCCTCATTGGATTTTTGGGTTTCTTTTACCATTTGAGTTAATCTTTTTTTATAAGGTGTTATTTTCTTCAGTCAGGTTGTTGAATCTCTTTTCATGATTTTCTTGCATCATTCTCATTTCAATTTTTCCTCCACTTCTCTTATTTAGCTTTCAAAGTCCTTTTTAAGCTGATCCATGGCTTGTAGGCAGTCTTCATGTTTCTTGGAAGCTTTTGGTGTGGAAGTTCTGACTGTGCTGTCATCCTCTCATTCCATGCTTTAATCATTTTTGTCCCCAAAAAAGGATTCTAGAGCTCAGTTGTTGTTCTTACTTTGCTTCCTTTTCCTGCTCATGTTGCCAGTGGATTATTTTTCTTTTTAGCCCTGTGGAACTCTGCTTCCAGAGGGGAAATCTCTGTCCCAAATCACTGGAGTGTTCACAGTTGCCAGAGCTATTAGGTTGCTGCTGTAGCCCCCAATAGCTTTGGCTCACTGAAAACACACCCCAGGACCACCACCCAAGACCACGATCCAGATCTAGGCTGCTCAACACAAAAGCATTTTGTCTCTGAATGATCGCTTGGCCCTCCTGCAGTCTACAGACCAGGAGCTCTGAAGCAGCTACCTGGAGGTGCCAGCAGGGCCACTGCTTCTGCCTTTTCTGCTGCTTCCTTGTCCTGGGGGGCAGTTTGGCCAGACAGCTTTTCTCCCCAAAATTTAGCTGAATTCCACTGATCTTTCACTTAATCCTTATTTCTTCTGGTTTGATAAATCTGGAAACTGCCACAGCTGCCGCTGATTCACTCTCCTGAAGACTCCAACTGCAGTTCCTCCTGAACACCTTGGGGCCAGGCCATGGTTTCAGGCTGGGCAGGTTGTGGCTCCCAGCCTACTGCAATGAGCCCTTTCTCCCAAGCTGCCTTCAGCAAGATATGTGTTTTCTGTATTTTTGTGAGTTTTGGAGCCCTAAAATTTGTTTAGAGTCATATTTTATGGGTATTTGAGGTGGCTATGTGGGAGCTGCAGAAACTTGCTGCTTCTATGCCACCATCTTGGCTCCTTAGCTGAAAAGAGTTTTCTATGGATATAAATTAAATGAAGGAAAAGAAGATAGAAAAGGAAGGAAATAATATTTCAATTTCATTGCACTGAAAAAAATCTAAGATATGAATAAGTAAAAGATTATGGACTTCCTGGACAAGTGACTAAGAAGATGGAGGATTAAATATCTCTATTTTCCATTAACTTTAAAACAGCAACAACATCAGCAAATAAGAATTAGGAATTATGTTTCAGAGGCTGAGTAATTAGAGTCATACTTGCAAAATAAGAAAGCAAAAGGCATCCAAAAAGGTTGAGCCTGGTTGAATTATGAATTAAGAAGAATAAAAAATCTAACCTATAACAATGCTTAACCATTACAACCACCACCCCATTTCAGCCAGGTGCACAAACTGTTGAAGGTACAAAAACCAACATAGTGGATTATAATTTGAGATCCATTAATAGATTTTCCATATTTCTGCAGATATTCTTCCAGAACACTATACATTTGTGCTTTCTCAGTCATCCAGTTGTAATGATCAGCATACAATGACTCTGCTTAACCACACAAAAAGAACAGTTAGGTATAGGAGGGAAAAAACAGATTTGTTACTTCCTTTAGGAAGTTCCTAGGCTAATGGAACCCCAAAGTTTCAGAGGCTCTTTCCTGAATATCCACGTGATCTTTCCATGATAAGAAATTCCTGTTTCAGCAAAACCAGAGAACTAAAAAATAGAAGGAATTGGGGCAGAGGATTGAAAGGCTACACTATGTCTGAAATGAACTGGATTCAACTGAGGCCATTTCTGTTCATCCTCCTAGAAGTTTTTCATAGAGACTGAGAGTGAGGAAAAATAAATTACCCAAATATGGTTAGGGGTTGAGATAGCTTTGTAGTACAGACAGGGTATAGCTAACTTCAAAAGATAGAATTTAAACAAGTGATTGTATGAACAAAAAATGAGAGGGAGAGAGAGAGAAAGAGAGAGAGAAAGGGAGGAAGGGAGAGAGAGAGAGAAAGAGAGAGGGGGGAGAGAGAGAGAGAGAGAGAGAGAGAGAGAGAGAGAGAGAGAGGGAGGGAGAGAGAGAGACGGAGGGGGAGAGAGAGAGAGAGAGAGGAAAAAGAAAAGATTAATTAAAAGCCCAAAGTACAATGAGTAAATCAACATAAAGGATACCACAACTAAAAGAAAAGATGAGTCCATAAATATCCAAAAGATTATAGACATTCTTTAAAAGCTTTATCTGATTGGTTAATTTGTTTAAGTGTTCTATTTCATGAGGTAGTCCAGGCCATTCAAACTTCATTCTTCTTCTAGCTTCCCCCAATATTAGTATTCACCTTTCCCTGCTTTTTAGCTCCATTTTGTGTGTTATTTCCCATTTTCCAAATAAATTGTATGCTACTTGAGGACAGCAACTGTTTTTCTTTTTGCTTGTATTTTTATTCATATTGTTCACCATAGTGCTTGGCACAGTGTAAATGCTTAATAAATATTTGTTGACTAACTTTGGTTATAAGAATATTGAAAGACAAATGGAATTAAATCAATACTCAATAAGACAAAGAATACTATAGAACACCAAGAGTTCTGGATTAAACACATATGGATCTCATGATGTGTTTTTATTATGGAAACATAGAAGAAAGTTACAGGATGACACAAAAAAGTAATAATAATATTATATAAAATTATGAGGAGAAAAAGAGATAAAGTTATGGCCTACATACCAGAAAAAGAATATTTAGAAGAATTGAAAAACTTGCATTCATATTAAAAACGTTCCAAAGCATCAAGAGAAATAATAATAGATTGTTAAGGCAAATATTCTGCGGTGAAACAAAGTGTAGAAGGAGTAAATCATTAGACAGTAATTTCATTTATTAGGAAGAAAAACTATTAAAAGAATCCTTCCTCTGTTTTCTAGGAATTCTAGCTGAATTTATGCCCAAGCTCCATTCTTCTTTTTTCCTGTATGAGGTGGATTTTTTTTTAAATAAAATAATTTATTTTTCATTTTCAACATTCACTTTCATGGGCTTTAAGTTTTCTCCCGCAGCTACCTTCCCCCTTCACAATTTTGTGTGGAATCTGACATAAGCTCTTCATATACATACTTACTAAACAATTTTGCATGAGTCATTTTGTATAGAAGAATTAGAACAAATGGAAGGAGTCATGAGAAAGAAAAAAACAAAACAAAAAATAGAGCAAATAGAATACTTTGATCTGAATTCAAACTCCATATTTCTTTCTCTGTATGTGTATGTCATTTTCCATCATGAGTCTTTTGGAATTGTTTTAGGTACTTGTAATGCTGAGAAGAGTTAAGTCTATCAAAGTTAGTCATCACACAATGTGGCTGTTACTGTGTACAATGTTCTCCTGATTCTCTTCACCCAACATCAGTTCATTTAAATCTTTCCAGATTTTTTGAAGTCTACCTGCTCATATTTTTAAAGGCATGATGATATTTCATTATATTCATATACCACAACTTGTTCAGCCATTCCCCAACTGATGGGCATAACCTCAATTTTCAGTTCTTGACCACTACAAAAAAGCTGCTATAAATATTTTGTACATGTGAGCATGTGGGTACTTTTCCCATTTTTATGATCTCTTTGGGATAGAAGTGGTATTTTTGGATCAAAGGCTATTCACATTTTTATAGCTCTTTGGTCATACCTCCAAAATGCTCTCCAGAATGTTTGGATCAGTTCACAACTCCACCAACAATGCATTAGTGTTCCAATTTTCCCACGTCTTCTCCAACACTTATCATTTTCCTATTTTTTCCTATTATCCAGTGTGATAAGTGTGATTTGGTGCCTCAGAGTTGCTTTGATTTGCATTTCTCTAATGAATAGTGATTCAGAGCATTTTTTCATATGACTATAGTTATCTTTAATTTCTTCCTCAGAAAACTGCCTGTTCATAATCTTTGACCATTTATCAATTGAGGAATGATTTGTATTCTTATAAATTTGTCTCAGTTCTCTACATATTTTAGAAATGAGGCTTTTATCAGAGATACTGGTTGTAAAAAAATATTTCCAGATTTTCTGCTTCCCTTTTAATCTTGGTTGCATTGGCTTTGTTTGTGCAAAAACTTTTCAATTTAATGCAATCGCTATTATCTATTCTGAATTTCATAATTTTCTTCATCTCTTGTTTGGTCATAAATTCTCCATTCTCCACAAATCTGACAGCTAAATTATCCCTTGCTCTCCTATATAACTTATAGTATCAGTCTTTTTATTTAAATCATAATCCAATTTGAACTTTATTTTTGTATATGGCATAAGACATTTGTCTATGCCCAGTTTCTGCCATACTCTTTTCTAATTTTCCCAGCACATTTTGTCAAATAGTGAGTTCTTATCCCAGAAGCCTGGGTCTTCGGGTTCATCAATCAATAGATTGCTATAGTCATTGATCATACTGATTTGTTTAATGAGGCTTTTCTAGTATATATTTCTGATTTCTTCTCTTCTTCTAGGTTTACCTCTTGAGCACTATTACCTTAATAGCCCTTTGTAGTGCTCTTGCTTTTTTGCTATTCTTCTGAAAAAATTAATGACTTCAGGTTTCATGTTAGGACCACATAAGGTGAAGAAAGATCTCAAAAGATTCAGTGTTCCCAAAGCGGTCTTAAACAGGGTAAAGTCTGGTCATAGTCTTTCATGTAAAAGATCTACAACTTCCTGACCTGGCTTTAGGTCTGATTGACCATTTGAGCTCATTCTTTGTTGAATCAGTCACAATCAAGCAGCTGGAAATCTCTACATAGAGACTTATAAGTTACCATTTGTCCTAGTAATGTTTGCTACCATTATCTATCAGTAGACTTTAGATAGGACTTAAAATTAGAACTGAAATGATGCTCTCCTCTTTGGGTCTAAGTTACATGTCAATTTATTGTTTCTGAACTTATAACTAGCTTGTTTTATGTCCTAGAGCCCATGACAGCTCATTATCTTTGAATTTCACCCTTAGGTATAGATACTTTACTCAGTTTGCCTTCATCTGTGTGCTGAGTAGTGAGGGACAAAGCTGAAATTTTGCAATCATTCCTGGACTTCACACAAATGTTGACTCTTTAACATGGCATCTTGGACATCTTAAATTAGTACAGAGCGTGTTGGTGTTCCTGTTCCTGGGGCAGCAATGTTCTTTGGGAAAAGTTTCCTTATACAAAGCTGGGATGGAAAGATGATTCACTGCAATAAATTTTCTTGGATTGATTTCCCCATGTAGATTCAATCTGCTATGTTTTCTATATCTATTTAGAGGAGATAGGCTGTGGGGGAGCTTGATGTATACTTCTTTCTGCAACTTTACCAACTTGACCCTCTCTTAATTTCTAAGAACAGTGTCATGCAATTTACTTTATTGAAGAGAGAAAATTGTCTCTACAGGAATCTTTGCACCCTATTCAAAATTTCAAAAAGTTCCATAAAGAATGTAGAGACCTATATCTCCATCTCTGTGCCTCTTCACCTCATTTCTAAATATAATGTGAAAGCAGTTTCGTCAGCTGTTTTGTCAATCATCACTATTAAATCCTGATTCATTCTTCACAAAATTATTTTTATGTAATTTCACGAAATAGCAGCTGACAGCTCTCACAAACGAGAGGTTTCTTCTTATTGCCCCCTCTCTATTGACTCACAACGCTTTGTCACATAATCTTCATAGAACAGTTAACTCAGCAGCTGATTTCGTCACCCTACTCTAGGTCTTCTGGTTTGCCAATAGCCCTCTTCATATATGGCTCCCATAATTAGGCATGATACATTAGATATGGTATAATAGGTGTAATTTTATCTAGATGCAATTATTTGCCTTGGTGTGGACTATAAAGTCTGATGCTGCATTGAAATTTTGGCCAATGTGTTAGAGTTTCATTCTATTTTAACTAAGCATTAAATTTTCTACATGGATGTCTATTAGGACAGATCTCATCTATGTTGTACTTAGTTATTTGCCATTTTAAAAAAATCTAAATTTAGGGCAGCTAGGTGGCTCAGTGAATAAAGTGCCAGCCTGGAATCAGGAGGAACTCTGTTCAAATCCAACCTCACACACTTGACACACTTACTAGATATGGGAACTTGGGCAAGTCATTTAACCCCAATTGCCTTGTCTTTCTCCCTACAAAAAATTTTAAAAAATTGAATTGTCTTTAAAAGTTTATTGATAAGGGGTTAAAGACAAAATGGAGGAGAAAAAGCAGGAACTTTCTTGAGCTCCCACTCCAACCATGTCCAATACCTGTCAAAAATGTTCCTAAACAAATTTTAGTGCTTCAGAATGCACAAAGTGAGAGAGAACCATTGCCCACTGAAGGCAGCCTGGCAGGCTGACAGGAGCAATCTATCACAGCATGCTGGGAACACAGTTCACTCCCTCATGAGCTGCACTAGACCAGACTGGCTATAGACTGGCTACACAGACTGGCTAGAGCACCTTTCAGAAGAGTGAATTACTGGCAGATACTGTGCTTATTAAAGTTGAATTATTTACATCTTTACATGAAAATATGGTGCTTGTAACTCATGAGACTTTTCTCAGTATAAGGATAATTGAAAAGAATATATATGCAAACATATATATATATGTATTTGTGTGTGTATATATGTAGTTGTGTGTGTACGTATACATACACATTTATGTATGTGCAGGTGGCTGTATGTGTCTATATGTTTATGTGTGTGTGTGTGTGTGTGTGTGTATACATAGAGGGCACAGGGTGTGTTGAATGAGAAGGGATGATATCCAAAAAATAAAATTAAGAGGTAGGATGAATGTCTTGGGAGAAGGAGAGGGGGAGAGATAGAATAGGGTGCATTATCTAACATAAAGAAGGAAGGAGAAGGCTGTTACAATAGAAGGAAAGAGCAGGAAGGTGAAAGGGATTGAGTCAACCTTACTCTTATTGGATTTGGTTTAAGAAGTGAATACTCTACACACTCATGGGTATCTTATACTACAGGAAGGTAAAGGGGGAAGGGGATAAAAGGAAGGATAATAGAAGGGAGAGAATATTGGTGGAGAGAGTAGTTAGAAGCAAACTCTTTTTAAAAGGGACAGGTTCATGGAGAAAATAGAGTAAATGTGTGATGGGATAGGATGGAGAGAAAAGTAGTCTTTCACAATATAACTACAATTTAAAGGTTTTGCATAACTACACATGTATAACCTATATTGAATTGCTTATCTTCCCAGTGCAGTTTTGTGAGGAGGGGAGAAGAGAGATAATCTGGAACTCAAAGTTTTAAAAACAAATGGTAAAAATTTGTTTTACATTCAATCAGGAAATAATATACATATGGGCAATGGGGTATAGAAAACCATCTTGTCCTATATAACACCACTGTCATAGTTACAGCTCCCACTGCATCTATAAATGTGCTGGTGCAGTTGTGAATCACAAAATGTAACAGACTCTCCACATGGAGGACAGAACCAAAGCATTCATTCAAATACCAGAAAGCTGAGTCCTAAAACCATGAAGTCAAAATCATTATAGCAACCAAGAAGTTGGTATGCATAACCAATGCAGGGAATACCAACATTCTCAAGCCTTCCCTCCATCGGGTCTTCAAAACAAAACAGGCTCCCTTAAGCAAGAATACCCCTCTCTCACTCATACTATTTGCTCAGCCTCCATGCTGCTTTCTCACAGCAGTTCTGGCTCTCACCCGCTTCTTTCTGTTCCACCCTTCATGTTCCATCCTTTCAGCAAGCTCCTCTCCACCCCCATGGACTCCATGTGATTATGTTTAGCCTATTAAGGGCAGGGAACATCTTCAAATTCCAATTACCATTACAGCCTACAAGAAAGAAAGGGAGACAATGGTGGGGGGGTATAAGAAACAGTAGATTGGGGGAAAGGGTATTCAGTATGCTTGCCATCTTGGGGTGAGGGTAGGGGAGAGACAAGAAAATTTATAACTCAAAATCTTGTGGAAATGAATGTTGAAAACTAAAAATAAACAAAATTATATTTTAAAAAAAGTTTATTGGTAGAAACATGAATAAAATAGATGATGAGGCCAATTGTCTGGAAAGGCACTTTCCAAATTTGTGAATTCCTCAATGTTTTCTAAGGTCATTTATTAGCTCAGTCAGTTACCAGTATAATGTCTTCATTGTTGCTATTTCCGTATCATATCTCATTTCTGACTTTTATGAAATGACTAAAAGTGGAAGAGTCGATTTATTAAAATTGCATCCATTTGTAAATTGGCATTCAGCGTATAGATTATGGGTATGTTTTAAACAGTCTGAGCAATATAAATTTAAATCATAATTAGTTGACTCCTTATTACTAATTGCACACTTCATTGGAAGCAGTTGGACTACAAGATTTTGAGTATTATCCCATTTGTCTCATTTTTGTAAATCTCAGATTTTCATGACCCCAGGGCTTGTTAAATGATTTTCTTTATTAGAATCACCACATTTAAAGTAACATGAATGGGTGTGAATAATTTCGGAAAGATGATCTGTTCAATCTCTAAGGTTATTAATGGGTACTTTTCCTTAGCAATTTTTCTTTTTTTCTTTTTAATACACAACTCTTCTTAGTTTTTTTTCACTGCAATTAACACAGAAAATGTTATTTTCTATGGTTAATGATTCTTACATGTATTTCCAATAGATCATGAAATTCCTAAGAACTAAATTCCCAGGATACAAAAAGAAACAAATCTCATGTGGAAGAAAAATGAATTTTATAAGACATGTATACATAGGACACTTATTAACAAATTTATATTTTAAAAAGAAATGCTAGATGAAATGGCATAATAATATTATGTCATGGCCTCAAAAAAAATTGCTAATAATACAACAATTTAAGTGGAACCTAATCCTGGCATGCAAAAAGAGGACAATCAAAGATTATTTGTTCTTCTTTCAAAGGTATTTTGAAGGAAAGAGTAAAATCAAAGATGGGATAGAACTTTTACTTAGCATGGACACAACATTGATAACTAATAACAGAAAAGGAAGAAGGGATCTATTTCTATTTTGCTTCTATCTTTTCTGAGGATAATAATATCTGTACATACAAAAATGACTAATATATAATTAATACAACAGACAAGTTAAGGGATAATAAAAAGTGTCTAATTGTGTTTGAATAATTAAAGTCACCAGCCCAGATGTTTCATGTACTCAACCATATAGATAGATAGATAGATAGATAGATAGATAGATAGATAAATAGATAGATAGATAGATAGATAGATAGATAGATAGATAGATAGATAGAACATTGATCAATCATTTACTCTGTTTCAGGTAATGTGTTAAATGCTGAGGAAGTACACATAAGAAATCCAGACAACTTTGGTCCCAAAAGAACTTATATTTTAGTAGTGAGGGAGGGATATAGAAAGGGTTAATGAAAAGGTCAACATTTGATTTTTGGGTCATTTTCATTAATATGTGAAAAACTAAGAAAAATGGAAAAAGCCACATAAATTAGAGGAGGAAAAATGTGTAAGTTCTTTAAAAAGGAAAAAAAAGGATAAATTATACTTTTAAAGAAACCCAAAACTTTGACAAAGATTTCTAGGAAAATCCTGTAGTAGATCATTTATCGATGATTTGTGAATATCCTCGAAAGAATGCATTAAAAAGACAGTCATTAAGTACTCACAATATGTGCTGCATTGGTTAAGTTCTGATGTGCACCAAATGTAAATGCCATGAAATCTTTTTTTTTAATTAATCTATTTTTTATTTTTAACATTCATTTCCACAGGATTTGAGTTATAATTTTTTTCTCAACATCTTTCTCCTATGCCGCACCCCAAAGTAGCAAGCCTACTGAATATCTCTTCCCTGAATCTGTTCTCTCTTATATACCCCCCCTTTAAGCCCCTTCTAACTTTCTAATAGGGCAAGATTGATTTCTCAGTTTCTGCAAATCTTATTTCCCTGTTAAATACAAAAAATAAATAAATAAACATTTGTTTTTAAAACTTTGAATTCCAGATTTTTCCCTTCTTCCCTCCTCACCTGCCCCCCACTGGCAAGATAAGCAATTCAATACAGCTTGTGCATGTGTAGTCAGCCAAATTATTTCCATAGTAGTTATAGTGTGAAAAATTAACTGTCCCAGTTTTGTTCCCCCTCCCCACCATTTCAACAGAGTTCCACACCAACCTTTTACTTTGTCTTTGGCATTTATGGGTGGAGAAGTCTAGAAATTGCCACGGCTACTGGTAATTCACTCTCCTGAAGTCTGCTCTGGCCCCAGCTGGTCATGCCCACCCTGGGGTTGCAACATTGTAGCTCCTGCAGGACTATGCGCATATTCCAGCACACTGGAATAGACTGTTCTTATCAGCCTGCTGGGCTGTCTTCAGCAGGAGATAGTTTGCTATCAGGGAGCTTACAAAATAATGTGTTTTCATAAAATAAAGTTCTGATGTGCATCAAATATAAATGCCCTGAAATCTTTTTTTAATTAATTAATCTATTTTTTATTTTCAACATTCATTTCCACAGGATTTTGAGTTATAATTTTTTCTCCCCAGGGATTAGATTACATGAGAAAATCATATGACAGCACCTGAGAACTGCAGGGCATAGAGGCAGAGTGCATGGTAAAGTCCAGAACACCTTATCAGACAGTGGAAAAGTAGATGGGTAGCTATGTAGTACAGTGGATAGAGTCTGGGGGCTGGAGCCAGGAAGATTCATCTTCATGAGTTCAAGTCTGGCCTCAGATACTTGCCAGCTGTATGACCTTGAGCAAGTCACTTAATCCTCTTTGTATCAGTTTTCTCATCTTTAAAATGATCTTGTAATGTCATTCAATTCCTCATGTCCATTATTGCTGCAGAGAAAACTCCAAAAAGGGTCATAAAGAGTTTGATAAGACAAAAACAACTAAATAACAATGAAGAGTAAATGTCACTCATGATCTTCCATATCACCAGAAGAAGTCAATTTATTGACTTCCATATCATTCAAGCCTTATATCAGTCAAATGGTACATCAAAGAAGGCGAAGATGATGTTAGAACACAGACTCTAGAAAGTTAAAAATGGAGTGAGAGGAAAAGAAGTAGAAATACCTATTGCAGATGATCTTCTGAAGGAGGTTAGCCAGAAAATGCAGGAGAGATATGGAAAGATAATTAAGAGATATGGAAGCCTCCATATCTATGCTTATTTTGAGGATGCAGAAGACATGAGGCATAAGCATAGGCAATAAAGAAGCAGTTAGTAGGTAGGGAGAGATTGAAGATAAGTTGGGGATGACAGAGAGGGATAATATGTTGCAAAAATGGGATGAAACGGGATCATTTGTGAAGATGAGAAGAGGAAGAGGGTAGACAAGGGGACTCTCAGCAAATGTCCTTATTTTTTTAGTAAAATATGAGGCAAGGTTCTTAGTTAAAGATGTTGGAGTGGGGAGGGATATGAGGTTTCAGCAGGGTTGAAAAGGTTTAGAAGAGCCACTGTGGAGTGGGAAAGTGTAGAATCAAGGAAATGTAGATAGATTGCCTGGTGGACTTAGTCAAATTATTATATGCTTTTATCTACCTTTACTGAACACATGTGTAGGAGTGAAAGTAGCAAGTGATGAGAATGACCCAAGGTTATGATTTGGCAGAACATAATTGACAATATGATAAGAGAGCAAGATAATTTAAAAAGTAGTGTAGAGGTGAACTGTTCAGCAAGGGAAATAACATAGTTAGTTCAAGGGTGATGGCCTAGGAGACAACTAGGGGATTAAGGAACCAAAGATCATAGTATGTATGAAGATTAGGGTTTGGTATTGGAAAGAACAGGGAGTGGTGGAAAGTCAATAAATTGTTACCCAAAAAGAGCATTTCAGATTTCATGAACATGGAGGTTCCATATTTGTGGGTGATAACAAGTAAAAATTATGATCATCTTTGTCTGTGGCTGTAGTGGGGTGGGGTATGCAGTAGGAAGTGAAAAATTTGAGTGGCTAAATTGTTAGAGTGTTTAAGAAAGTAAAATTTTGTTGTTGCTTTTCAGACATTTAATCTATGTCTGACTCTTCATAACCCCATTTGGGGTTTTCTTGGCAAAAATACTACACTGGTTTGCCATTTCCTTCTTCAGCTCATTTTAGAGATGAGGAACTAAGGCAAAGAGGTTAAGTGACTTGTGCAGGGTCACACAGCTATTAAGTATCTGAAGCCAGATTTGAAATCAGGAAGATGAGTCTTCCTGATTTCTGACCCAATGCATTAACATGCTACCAAGCTGCCCAAGGGAACAAGCATTAGAGTACAAACACATTATCTTTTTTTATTCCAGGGGTAGGAAACCTATGACCTTGAGGTGAAATGTATCCGTTTAGGTCCTCAAGTGTGGCTCTTTGACTAAATTCAAACTTCAGAGAACAAATCTTTTTATTAAGGATCATTATATATTATAATATTTAAAACATATAATATAGTTATATCTGATATATTTATTCAATATTATATTTTATATACAATTCTATAACAATATGTTATTATTAATACCCTCAACAGAAAGGTTTGTTCTGTGGAGTTTGGATTCAGACAAAGGGCCACACTTGAGGACCTAAAGAGATTGAGGCCACAGGTTCCCAACTCCAGGTTTTCATCCCTTGTTAATGCTCACTTATATATTTTTTTTGTTTTCTTCTTATTCCTATGTTTGTATTTCAATGTTTTTTATTCAGCTGTGGTCTTTTCATCAAGAATGGTTTGAAGTCCTTGCATTTAATATTCCTTTTTCCCCTAAAGGATTACCCTCTCTTTTGCTGAGTAAATTATTCTATTATAAATTTATACTTTTTGCAGTTTGGATAAAATATTGTAAGCTCTCTACTCTTTTGAAGTGGT
Organism: Pseudocheirus occidentalis; assembly: GCA_028646575.1. Classification (NCBI taxonomy): domain Eukaryota; kingdom Metazoa; phylum Chordata; class Mammalia; order Diprotodontia; family Pseudocheiridae; genus Pseudocheirus; species Pseudocheirus occidentalis. The sequence continues at coordinate 48,110,705 of CM053600.1, read as the reverse complement.
GTCCACTACATAATGTTTCATCATGACTATGACTGATCAGTACTTACATTTTTTCTTTCTGTCTTTTTGTATTTTTCTATTATTTTTTCTTTGAAATTTAATTTTATTATTTAGGTTAAAATGTTTAAGGGAATTTTCATTTTAGAGTTTCTTTCAGGAGGTGACTAGGGACTTACATACATTATGATTTTGCCTTCTGGTTAAAAAATATATGGACAGTTTTCTTTTAAGATACATAATTATAAGAAACTTTCTTTTGAGTATGGCTTCTAGATGGCTGTTAATTTTTAGTTATCTTTCCTTAATCTTTATTCCAGGTTTAGGATCTTTATTGCAGGTTTTTTAAAGAGATACCTTATATTTTTTTTTTGCTTTTTGGAGGGCAGTTGGGGTTAAGCAATTTGCCCAAGGTCACATGGCTAGTTTTTTGTGTTAAGTGTCTGAGGCCGGATTTGAACTCAAGTACTCCTGACTCCAGGACCAGTGCTCTATTCACTGCGCCACCTAGCTGCCCCGATGCCTTATATTTTCTTCTATTTTTCAGGCTTTTGATTTAGTATAAATATTTCTTATTGTTGCAGAGTCTTTAAATTTTATTTAGTTCACTCTTACCTTCAAAGAGTCTGTTGATTCGTTAAGATTTTGTTAGTTGTGACAACCTGTTAATTCTTTTTCCAACTCTTTGTCCACATATCTCATTTGTTTTCTAATTCCTTTCTCTCATTTTATTTATTTAACAACAGGACTATAACATTAGAAATTGAGAATGAATATGAGAATGTATATAGTCTGATGTCTTCAATTTTACAAATGAGAAAACAAGTTAAGTTTAAGTGACTTGTCAAAGTACATATAGATAGGAATTTTTGTATGAAAATTGGTATCTTCTGACTCCAAATTCATTGTTTTTTCCACTATACTGCTTGAAAAGAGAGTAAGTGTAACCACAACACACTGATCCCATTAGATAAATACATCAGAAAAGTAACAAAGGGACAATGCACGTAGGAAGTTTTCAAGAAATTAAAAAATATAGTCAACCTTTCCTAGTCCCTGCTGTTTGCCTGAAACCAAACCTCTCTGGGAGCAACCAAAACTTTCTAAAATCTTCAAAGCTACAAATAGCTTAATTATCTACCAGAAATAGTCATGACTGTTCCTAATCCTTAAGGGACCTTGTTGCACAATGCTAAGGAACAAAAATAATGGTGTCATAAAGTAGTGCATTTGCAGTTAGGTCATGTTTCTCTTATCTAAAGATTTAATAAGCTGGCCACTAGACAGTCTGTCATTTTCCTCAATCAAGAAGCTGACAGCATCACCTTATATAATCTGCTTTATGCTTTCTTAAAAGAAATGACTCGTATATCTTTGTCATTGATTAAAAAAATATTCAAACACATCTATACTGCTCTGCACCCTCTAAATGCCATGTTTCTTTTAATGGTGATATTTTACTTTTCTAATTACTCAAATTGTTAATTATACATCTAGAACTTTGGCAAGAATCAGTCAAGCTGAGAAAACTATAATTTGAAATAATATATTACAATAATGTATGAAATAGTATATAATTTTCACCTTCTTTTTTTGAAAGGAAAAAAAAAATTTCTCTTCTCTAGTTCTTGGATTTTTTCCCAGTCTCTGTGATTTTTAAAAGACATGAACTAAGCTGTTACATTGCCCATTTCTTTTACTATCCTGGAATGCATTTGCCTGGATTAAGTGACAAAAACCATCATTGACACCAGCTAGGTTTTTTTCTTGCTAAATTCCCACATATCTAGTATTTTATTGTTTGTTAAGCATTTTCATTCTATATTTTCCAGTCTGACAGCAGCATAAATTCCTAAGGTAGAGGGGGATACTTGTCAAGTCTACAAAAGAATCATAGTCATGAAGGGAAAACAACTAATTAGACTCTTCCTAGTTAGAAACCTCCTCTAAACTATAGTAGTCAGTGTTAATTCATTTCATCCTTCCCTTAAGAGAGGCTATAAAGGTTATGTGTGTGAATGTATATCATACCTCCTCATATATGTGTGTGTACGTATGTATTTGTATATATATATATGTATATGTGTGTGTATGTGTGTGTGTATAGTTAAAGCATAATCCTTAAGTGTCTGCAAATTCTATAACAGTATGACATCACTTCGGTGTTATGATTATACTGTTCAAGGTGAAATATCTTAAAATTTTTCGCTTTGACAGCCTCAGTGACAGGAGTCACTCTCAGTCATTTGATTACTTTTTATGGAGACAGTTACAAAACACATTGGCCCATGATCACAGGTAACCTTCCATTGTGACCAATATTTTGAGTATGGATGTATCAAAGGATAATTTCTCATTCCCTAATTTTACTCTGAGAAATATCCATACTTGATTCTGAAGAAGAAATCACTACACAGTGTTTTTAGTATAGGTAGGAACTCTGAATCATTTTAATCTAAAATATTCAGGTGAATCTAATCAAAATAAAGAATCATTTGTCTGTGTTAATTATCAAGAAACTTCTTTTATTTGACAAAAAAATCCACATTTCTCAGTTAGTAAATTAATTTTCTCAGAATCAAAGGCAAGATGATACAAGCAAGTAATGTGATCACCTTTGCATATCTGTAGCCTAAGAAATAACAAATGCATCATTTGTAGTTATATAGATTTGGTGATATAATAATTTACAATTACTTTTATCCCCTTATACTATATGGAAACTGAATCTGCTTATTTTTCCTTTTGCCAATCTTATAAGAAATGAATGGTAACATATATAATTCTATCTAGGTCTGAAGAAACAAGATTCTTTCCTCACTTGATCTCTTGCTTCTTCATTAATCCCCTATCTTAAATATCACCATCAAAACTTCTTACCACCACCAAGCTGAAATTTATGAAGTAATAATTAAGGAAAGAAGTCAAAAGGGGGGAAAAATCTTTGTATCAAAAATCTCTGGAAAGGAATTGGTCACATGTATATTGTTATTGTTTGTCCTTCATTTTTTAAGAGAACCAGTAACATCATGGGGTAATGTGCTGACATATATAAAGTATATTCAATTGAGGCAAAGTTGCACAAAGTTATCAGCTTCACTCTTTTTTCAGAGAGAGTAATCTTAAACAAACACACTATTACTCTTTGTAGGTAAAAACATGAATTCAGATTGCATGGTAGCTCTCTTCTATTGGACCAGTATAATGGAAAGAAAAGTTTAGAACAACTGGAAATGGCCTGGAATGCAGTAAATGAAACTGATATTGTTATTGTCTGGCCAAGCTCTAAGCACCCCACAGAGCCAGCTTCAGCCATATTCATGACTGCTGGAATAAATTGTTACCTGCACATTCCAATGGGTAAAGTCTTCAGACGTTTGGGGGAGACATAACACTAACTCACCAATGGGCCTGAGGTCCGTCAGCTACCCTCAACCTAGTTTAATCCATCTGCCAAAGTGTTTTTACTGGACTGTCCTAACTGAAAATGCCACAGTTTCTTGGAGCAAAAGGAGAAAGTTGAGTGACAAGTGGACAATAAACATTAATCAGCAACCCTGAAAAGGGCTCAGCAAACCCCCACGTCAAAGGTGTTAGTCTTCCCTAAATATCTCATAAACCCCTGGCATGTGTGGGTATGTATAAATGTATATGTCAGTGTATGTTCATACACACACACAAACACCTCCAAATTTTCTTATCAAAGAAGTCTGACGTGAAGATTTCCTCCCACCAACCTAAATGTAAATGCATTTCTTAAAAATTAATTCCTAACTTATCACTTAGTGTTGTTGAGGAGCAATTTTGAGAGTGATATTTAAGATAAGAGACAAATATGCATATATACTCCACCAAACTTATCAGAGAAGCTTTATACAAAGATTATATACACACACACACACACACATACACACACACACACACACATACACACACTTCTGGTCTTCAATGGATTAATGATCAAATGAAAAAAAAAATCTCTCAAAAGAATTGCAAAATGTTAACAGCCATAAGAAATGTATAAGGTCAGTGGAACCAAGATGGTGGAGTAGAAGCAGGAACATCTGTGAGCTCCTATACCAATCACCTCCAATACATATAAAATATGACTCTGAACAAATTTCAGAGCTACAGAACCCACAAAGTGACAGAAAGAAACAAATCTCCAGTGGAAGGCAGCCTTGAGGCTAACAGGAAGGGTCTATCACACCTCGCTGGGAGCCAAACCCATTCCCCTGTGAACCGCATGGGTCCAGACATATGGCAGCTCCAAACAGCAGCACATACCTTCCTGAGTGGACTTCAGTACAACAGCAGTGGTGGGTTCCAGACTTCTCAACCATTAAATGCCAAAGAGAAAGTTAAAGGTCAGTAGAGAACTCTGCTAGAACTGGGTTATAGAAGAGCAGGAGCCAGACACTGTCCCCAGGGTAAGAGGTGGCAGACGCAGGGTGGCTGCAGCTGGCTGCATGCAGAGTTCCTTGACTACAGATTGTAAGCATTCCAAGTGACCATTCAGAAGGTAATCACTCTTGCTTGGACCTACTTGAATCTGGGTCACAGTCCTGGGTGGTCCTGGGATGAAAAACACCAGTGTGCCAGAGCTTACAATGGCTGTAGAGAGGGCACACTCCTCAAACCTCTGACAACATTTGTGCAAACTCCAGTGATTTGGTACAAAGCTCTTCCCACTCTGGAAGCAGAGTTCTGCTGGGGAAAGGAGATCAAAAGTAAAGTCATTGGCTAGCAAGATGAGCAAGCAGAAGAAACACAATCAGAGTATAACAACCTTTTTGCTGGACAAAATGGATCAAAACATGGAACCAAAAGAAGGCAAAAAATCAACTCTTGTATCAAAATCTTCCAAGAAAAAAATATGAACTGGTTATTTGACAGTAAGGAAGTCAAGAAGGATTTTGAAAATCAAGTAAGAGGGGGTGGAGTCAAGATGGTGGTATAGAAGCAGGAAAACTCAACAAGTTCCCCTATAACCACCTCAAATACCTATAAAATATGACTCTAAACAAATTTTAGATGCCAGAACCCATAAAATGACAAACAAGAATCCAGCTGAAGGCAGCCCAGCAGGTGGACAAGAAGGGTTCAGTACAGAATACTTAGAGCAGAGCACAGCCCTATGTGATTTTAGCACCAGGGTGTTCAGGAGAAGCCATAGCTGGAGCTTTCAGGAGAGCAGATCACCAGCAGCTGTGGCAGTTTCCAGAATTATCAAACTATAAAAGTCAAGGATAAAGGGAAAGTTTAGTAGAACTCAGCTAAATTTGGGGAAGAAGGTCTAGTGGACTCCCTCCAGAGTGAGAAGGAGCGTGAAGGAGCAGCCCTACAGGCACCTCCACATGGCTGCTTCAGAGCTCCCAGCATGCAGATTGCAGGGGGCCAAGTGATCATTCAGAGGCTAAATGCTCTTGCCTTGAGCCTCTCGATCAGTATCATGGTCTTGATTAGTGGTCGTAAAGTGAGTTTTCAGTGAGCCACAGCTTGTGGGGGCTACAGAGATGGTGGCCTGCTAATAGCTCTGGCACCCACAAAAACCCCAGAAATTTGGGACAGAACTCTGTCCTCTGAAAGCAGACTTCTATGGAGTCCAAAAGTTAACAACTGGCAACATGACTAAGTAAAGGAAGCAAAAAAAGCTCAGCAATCCATCTTTAGAATCCTTTTGTGGGGACAAAAAGGATCAAAGCAGGGAGTACGAGGACGACAACACAGCCAGAATTCCTGCACCAAAAGCTTCCAGGAAAAATGTAAACTGGTTACAAGCCATAGAGGAGCTTAAGAAAGATGCTCAAAATCAAGTAAGAGAAGTAGAGGAAAAATTGGGAAGAGAAATGAGAATGATGCAAGAAAATCATGATAAGAGAGTCAACAACCTGACTGAAGAAAATAATACCTTGAGGCCCAAAAAGCCAAGGAGGAGAAGAATGCCATAAAAAGTCAAATTTTCCAGATAGGAAAAGAATCTCAAAAGCTCACTGAAGAGAATAGTTCCTTCAGAATTGGAGTGGAGCTAATGGAAGCAAATGACTTTAGGAGAAAGCAATATATGCTTAAAAAGATTCAAACAAATGAAAAAATAGAAGATAATGTGCAATATCTAATTTAAAAAAAAACACTGACTGGAAAAAAAATTCAGAAGAGACAATTTAAAAACTATTGGACTACCTGAAAGCCATGATCAAAAAAAGAACCTAGAAAGGCTCCTTCAAGAAATTCTCAAGGAAAATTGCCCTCATATTTTAGAACCAGAGGGTAAAATAGAACTTGCTAAAATTCACTGATCATCTCTTCAAAAAGATCCCCAAAAGAAATCTCCTAAGAATGTTATAGCTAGGTTACAGAGTTCCCAGATGAAGGGGAAAATATTATAAGCTGCCAAGAAGAAACAATTTTAATACTGTGGAAACATAATCAGGACAACACAGGACCTAGCAGCTCCTATATTAAGGAACGGAAGGGCCTGGAATATATTACGCAGTTCAAGGGAGTTAGGATTGAAACCAAGAATCACCTACCCAGCAAAAGAGTATAATGTTTCAGGGGAAAATATGGTCATTCAATGAGGTGAAGGACTTTCAAGCATTCTTGAGGAAAAAAACAGAACTGAATAGAAAATTTGAAATTTAACACAAGAAGCATGATATTAACATGGAAAAGAAATCATAAGGAACTTACAAAGTTGACCTATTTACATGCTAGCATGGAAAATGAGAATAGTAACTCATGAAACTTTTCTCAGTTTGAAGATGGGTGAAGGAAATATAAATGTGTGTGCACATATACATATATGTATATATATGCATGTATACATGCACATATGTCTATATAGGAGGGTATGTGTGCATATCAATATATATGGAAGTGTGTGCATGTATGTGTACATAGACAGAGGGCAGAGGATTAATTGAATAGGAGGGAATGATATTTTAAACGTTGAAAGTAAGAGGTTGGAGAGGAATAGAATGAGAGGAGACAGAGAATGAAAGAATGGTGTTTGTCATCTCACATAGAAGAGGCAAAAAATAACTGTTACAATGGAAGGGAAGAACAGGAAGGCACAAAGGGAAGGGGTGAGTCTTACTCTCATTGAATTTAACTTAGGGAGGGAATGACATTCACTCAAAATTGGGTATCTCGCCCTGCAGGAGAGTAGAGGGGAAGGGGATGAGAGTGGGGATGATGGAGGGGAGGGAAGGCTGGGGGTAGGCTGGCTAAAATCACACACCTTTGTAAAGGGACAGGGACAAGGTAGAGAATAAAACAAGTGGAGGGCAGGACAGAAAGGAGGGAAATTTCATCAGTGTTACACAATATGTCCATTGTGGAGATGTCCTGTGTCCTGTAACACATGTATGGCCGGTGTTAAATTGCTTGTCTTTCAAGTGGGGATGGGTGACAAGAGAGGAAGGGAAAGTATCTAGAATTTAAAGTTCTAAAATCAGATATTAATATATTATTATTATTATTACTATTATTTTTATTATTGTCGTTGTTATTATCAGTATTATTATTATTTATATGCAACTGGGAAATAAGATATATAGCCCCTGGTATAAGGAGATCCATCTTGCCCTACCAGAAAGTCAGAGGAGTAATGGGAGAATATATAGGAGAGAGCAGATTGGGGGAGGGCATATACAGTGGGATCCCTGTTTGGAGTTGGTTAGGGGAAAGATGGGGAGAAAATTTGTAACTCAAAATCTTGTGTAAATCAATGATGTAAACTAAAAATTAACAAAAGGTAATTTAAAAAATCAAATTCAAAAAAAGAGAAAGGAAATCAAGTTAAAGAAGTAGAAGAGAAGTTGGGAAGAGAAATGAGAATGACACAAGAAAATTATGAAAAGCAACTCAACAGCCTGCTAAAGGACACCTAAAAAAATACTAAAGAAAATAACACCTTAAAAATAGACTAATTTAAATGGCAAAAATGGCCCAAAAAGCCGAATTGCCCACGTGGAAAAGGATTTGCAAAAAATTCACTGAAGAGAATAATTCCTACAAAATTATATGGGAGCAAATGGAAGCTAATGAATTTATCAGAAATCAAGGTACTGTAAAACAGATCCAGACAAATGAAAAACTAGAAGGGAATGTGAAATAGCTTATTAGAAAAAAAAAACTCTGACCTGGAAAATATGTCCAGGAGAGATAATTTAAAAATTGTTGTACTGCCTGAAAGCTATGATCAAAAAAAGAACCTAGAAATCAATCTTCAAGAAATTCTCAGGGAAAACTGCCCTGATATTCCAGAACCAGAAAGCAAAATAGAAATTGAAAGAATTCACCAATTGCTTCTTGCAAAAGATCTCCAAAAGAAAACTCCTAGGAAAATTATAGCCAAATTCCAAAGTTCCCAGGTCAAGGAGGAAATATTACAAGTATTACAAAGAAAAAATAATTTGAGTATTGTGGAAACACAATCAGGATAATGCGATATATAGCAGCTTCTACATTAAGGGATCAAAGGGCTTGGAATATGATATTCTGGAGGTCAAAGGAACTAGGATTAAAACCAAGAATCACCTACCTACCCAGGAAAACTGAGTATAATGCTTCAGGGGAAAATATGGTCATTCAGTGAAATAGAGAACCTTCAAGCATTCTTGATGAAAAACCACAGCTGTACAAAAATTTGACTATCAAATGCAAGAAGCAAGAGAAGAAGGAGAAGGAAAACAGGAAAATGAAATCATAAGGAACTCAATAAATTGGAATGTTACACTCCTACATGGAAAAATGACAGTTGTAACTCATGAGACTTTTCTCAGTATGAGGACATTTAAAGGGAATATGTGTGTACATACATGTATACATGCATAATAGGAAGCTTTATAAATACATATGTGAGTGTGTGTATATGTATGTACATGTATACATAGACAGAGGGCACAACATCAGTTGAATAGGAAAGGATGATATCTAAAAATAAAGTTAAAATGTGGGAGAATATAATGAGAGAACAAGAAAGGGTTTGAAAGGATAGGGTAAGATCTCATATAAAAGAGGTAAGAGAAAACTGTTACAATGGAGGGGAAGAACAGGAAGGTGAAGGAGAATGGGTCAGCTACTCTCATTGAATTTGGCTTAAAGAGGGAATAATATACACATTCAATTATGTATATTAACCTACAGGAAAGTAGGAGAAAAGGGGATAAGATGGGGGATGACAGAAGGGAGAGTGGATTGAGGGAGAGGGTAGTTAGAAGCACACACTTTTGAAAAAGGATAGGGTCAAAGTAGAAAATAGAATAAGTGGGGGGTGGGATAGGATTGAGGAAAACATAGCTAGTCTTTCACAATATATCTACTATGGAAATGTTTTGTGTAATTATACACATTCAACTAAATTCAACTGTTTATCTTCCCAGTGGTGGTGGGTGAGGAGGGAAGAAGGGAAAAAATCTGGAATCAAAGTTTTAAAAACAAACATTAATTTTTTTTTACATCCACATAGGAAATAATATAAACAAACCCTGGGATACAAAAATCTATCTTGCCCTAGCAGAAAGTTAGAGGGGATATGGAGGAGAATAACAGAGAGAGGAGTTTGGGGGAGGGGGTATCCAGTAAGCTTGATATTTTGGGGTGGGTGGAAGGGGAAAGACAGGCAGAAATTTTTCTTACTCAAAATCTTGTGGAAATGAATGTTGAAAACTAAAAATAAGCAAATAAAAGATTTAAAAAGAACTACTCAATGTCATTAATACTAAAAACAATAGTGTAATGTAGAAGTCTTATTTCAACCTCTGTAAACTTGCAAACAAGAAATGGCAATAGTAAATATTGAAGGTATAGTGAATGTGTAGCAGACTGAAATAGTGGTGCTGCAAAATGATAAAAACCATTTGGGAAAGGACCTTAAAATTATGTAATTAAACTGCATAAAATGTACCAGAGAATCCATTACTAGGTTTTTACCACAAGGAAGTCTTTGATGAGAAGAAAGTTACCATGTACACCAAAATATGTATAACTGTGGGAAGCCAAGGAGGCCTTATCCAGGACTCAAATAGAAACCTTAATAGTGTATCCTAATACCCCTCAAGGTGATGAGGCTTCCAAAAGCTGACTTCCCCAAAAGAACCCCAGAGGTACACTTAAAAGGACTTTTGTTTTATATCCTGATATCAAAGCCTTTGCCCCCAGACTTCAGGCACCTAAAATGACATGCTCCTTATCAAATTATGTTACTTCTAGGATAACAGACTAAAGACTACTATAAGTCAAAATACTTGATTCTTGTGGATCAGTTTCTGTGTAGATGCCTTTGAGATTGCAGTCTGCTCTCAGGGAGCATCCTTTGTCCTATAGATACACTTTGATAAGAGACAACTGTCTTATCCAAGCTACTTTCTGTGTTTGGCAGACTATTCTATTAATAATAAAATTCCAGGATATGATTAAGATAAGAATATTTGAATTTTTGTCTTTTGGATCTTTAAAAATCATGTTCAAATCATCATTAAATTGGATTCCTTTCCTATGAACTACCTGATTGGTTACCTCTTTATCATGTCTTCACCCACACTTGGGGCTGGTACCCAAGTGGCCCACGACATATAGCAGCACTTTTCGTGATGGCTAAGAATTGAAAACAACATAAATGTCATTTGTTTGGAGTTTAACAAATTTTTCTACAGGAATGTAATAGAGAGAAGGTGGGGGGAGGAGGGGAGAAGAGGGAGGGGTCGGAGTGTGGTGTGAGCCTGATGTACTGGAGAGCAGAGTTTGGCTGGGGAAAGCGGAGGAGGCGGACAGCATAAGCTTCTGTATTTATAGCATTTACGACTTTACAATCTGACTTTAGTCTACTTCTGCAGACTTTTTACGTATCACTTCCCTTTGCAGAATACTATATAGTTTAGCCAAACTGGCCTTTCTGACCCTTTCATTTGAAACTCCGTTCCCTATGTCCGTGCTATTGCAAAAACTATCCCAACATGGATGCAAAGCGTTGTTCTCTTAAAACCATTTAGCTGCTTTAACAGCTAAACTTAAATGTGACCTGCTTTATGTGGTAATTCATGATTTCCCTCTAGATGCTGGTGCTTTTCTAATAAATTGCTTTGTATTTTCTTTGAACATATTTTGTATTTACTTAGAATGTATAAGTAGAACATAAATTCTGCAGAGGAGAGACTGGTTGGTGTTATTTGTTTTTGTCTTTATGCCGCCAGAATCTAAAATACTTCCTGGTACAGGGTCGGCCACTGGGGAAAAAGCAGAAAATAAGAAACAAAAACAAACAAAAAAATAAAAACTTGTTTTCTAAGCAAACAAGCATCTGTTAAGTGCCTAATATATGCCAGGCAGTATGACAAGCACTTTAAAAATATCTCGTTTGATCTTTACCTCAACCTTTCAAGGTAGTTGCACTTAAAACCTTCCATACAGTGAGGAAACCAAAGAACAGGGACTTCCCCAAGTCACAAATTAAGAAGTATCTGAAACCCAATTTGAACTCTGGGCTTTCTGAAGCTTCGGCCAGCACACCACCCACTACATCACTTAGCTGCCCCTGGGAAAGACATATTTTTACATTAGAGAAATTTTCAGAGATCACAAACAATTCTGCCATATACTTTCACAATTACAAATGTTTTCTGAGAAAGAATCTCTTCACAAAGAATTTATTTTGCTGAAAGTATCCATAGATGCAAGTAGCCTAATTACTGACAGCAATAACTATTCTTTCTATTCCTATCATTTTCACTGTGTCCCTAGAATTCAAATAATAATGGTGCAATATGGTTAAACTGTGGCCAGTGTTGTTGCTATTCTAGCCATACATTTACTGAGAAAGCTGCTGGCATTTTTGAAGCTAACTCCAATAATGGTGCAGATAAGACATAGGGGGAAAGGATGATCAAATCTTATTAAGTAATAGAAATAGAAATAACTTTTTTTCAGCATACTAGCTCCGTTTTTAAAATTTAAGTGGATTTTGTTCCTATATTCAACTCTGTCTACTACTTCATTGTGGAATTAATTGACCTGTTCTATTACAAAAATTTGAAAAAAGAAGTAAATGGATGGTGTTTATGGTTATTTCAGATATGGAGTTAGAAAATGTCTGTTGTTCAACAAATGCTATTAAGTGAGTTCGTATAAAGTATTTAACTCCCATCAGGTTTCGAAACAGTTAAATCAAAGTGATTAACATGCCAGCATGAAAGGGCCAAGTGGGAAAAAGAAATAGATTTCCAAGCTGTTAAATATAGCTGGAGAGTATTACAAATGGCAACTAAAAGGAGTTTAAATGAGTTGAAAGATCTCTTATGAATTAACATATTAAGGGAAATGAGTCTCTGAAGGCAACAGGGCTCCCTATCATACCCACTATCAAAAACTTTAGTGCACTCTGTCTGCCTTCATAATTATTTCTGGGATTTAAATGACTCTGTTTTCTTTTTGCCACTGGGGAGAAAAGATGAAAATGACCTTTAAATAAATAATTCACATATAGGTTTCAATGCAATCTTTAATAGCCTCTCTCCTTTAATAAAAGATTATACAAAGCTTTTAATATTTTTATTAATTTGAATAGTATATTTTATATAGTTATTTTATCAATATTGTAGAAAAAATATTTCCAAATTATGTCTGTCTGCAAAAATTATGGCACATACACATCTTACATACATATAACAATTTAAATGAATTTTGAATAACTGAAAGGAGAAGAACATTAATGTTAATTAGATAAGGGAAAGAAAGAGAATAAAACATATAGTCTTTTTAACTGAGTTGGGAAAATGTGTTCTTGAATTTTGATTTTTTACTTTTAGATCTGCACTTTGATCTTCTTTGTATCAAGAAGAAGCAGCTGAGTTCGGTGATTGGCTAGCAGTGGTTTCTTTTAATTGAAAATGAGAACATCTGCAATCATCTCAGCATGATGTAGGCCTATGGCTTATGGATTTTTGTGTATTATAACCATCTTTTAAACAAAGTTTAGCCAGCCCTATGTGAAAAGAATATTTTCCAAAAGTTTATATTTAATGAAGTCATTCCCCCTACTCAATAAAATCCAGGGGCTACATTTTGACTCTAGGATCAAATATAAAATGCTCTGTTTGGCATTTATAACCATAAGTACTAACCTTCTGCTACCTTTCCAGTCTTCTTATGCCTTACTAACTTACCCCCTCACACATTCTCTTCAAACCAGTGACACTGGACTCCAGTCTGTTCCAAGAACAATACATTCCCTTTCCCAGTTCTGGGCATTTTCTCTGGTTATCTCCTATGCCTAGAACACTTTCTCTCCTCCACTCCTACTACTGACCCTTCTGTTTTATAGTCTATTATCCTATATTAATCTTATCTTATTTATCCTGTATATAGCTTGCTTTGTATAGATTTCTTTGCATGTGTTGTCCCCAATTAGTTTGTAAGCTTCTTGAGGACAAGAGATGTCTACTTAGTACACAGTATCCACTTAGTAAACATTTATTCTTGAATTAGGCTTTGAATCCCATCCTAACCTTTGGTTCATGAATCATCCTATGGCAGTTGCTAATAAAACTATGTTGATTTTATTTTCAAGGATGCAGAACAATAAAGTGTATTATAGAGAAATTCAGATAAATTTTGGGAAATTAAAATTATTTTAAAATATTATATGAAAGGTACTATTTTGCTGTGCTACCCATCATTCTAGCATAAGGGCACATGACTAAAAAATTCAGAACAACTCCTCTGACAATTAGCCTAGCCCCACAAAGATCAAAGATGAAGCAAAAGCATAACCTTTTGACTGACTGGTTATTGGATTGAACCAATCAATACAATTAAAGAGATTGTGTCACTTTTTGATTTCATAAGTACAAACAATTGATATCAATACCAAAAAACCCTTTTAATTAAGCTCTCTTTAGGATCATAAAAATTTGAGCTGTAAGAGGCCTTAGAAATCATTTAGTCTAGCCACCAGAATGTTTTGCTCATGTGGCATAGTTAATTACTGAGCTAAAATAATTTCATCAATCTGAAAATTTCCAAAGCAAATCTATACTCCTTTCTCTCTTATTCTATGGTATAGGAGAATAAACATCTGATTTAGAATGAGATGACCTGATTTTGAATCATGACTTTGCTATTTACTATCATGTAATTTTGAAAAATGCACATATTATTTCTACTTCTCTTTTCTTTTAAGTAAAATGAAGAGCAAGAATTAGACAATTTACAGTCTCTCTCAGTTACAAATCATATGACTTTATAATCCTAAATCATTTAGCTTTCTACATCAGCTGATTATTTTTTACAACTGCTTTCTTTCCTACATTAAAAGAATTATTAATATTAGTAGTAGTAGTAATAGTAATAAGCTGACACTTATCAACACTTTCTCCTTACTTGATGCCTTGGGTCATATGGCTTCCTACAAGAAGACAAAATATCTTTATGTTAATTGTCCAGCAAAGGTACTTAAATGGGGGAGGGGGGTAAATAATCTAAATTGCCCACCTGGTGGCATGATACTTGAAGCATTAACACAATGATTTCTCTATGATATATTGCAGAATAATCCTCATAAGAGTCTGCTTATTCCCACATACTAGCCAACAGAGGGAACTCTGTCCAGAAATAACTAGACCTCTCCAGCCATAATCAAGCCCTTATTTTGGCTGAAGTGCTTAAAATTTGGATTAAACCTTTGATTGAGTGTAAAATTAATCGAGATGATAAAATAGAGTATTCATAAGTCATTAAAATATAAAATCTGCTATTTCTATCTAGATGTTTAAGTAACACCCAATTTGAACTACTTCTTAAATTCAAATCATTCATAAAATTTAGAGACTTATCACTGTTTTCTATGTAGAATTAAGTGAAACTGAGATAGAATATCACTCTCAAATGGACACATCAACCTCAAGTTGTCTGCTAAGCTTCCTTAATTGCCCTCCCTGATTTGATGAATGTAAGTGGAAGAGTCCAATCATATGCATTTATAACTCGTGGGGGGAAAAAAATGAAACAAGGGAAAGGGTGTCCCAATTCTGCCTCAGAATCACAGACTAGAATCAATTGAAAGCAATGAATATTGTTAGGACAAACTGACAATTTCAGCAATATTGAATCTCCTCTTCTTGTGACTGTTGTCCTTATTGTTGCATTCAGATCAGTTTCTCTCCCACTTTGCTGACCCGTAGTCGCCTATATCTCATGAATTCTTGGCTTCAACAAAGGATTTTTCAAGAATAGCAAATTCTTTTGCCTCCTCACATGATTCAAGTTACTAGCTGCTTGGATTTCTGACAGCAGCAGAAGTAGGTGGTAGGCAGCATGAGCAGCATCACAGATAAAGTCCAAACCATACATTATGTAGCATCACAGAGCCAGGAAAAAGGGACGGAGGAAGAGACGAAGGAAGGAAGGATGGAAGAAAGAAGGAAGGAAGGAAGGAAGAAAGGAAGGAAGGAAGGAAGGAAGGAAGGAAGGAAGGAAGGAAGGAAGGAAGGAAGGAAGGAAGGAAGGAAGGAAGATAGGAATATAATTTAGATACCAAAATGTGTTGAGGACTACTGGCCAGTGAGACTCTGATCCTGATAGCTGATTTAAGCCCTCTCAGATGAAGAGCTTGCTGCCAGGCCTGGATCAGTTCCTCACCCAGAGAAGAGTTCTAGGATGCAGGTGTGAGGATTGGATCCTCAAGATAAGCATTTTGCCCCAGCCTAGAAACACTGTAGTACGCAATGTCCACACAGGAAAGCCATTAGGAAGTGTTCTATGAAACGCTTGCACTTAGGACAATAAATGAGTCTCTATTTTCCACCACTCTTTGAGTCCCCATCTCTCTTTTAATTCATAGACTCTGGATAAGACAGCACTCTCATTCCTCCTAGGAGTTTGCAGGGCATCCTGCCTTGGCCCACCACAACTGGTGCCACAATGTCGGGCATACACAATGCATAGAAGCAATAGACCCCCTACAACTGACATCACAACCTGGGACCTATGTAAGATATAGAAGTGATAGGCCTGACCCAGGACCAAGGCACAGGAAGACAGACCCAAGAGAAAGTATGACAGGCCAAGTGAGGTGTCAAGTGAGTCCACATCAGTTTCACCCAGGACGTCCCCATTTGACAACTCAGGATCCTAGGATGAGGTAAGGAAGGGGAAGGTTCAGAAGAACCACACCCAGTACATTCACTTTTTCTGGAGCAAGCAAAGGCTGTGGGGCAATTGCAGATTAAACAGTGTAGCCAAGAGATGTCCAAAAATGTCCTCTCAAACCTAACAAAGGAGAAAGGACTTTTTGTCACAGAGAACCAGATAAAGGAGTTTCTAACTTGTTAGGAATTGTTAGTAATTCCATGTCTGTGGTTACTTAGAGAGGATAAACTAGACCCTGAAAAGTGGAAAACTGAAACAGACTCAGTATGATTCCACAAGAGAACCAGAGAATTTCCCCATACTTTGCTTACTGCTATATAATGTTCTCAAGTTGTTTCTAGTCAAGCCAAATCATTAACAAGAAATTAGGAGGTTTAATGCAGAGACTCAGGTAGTGGAAGAGAAGGAAGAAGAACAG
The DNA here is from genome assembly GCA_028646575.1 of Pseudocheirus occidentalis. Taxonomy (NCBI): domain Eukaryota; kingdom Metazoa; phylum Chordata; class Mammalia; order Diprotodontia; family Pseudocheiridae; genus Pseudocheirus; species Pseudocheirus occidentalis. Next base: position 48,094,141 of record CM053600.1, on the reverse strand, counting down.
GAGCAGGGGAGTAAACAGGAAGAGAAGGGTTGTTACCCAATTAAGGTAGAGAGCCCTTTACAAACATCCGCTTCACCTCCGTCTCAATGCCCACTATATCAGAGCCTACTACCCCTGTTGGGGACATAGCAGAGCTGAAAGAGCAAAGTGCACTCTCCCTCCTTGAAAAAGCTAACCAGTAAGCTAAGTAGCGGTGAGAAGACCTAGGGTTGCAAACATTCCCTGTATTGGAGAGACCTGATCCTAATAATTCCAGACAAGTCCTTTGTGACTACGAGCCTCATGATATTAGCCTGCCCAGAGAAATTAAAAAGGCATCTAGTGAATATGGTTCAGCTTCCATGTATGTTAAAACACTTTTGGACCAAGTAGCTTATACCATCCTACCACCTCATGATTGGAAGGAGGTGGCTCACACTTGCCTGGAACCCGGAGAATATTTGATTTGGTGCTCTGAGTTCCTTGAGCAGTGCAGGCAACAGAACACCCATAATGAGCGATGACAGGTGCCTTTCAATTATGAACAGCTCTCAGGTACCAGGCTGTATCAGGCAGTAGGTAGGCAGTTACACTATGACATAGGAAGATATCAGCAAATAGCTATATGTGCCACAATGGCCTGGGAAGCACTCCCAGAAAAAGGGCACAAGGGTCTATCATTCACAAAGATAACTCAGGGACACCAAGAAATATTAAGATTTTCTAGGCCACCTTGCACAGGCTATCATTAGAACCATTGAGAAATGACCCACAGCTGGCATTATAATAAAACAAGTAGCAAGAGAACTACAACCCAGAACTGCAAGAGAGCTCTTGCAGGTTGCAAAAAGGATGTCATTATGGAAGAGATGATTCAAAAGCATGCCACAGTGGGCACTCAGGCCTTTTATGTGAACCTGCTTGGGAAAAAATTGGGGTCAATAGATTTTAGTGCAGAACATGAGAGAGCTTGGAGGAAGGAAGATGGAAAGTGTTTTAATTGTGGGAAACTAGGTCATTTAAAAGCCCAGTGTAGACAGAGGGGCATTAACAAAAGAGAACTAGATAGATCTAGGCCCTCCGGACCCAACACCCCAAGCCCAAAATGTGAAAAGGTTTTCCATAGGCCATTAGAATGTAGATCAGGCAATGACTTGAGGGGCCATTTCCTGGGTCAGTCAACAACAAAAGGGAATAGCCACAGCCTTGAGAGACCAAGTTTACAGCAGCTATATATCCAACAACAAATCCAGTGGGACCAAACCACTGAGGATTGAAGCTCTTGGGGGCAATGAATGCAGAAACAAATTTAGAATTCTAACTAATGAACTCCACTATTTTTAATAATAGTCTAATTACATAAACTCAAGGCCTTCCTCCATTTTTAAGAAATAGGATCTAGCAGCCTTCCTAGAAGCACATAAAAAGGAGGCCTAAAGAGAATATTCTTATGAATGTTGCCTCCTTGAAAGCTCTTGTGCAGTATGCATGAATTCTTGTCTGCATAAGCAACACTATCAGTTAAATGAGGGCCACATACCGAAGGCTGAGACAAACTGAGACTGACAGAATAACTTTGCAAACTTTATTTAGTTTAGGTTTTGCAATACACTAATATTGCTACACTGATATTTTTCCAGCTCTCTAAAGGTGTATACTGAAGAGATGGCACCTAAAAAAGGTCATCACAAAAACATTGGGACAAATAAATGTGAGAAATTAGTTAAACTGGAAATTGAGAGTAACTTGAAAATATTAGCACATTTGTATTGGCCTTCCCAGCCCCCACTCTTTACATATTTGGTAAAAAGGAAAGGCATATGTGCTTGCCACCTGCACTTAAGCATTTTGGTTGAAAAATAAATAAATCCATTTTAAGGTGATTAGTATTAGTCAAACATCCCTTCATGTGGTAACTCTTCCTAATTTTTCTGATCAGGAAGTCACAGTGATAGGGTCTGGGATGCTTTTGTCTATAACTTCAGTATGTAAAATCTCCCTTATGTTGGGGTGCCTATGTATGTAACATCAGTTTGTAACAAGCCTGTGTAATTAAGTTGTAAAAGTCACACTTTCCCCTGCCGTAAAGGCATAAACCCTGCTTCTCCTTTCCCCAGTCTGAAAGTCTACCCTTAGCTAGCCAGTCTGCCTAGAAACAAGCTTTGAACATGCTCTATAAACAAACCCTTAGAGAAATGCATAGCCCTTTTGTTCTAAGTGGCCAGCTGCACACAAAAACCTTGAATATCATCTGACAGATAACTCTGTCTCAATATGGTACCTCCCGAATCCCTAATCAGTCTAGTTCCCAGACTTGGAAAAAATTAAGCCTGTCCTCCCAAAAAGCCATATTGGCCATACCCCATACATCCTTGACCACAAGTAACCTAGTGACGTGTCAAGCATAAAACCACACCTCTGGATAGCCCCTACCTAGGGAATTTACCAGTGAATTATGGATAATTCCCATGTGCAGTTGATATAAAATGTGCATGTCCCTTTAAGCACTGACCACTCCTAAACTCCTCCCAAACTCCTCCTTAACTCCACCTTTGCCCACCTAGTTAGCATAATTAGCCTTTGACTGACAGTTTTAGGGTTATAAGAACTGCCCCTTAACCCACAGCTCTTTGCAGGCTATCCGTTAACTTTTTCCTGCCCACGGCAGAGCATTAAACTTTCTAACTCTACCTTAGATCCCTGCCCTTTGCAGGTCCCCCTATTTCTCCTGCCTGCTACTAAGTCAGCATATCAATAAACTTTATAACTTTGCCAAAAGACAGCTTGAGTCCTGATGAAATTCTTTTCCAGACAAGAATCCAGAAGGGATTATATAACACCCCATCAGACACCCACATCTCCCCACACCTCTTCCACAGTACTTCAGTGTAAGTCACAACATTTTATTGTAGTGTCCTCTTAGTACCCTCTGAGGCTGCAAATCAAAGTTTTACATTATACCTGTTTATCCTTCTGCCTAACTACATCAAAGGTCTTGGTGTCTTTGGGTGGAGCTTCCCTCCTACCTAGACCAGATAATCTTTACTTCCATATTCCATAGCAAAACTCCCTCTCTCCAGAAAATGAATTATACAAATATACACAAGTATATACAAAACTGTATTCCAAGATCGAAAAGTGTAGGAGCAGTGTCAAGTCAGTATTAGAAAGAAATTCAAGCATGTAGTAAAGAGAGGAGCAAGGTAGAAAATTTAAAATAGGTATAAATTAGTTGCATGAAAAGTATGGACGAAATTTTTGAGATTTTTAAGAGCTTGGAAAAGTATTTTTCTCACTCAATTCTGGCCAGGTTGGGTGTCTACAAAGAGATAGGACAAAGGACTTTTCCCTCAAATCAAAAGGGCAAACATTTCATATCATAAGAAGCATTTCACCATTTTTGCCTCCCTGTGAGAAAAAATTATGTGTTCAGAATGCAACTATAACTTAATTAAATTCATGTGAAGGATAGGAAGTTTCACTCCTTATTTGATGCTGTGGATAGTTCAGAATTTGTTTGGTGTTTCAGCAGATTGGGACATTCTTTAGGATTTTATTAAAAAAACACGAAGTTTTGGGGCTATCTAGTACAGAGAGGAAGGAATATGGTGCCATTGTCAACTTCTTTTTGCTAAAGGGTTCAGAACTCTCTCTTTCAAGAAAAGAAGGTTTTGGGCGGAGCCAAGATGGCGGCGTAGAAGCAGCAAAGCACCGCAGCTCCCACACAAACACGCTAAAAAACTCATAAAATGGGACGCTAAACAGATTTTCAAGCTCCAAAA
>CM053600.1:48057548-48089880 GCA_028646575.1 Pseudocheirus occidentalis | reverse complement strand
TGACTCTCTTTTCATGATTTTCTCGCATCATTCTCATTTCTCTTCTCAATTTTTCCTCCACTTCTCTCATTTGGTTTTCAAAGTGTTTTTTCAGTTGATGTATAGCTTCTAGGCATTCTTCAATTGTCTTGGAAGCATTTGGTGTGGGAGTTCTGATTTCTGGGCTCTCTTCCTCCCGTTCCATGCTTTGACCCTCTTTATCCATAAAAAAAGGATTCTAGAGTTTTATTGGTGTTTTTATTTTGCTTCCTCTTTCTCATGTTAGCCAGTTAATTAATTGGTTGGTTATTTTAGGTCTGTGAAACTCTGCTTCCAAGGGGGGAAGCTCTGTTCCAAATTGCTGGGGTTTCCCCAACTGCCGGAGCTATTAGGGAGGGGTTGCAAGTCCCCCCAGCTTTGGCTTGCTGAAAGTGCACCCCAGGACCACCACCCAAGACCACGATCTGGATCCAGGCGGCTCAAGAGCACTTGGCGCTGATCTATCAATTCAGCCCCGCTGTGGAGTCCGCAGGCCAGGTGGGGGCTGCCGGCATATCCAGCAGTTAACTTCCCCCACTGCTTTCTTGCCCCGGGGGCAGATTGGCTGAACTGTTTTATCACCCCATATTAATTTTCATTAACTAACCGGCCTTTGACCAAAGCTCCCCCAGGCAGGTGCTTTAGATTTCCTTTGAAGTAGACTCATGCTGTGGCTTGAGAGTCTCTTCCTTGTGGCTGCCCTGGGGCCTTGCCTGGCTGTGGCTGTGTTTTTGGGCTCTGGCGGTCTCTGCTCCGCTGCAGTGTGAGCTGCCCCTCTCCCGTCCCCATTCCTCACGCCTTGGCAGATGTGGAGGTGCTGGAGGCTGTAGAACCACTGCAGGCTGTCTGCAGGGCTTGGCTCAGCTCAGCCCGGCTCCTTACCACTTTCCCAGGCCTGGCCAGCGGTCTAGGTTTCAGGCTGTTCCAGTCTCCGCTCCCGCAGCCACGATGAGCCCCTGCTGCCGAGCTGCCTTCAGCAAGAGATGTGTTCTCTGTATTTTTGTAAGTCTGAGAGTCCTAGACTTTCCTAGACTTTGTCTGGCCTCATATTTTATGGGTGTTTAGGGTGGCAGTGTGGGAGCTGCGGGACCTTGCTGCTTCTACGCCGCCATCTTGGCTCCCGCTAATGTATGATTCTTATTGGTTTTTACCCATCATGATACTAGCTGTGCCAAGTAAATGGTCTGAGTATATTCACTAACAATTGATACAAGGTATCATCCAGTATACAATGAGTCTTTTCCAATTTATTATAATGTAATCAGTTTCATTATTTTAAGTTGCTATTTGGTGCTCAACACCTTCAGTGTCCCTAAGAGTTCATTGTTTAAAATTCAATGTAAGTATTGATAATGATATAAAGTCACAATGCTACTATATAACTAAAAGATGTGGAGACATATCAACTATATAGATTTGATAAACATGTTACATATATAAAAACATATATTTTGTTATATATGCTCATTACATACATGTAATTTTGTTTTAAAATTACCTTATGGAATGTATGGATGTACGTATGCAAACATGCATGCATGCATGTATGTATTGTATATATACACATATGTACTCATATAATACGTTTATATATGTATATCCTTATGAAATAGACATAAACATTTCAGAAAGTTAAATTTTAATTTCCAAGGTAACTAATTTTTCAGTGTGAATATAGACAGAGTGCTCATTAAATAATAGAAAAAAATTCACTTTAGTTTACTATGATTAGATTATATCTAAGATACCTTATTGTTCTAACTTCTTTGAAATGCATAAAGAATGATTAGTCTTTTGAATGTTACTGCTTAATATTATTTCAGGGAAGGAGCAGTTATTAATAATGTTCGACTGATATTACTAATAAACAGGCTCAGAATTGGCCTGAAAGAGGATAAAGCCATAGGTATATTGGAGGAATCAGATGGTATCACCTAAAGCATACTTGAAGGAAACATAATTCCTTTGGGCATGATAAATGCATTACTTACCACTCACAACATACTTCATCAATCCTAATGAATCACACCTTGGGAATCTCTTCAAAATTGGTTCACTGCCAAGGAGGCTGTTATATTTTCTGGTAATAGTTCCTGTTCATGTTATTTAAGAATGAATGATCTATGATGAAGGCAACATTGCCAATTACAGAATATTTTAAGCAAGCCACAGCTCAGGTCTCTGGCTTGAAAAGCCAATTATTTCATTTTAAGCAATTAAGACAATAACGGGTGGGGGAGAGACAGAAAGAGACAGAGAGAGAGAGAGAGAGAGGGGGGGGGAGGGAGAGAGAGAGAGAGGGCGGGAGAGGGAGGGAGAGGGAGAGGGAGAGGGAGAGGGAGACGGAGAGGGAGAGGGAGAGAAAGAAAGGAAAGGCTACTTTGGGATCATTATTTTTTTTAAGACCATAGTATTTTCTATTTTATTTCCTTTATCTCTTTTGTATTTTCTGTAGTGAAGGGCAGCATTTCAAAGATATCAATGTCCTCTGTAGCTTAGCAGAGCACTTGTGTTAGTGGACTTAAGACATTCTGATATCTCAGAAATTTTGAAATTCTATTATTTTCCAAGAATGCCCTGATACAAGGCAGGCAGGTAGCCTTGGGTTTGACAATGACAGTAGTCATATCACTTAGATGAGTATGGATGGTATTTCAAACTTTACCCAGAATTCACATCTTTCCATTCTTATCCTACCATTTTGCAGATAAAATTTAAACTTTTTGCTCTGACATTCAAAGGTTTATTCTACTCAGTCTTACACTAGAACAGTTCTTTTTACTCCTGAAATTCATGAAACTGTCCTCTTTGCTCTTTGTTAAATATGCTATGAAGAGGAAAATGAGTTCAAGGATAATTTGCCCAGTTAATTAATAGTACTGAAAGTTTGTTTTGCTTTGTATTTCTTTTACTCACACAATTATACTGGAATGTAACCTTCATTTAATATATTAAGACAAGTTAGTCCAGTGACACCTGAATGGGTTATGGATAGATAGATCGAGAGATAGAAAAATAGATAGATAGATGGATAGATCGATAGATCAATAGATGGATAGACATAACACATCAGCACAATAGGAATATAAATCAATATCCACAAGGAATTGTGGAAATACAAATACACACATATTCATATAAATAATACAGATATAGGTATAGATACAGATACAGATAAAGAGATAGAGGTAGGGATAAAGATAGAGATAGAGATATATGCATGCATTTGTCTATATATCTGTATCTCCATATTCTTTTATGGCTATCTTTCTCTGTCTGACTTGCTAACTATTTATATACCTGACACAAGAAGGAAAAGGAAGCACTGACCTGTGAAGTATTGGTTAAGAACTCCTGATTTTGCTTTTTTAGAAATAAGGAATGCTAATAGCATAAGAGGTCAGATTTAAAAATTAATAGTTTGGCTTGTCCAAAGAAAGGTTGAGATAGATTCAGAATAATGCAGTGGTTTTCACTGAACTTTCCAATAGTTTGCCTGAATCTTAGATTACTGACAATTTCTGACTTATTGCCTGTAAATTACTTGTTTCCATTTACATTTTAGGAAATCTAAAAAAGTGTATTTTTGCATATTGCCAAAAGCAACATTAGAACGTGTCATTTTGTTCATTTGAGGTATGATTCTGCTTCCATAATTTATACTCAATAAATGAGATAGGTATAATTATGGTAAAATCTTATCAATTTGACATTAGTTCATTTAAAATTGTTTTCCATGAGCACAGCTGAAGGTACAACTGGTTATAAATGAAAGTTTCAATCAGTCTGGTTATTTGGCATCCCATGAACACCCAGATAATGGTAATTTGACTCAAGTGAACTGCTTTTGAAACTGTCAGACAAATCAGTTCCATTGTGTTTTCACAAGGTACGAAATTACTGTGCCTCTGCACCACCAGATGTGAACTTGAAATCTGGAAATATTTGGTCATTGAGAACAGATGAGAATGCTAAACTACATTAACCTGATATTATGTAAATCTTCCTTTGGGTTAGGTACCTCAAATTCAATGTTAACTTGGTAAAATTAATTCCACAAACTCCATGTGATTACATCACTTTGTTTATAGAAAGAGACGTGTGATTCATACAGAAAAAATAGAAAAACATGCTCGTGGAACTGAAATACTGCCTTCTGAATGGCAATAGAGGGCAGAAGGCACTTGTATATAGGAGGGAGTGGGTGGGAAGAGGAAGGGATATGCATATTCAAGAAGAATAAGTATGAGGACTTTTTCATTGCTAAACTTACCTGACTTCTAGCCATCTGCATTTCATAATAATAAGATTTTCCTGAATGTGGAACATAAGACAAGGATCAAGATTATTCACATCTTTTATGAGGTTCACTTGCAATGTTGACACCATTAGAAATAATGGGAATAAGAAAGAAAAAATTCCTCAGTGCTTCCTGAATATATTTTCCTTCATCTATCTTAAAAAAATGTATTTCTTCATACTGAAACATGTTAAGGACTCAAGAAAGATTTCAGATTAAAAATCCATAAAGATGGGGAAATTTGAGAATTTTCAAAGATGCATCTTCTAAAAAGGCAAAGAATGTTTTAACGTAGTATTTGTTAGCAAATTTTTTATCAGAAATATAGGAAACCTCAAACTCATAACAGATTAGAAAATTGTCCTGTAACTCATTATGGAACTCATACAAAAACTTTAACTTTAAGCAATTTAAAGTTGACTCTTTAGCAGGTTTTCTATTGCTTTTCCCTACCCAATGCTTCCCATTGATAAAATATATGAGAAGTATTTCATGAAGATTTTAGGGGAATTAATCTTTAACTATGACATTCCCATTTGAGATAATAATAATAACTAATGATCCTATAATTCTTTAATGTTCACCAAGTCTGTGTCCAGGACATTTTGGAACACCTGTATTCATAAACTCATCTGAATCTGAAAACTACTAATACTAATCCCTATTAGAAAAAAAAGGAAAATGACATTCAAAATTAAATGATTTGCCCATAATGAGAAAAATGAGTAAAAGATATACAGTGTTCTTCCCATGGTCACATTTTAGTATCACAGGCAGGATTTGAACACATATTTTTTACCCTTAAATTCAGATATTAGTCACTATGACACAATATCTCTCCATATGGGATTATTCCTTAAAAGGGATTCCTTATACCTCTTGTTCTGTACTGTCTCTCACATCATCAACATCAGAGCTTTGGAATCTAGTGCAGAGGTTCAAGCCTCAACTGAGGGGATAAGAGATGTAAGGAACTCATGAAAATTCTTAATCATTGAGAAACGAGACTATAAAAATGTCAGTTTAAAGTATAAAACATGTATGTGTGAGTATGTGAGCATGTAGTTGTGTGTTTAAATGTATTTGTCATACTGTAATATAATGTTGCACAACTGGATGAAAGTATTACTCATAAAAATTCCTAAATCAAAAGGGTACATTATTTTTCTTTCTTATACCTATTCTGTTTTCACCTTCTCAAGTCAAGTAGTTAAAGAGTCAGTAGTTAAAAGTCATTTTTTTGTACACCCTGTATTGAATTGCTTGTCTTTCCAGTGGGGGAGGGGATGACAAGGGAGGAGGGGAAAGAATATAGAATTGAAAATTCTAAAATAATATGTTAAAATATATTATTATTATTATTATTATTATTATTATTACTATTTACATGCAATGGGGAAATAAGATATACAGGCACTGGAATAGGGAGATCCATCCTGCTCTACCAGAAAGTCAGAGGGGTGATGGGGAAAATAGAGGAGAGAGCAGATTAGGGGAGGGGGCATTAAGTGGGATCACTGTTTTGGGGGGAGGGTAGGGGAAGGATGGGGAGAAAATTTATAACCCCAAATCTTGTGGAAATCAATGATATAAACTTAAAATAAACAAAAGTTAATTAAAAAATAAATATACATAAAATAGGTCTTTTTTTGGTATTCTGTTCTTAGTTAATTAAAAAAAAATAAGAATCAAGTCACTTTCAATCCACCTAGTGCTGTTGTCTTCTTTGGTCCTTACAGCAGAAAGTCTCTTTCATGGCTTTCCTGGGGAGAAAAAAAAATCCATTTATAATAGCCCAAATAATCTTTCATTATTGTTGTTATTATTGTTTCTTTTCAACAGCTTGAAATAAGCCTCTTTCTGAGGCAGAATGGAGCAGTCCCCTTTTGAAAACAGCCATTTCTCTCTGATATTTTCCTTGCCACAAATCACCTTTTCTGAATGTTAGAATGTAATTTCATACCAGAAGCTCCATGTCTTTTTCCAGGTCCATCTAATTGTGTATCTCTTAGACTCTCTCCATTTTATGATACAACAATCTAACTCTTTAAGGAAGGTCTCTGATGAGAGACAGCCTTGCATAATGGTTAGGTAACTAGGTGCTGTGTGTGGAACTATGCTCAATGACTGAATCTCCTAAAATCCTGACTGTGTGATCATATTCCCTCCACTTCTCTTACTTGATGTTCAAAATGCTTTTTACTGTTCTTCCATGGCCTGAGACCAATTCATATTTTTCTGGAGTCTTTAAATATTGGAGCTTTGACTTTTTTGTCTTCTTCTGGTTGCATGTTTTGATATTCTTTTGTCAACAAAGTAATATTTAAAAGTTTGAGGTTTTATTTTTCTTTTTTTACACTGTTTGCTCATTTTTCCAGCCAATTACTTGGTAGGGATTTGCTTCCACAGTGGAGAATGAACTGTCCCAAACATCATGGGTATTGTATAGGTGTTGATAGGTTGTTTACTCTCTTTTCATGGTTTTCTTACATCATTATCATTTCTCTTCCCAATTTTTCCTCCACTTCTCTTATTTGTTTTTAAAAGTCCTTTTTCAGATTATCTATAGCTTCTAGGCATTCTTCAAGTGTCTTTGAAGCATTTGGTGTGGGAGTTCTGACTGTGTTGTCTTCCTTCCATTCCATGCTTTGATCCTTTTTCTCCACAAATAAGGATTCTAGAGTTTTTTGCTGTTCTTATTTTGCTTCCTTTTCCTCACGTTGGCCAGTCAATTAACTGGTTGTTTTTTTACCTTTGTGAAACTCTGCTTCCAGGGGGGAAACTCTATTCCAAATTGCTGGGGTTTTCCCAGCTGCCAGAGCTATTGGGGGGTGTTGCAGCCCCCCTCAGCTTTGGCTTGCTGAAAGTGCTCCCCAGGACCACCACCCAAGACCACGATCCAGATCCAAGCCACTCAATGCAAGAGCACTTGGTCCTGATCAATTGACTCAGCTGCCCTTAGGGGTCCGCAGTCCAGGGGCTCTGAAGCAGCCAAGTGAGGGCAGCTGTTGGTTACAGAAGTTCCTGCCCTTCCCCCACTCCTCCTTGCCCTGGGGGTAGATTGGCTGAACTTCTTTTCCTCCCCCAAATTTAGCTTGAAAACTTCACTCACTTTCACTGTCCTCTAATGTGAAAATTCATCCAGGTGCAATAGATCTTCTCTGAAATAGACTCACACTGCTGTGGCTTGGGAGGCTCCACTCGCCAACTTCCCTGAGGCCTGGCCTCGGTTTTGGGGTGGGCTGGCCTCAGATACCAGCCTGTGCGATGAGCCCCTGCTGCCAAGCTGCCTCTCTAATGCTTATTTTTCACGCCTTGCGAGTTGTGCAGTTTTTTGGAAGTGTTGTAGATCTTCTCTCTTGTAGAGTGGCTGTGGATCTGCTTGCCTTGGCTCCTCCTGGGAGCCCTGGGGCCTGGCCCCATTTAGGTTTCAGGCTGGGCTGGCTTCAGCTCCCATCCTGCCATGATGATTCCATGCTGCTGAGCTGCCTTCATCGAGAGATGTGTTTTCTGTATTTTTATGAGTTTGAAAACCATAGAATTTGTTCAGAGTCATATTTTATGGGTGTTTATGGTGGCTGTGTGGGAGCTGTGGAACCTTGCTGCTTCTACACACCCATCTTGGCTCTGTCCCCCCCCGCCCAGGGAATAAGAAGAATTTTGAGTAGAAATACAATTAGGATAACCCAGGATCTAGCAGCTTCTACAATGAAGGATTGAAGGGCCTGGAATATGAAATTCTGGAGATCAAGGGAGCTAGGATTAAAACCAAGAATCACCTACACAGCAAAATTTGCTATAATGTTCCTGGGGAAAATATGGTCATTTGTAAGGTACAGGTCTTCCAAGAATTCTTGATAAAAAAAAACACAAGTGAATAAAAATTTGACATTCAAATACAAGAAGCATGAGAATTTAAACAAGGAAAATAATTCACAAGGAACTTATAAAAGCTGATCTATGTATATGTCAACATGGAAAAACAATATGTATAACTTATGAAACTTTTCTCAGTATGAGGATAGTTGAAGGGATAATATATACATACATATATACATAGATATATGAGTGTGTGTGTTTGTATGCAAACATATGTCTATATAGGAGGGTTTATATGCATATGATTACATAATTGAGTGTGTGTATATATGTTTACAGAGATAGAGGGCTCAGGATCAATTGAACAGGATGGGACAATATTTTAAAAGGTGAAATTGAGAGGTGGGAGAGGAATAGTAGGAGAGGTGACAGGGAGGGACAGAATGTGGTAAACCCTCTCATATAGAAGAGGCAAGGGATAATTGTTATAATGGAGGGGAAAAACAGGAAGGCAAATGTGAATGGTTGAAACTTCTCATAGAAGATGGCTTATGAAAGGAATGACATACACTCTAATTGTATATCTTGGCCCCCAGGAGAGTAGGGCAGAAGGGGATGAGAGGGGGGAAGATGGAGAGGAAGGGATGTTGGGGGAGGAGGGATGTTAAAAGTACACACTTTTGTAAAGGGACAGGGACAAAGTAGAGAATAGAATAAGTGGGGGATGTAACAGAAAGGAGGAAAATACAGGTACGGGAGTAGGGATGTCAATCTTGCCCTACTAGAAAGTCAGAGGTATGATGGATTTGGATATAGGTGGGAGCTAATTGGGGGAGGTGTATACAGTGGGATCACTGTTTTGGCGTGGTGGGTAGGGGAAAGATGGGAAGAAAATTTGTAAATCAGAATCTCATGGAAGTGAATGATGTAAACTAAAAACAAGCAAATGGTTAAAAATTAGGAGAAAAAATTTTAAAAAATAAAGTACAGTTTAAGTGAAAGGAAAAGAAGGATTTTGAACATTAAATAAGAGAAGTGGAGGAAATTGGGGAGAGAAATGAGAATGATGCAAGAAAATCATGAAAAGAGAGTCAACAACCTGACTGAAGAAAACAACACCTTAAAAAATAGACTAATACAAATGGCAAAAGAGGCCCAAAAAGTTAATGAGAAGAATGCCTTAAAAAGTTGAATTTGCCAGATGGAAAAAAACCTCAAAAAGCTCAATAGAGAGAATAATTCCTTCAGAATTAGACTAGAGTAAATAGAAGAAAATGACTTTATAAGAAATCAGAATACTATTAAACAGATCCAATCAAATGAAAAATATCTCCTTGAAAAAACCACTGGCCTGGAAAGTAGATCTAGGAGAGACAATTTAAAAATTATTGGACTACCTGAAAGCCATGACCAAAAAAGAACCTAGAAATCATCCTTCAAGAATTTCTCAAGGAAAATTGCCCTGATATTTTAGAACCAGAGGACAAAATAGAACTTGAAAGAATTCACCAATCATCTCTTGAAAAAGATCCCCAAAAGAAAACTCCTAGGAATGTTATACCCAGGTCCTGGAATTCCCAGAACAAGCAGAAAATATTTCAAGTTGCCAAGAAGAAACATTTTGAATACTGTGGAAACACAATCAGGATAACCCAGGATCTAGCAGCTTCTACATTAAGAGACCAAAGGGCCTGGAATATGATGTTCCAGAGATCAAGGAAGGTAGGATTCAAACTAAGAATCACTTACCCAGCAAAACTGAGTATAATGTTTCAGGTGAAAATATGGTCATTCAATGAGGTGGAGGACTTTCAACAATTCTTGAGGAAAAAATGAGAACTGAATAGAAGATTTGATATTCAAACACAAGAAGCATGAGAAGATAAACATGGATAAGAAATCCTAAGGAGCTAATCAAAGTTGACCTATTTACATACAACATGGAAAAATGCTAATTGTAACTTATGAAACTTTTCTCAGTATGAGGATAGGTGAAGAGAATATAAATGTATGTATGTGTACGTGTATATAGGAAGGGATATTTTAAAAGGTGAAATTATGAGGTGGGGGAGGAATAGAATGAAAGGACACAGGGGAAATATGGAGTCAATCATTTCATGTAGAAGAGGCAAGGGATAACTGTTACAATGGAGGGCAAGAACAGGAAGGGAAAAATGCAATGGATCAACCTTACTCTTATTGAATTTGACTTAGGGAGGGAGTGACATACACTCTAAATTGGGTATCTTTCCCTACAGGAGAGTATGGGGGAAGGGGATGAGAGAGGGGATGATGGAGAGGAGGGCAGGTTGGGGTGGAGAGTTGTTAGAAGCACACACTTCTCTAAAGGGACATGGACAAAATAGAGAATAGAATAAGGTCAGTAAGGGACAGAAAGGAGGGAAATGTAGTCAGTATTACACAATATGTCCATTGTGGAGATGTTCTGCGTAACTACACATGTATAGCCTGTATTCAATTGTTTGTCTTTCCAGTTGGGGTGGGTGACTATGGTGGAAGGGAAAGAATCTAGAATTTAAAGTTCTAAAATCATATGTTAAAAAACATAGACAATTATTATTATTGTTATTACTATTACTGTTATTGTTATTGTGTTGTTATTATTATTTACATTCAACAGGAAAATAACATACAGCCACTGAAATAGGGAGATCAATCTTGCTCTACCAGAAAATCAAAGGGGTAATGGGGAAGGATATAGAAAAGAGTAGTTTGGGGGAGGGGGTATACAGTGGGATCACTGCTTTGGGGGGTTAAGTAGGGGAAAGACAAGGAGAAAATCTGTAACTCTAAATCTTGTGGAAATCAATTATGTAAACTACAAATAAATCAAAGATAATTAAAAAGAAAAGATAGGTCTTGGAATCAAGAAGAGCCCGAATCCTTTTTCGGCCACTCGCTAGTTGGGTGATCCTCAAAAACTGCCTTAACTTCTCTATTCTTCAGATTCCTTATCTATGAAATGATGATTATAATTCTTACGATACACATTGTTGTGCGTATTAAAGAATCAAATTAGTTGACTTATATAAAAACCCTTGCAAACCTTAACATATGTGTTAAATGACTTTGTGGTTATTAACTCATGTTTTTCAGTCATGTCTTATTTGTTGAGACACATTTGGGATAAGGGATAGCTTTTCTTATAATTCTTTCTTCATTATTTTTATACTGAAAGTTAACAGAAAGAAAAGGGGTTAAATGGACCTTTGAAAGAAGGACACCTTCATGAAATCATGATTCCACTGGAGTAAGAAGTACTTTCTTACAATTCAAGTTAGTCTAGTTAATTTGATTACTGATAGAAACATACAATGATATAGAAGTTCTAGTCTTATCTCTGATATAGGTAAATCATTTCTCACTAGGTCAGTGTGTTTTGAAAAAAGGAGGTGGATTGTTTAGTAGAGAAATCTCTAATTTCTCTTTGAATTTTATCTTCTATGATTCAATATTTTGTAGGCACAAATTTCTTCAGAAAGTTATACTTTAAAATATTCAAAACATTGGTTCTTAAAGAACTTGGAAAAAGTCTATAGTCTTATTATTGTGCTTGTAAAAAGTCCTTCATCCACAATGTCTTTTGAGATAGACATGTTTCAAAGAACGGTAATTGTAGATGATAGTGTAAAGGGAAACTGAGGAATATATACATTTTGTCTAAGATATGGAGTTATGATATCAATTTAGTTGTGAATTTTATTATACACCGTGAATTTCTGATCACTTATTGATTTTTTCCCACTGAGTTCTTGACACCACCCTAATGTGAGAAATACTTTTTCAAAAGGAGAAAATTATTTGATTGAAATTGCTATGTGATTTTTACAAATGTCTTCTGTGGTATGTTATGATAATTCTCTAAAAACTAATAAAAAGCAATATGTTTTCCTGATCAAGTATTTTTTAAATCATGCATCTAATATGATTTATTTAAGTTCATATTTAAATTCATTCATATATTAGTCCTCATCATGATGTGTGTGTCTGTGTGTCTGTGTGTGCATGCACATTTCTTTAACTGGAATTTTGACGTTTTGTAACTAAATGAAGAAAATAAAGGAAGGCAATACATACATCATGTCAAAGGGGATGTTTTTAATTGAAATTATTTCTAGATAAATTGGACCTACAATACAAAAATATCTATTTTTGCCTGGAAAATATCTTGGAACTAACTAAAAACAAAAGATAAAACAACAACAAAAGATTTAATAACTTATTCCAAAAAGCGTGTCCCCAGACACAAGAAAAACAATTAATGTTGGAACACTGAATCTTTCTTCCATTTTGCTAATAGTCCTGAAGTGATGCTTCTGTAGTCATTGGTGTCCTTAGGATAGTGTGCCAATTTCTTAATTCACCTGATCCTGAAATAATTCCCCTCAACCACACACTACCTCACCACACTCATGTGCATACCCATATCATGTCACTCTTTTTTTTTGCTTATTTTTGATTTTTGTAGGGAAAAGGAAGGGCAGTTGGGATTAAGTGGCTTGCCCAAGTTCACATGGCTACTAAGTGTGTCAAGTGTTTGAGGCAGGATTTAAACTCAGGTCCTCCTGACTCCAGGGTTGGTGCTCTATTCATTGCACCACCTAGCTGGGTCACTCTTAGACCTTTCTCCCACAGCTCATCTTCCACTACCACCGTGTTGTTAGAAGTGACCTATGCTGCCTGACCCCTTTCCTCCCACACCAATACTCCTGCCAGTTCAAATGTATGTGCTAAAGGGCCAAAATTCACAATTTATAGGTCAGTCTGACATTTTAAATCCTACTTTAGTATTGTTCCCTATAATAGTTTATTGTCTTAAATAAGTGAATTAAGTAAGTTCACAGTGGTCTTTCATTTCTCCTTCTCTCTTTCTCTCTGTCTCTCTGTCTCTATTTCTTTCTGTCTCTGTCTCTGTCTCTCTCTGTCTCTCTCTCTCTCTCTGTCTCCTCCTTTGTTGATGTATTTCCTAATTTGTTTATTTTCTTATTTGGCTATTTATCTATCCATTCATGCATTTCATCATTTATCTATTTAGTTGTGCATTTTTCTATGTATTTGTGTGTGTTAAGGTGGTTTGTAATTTATTCTTATTTGGCACTTTAAAATATTGTTAAAAGAATCCAGCTTATTATTTAGACATTTTTCCCACCTAAAAACAGAACAAAAAAAAAAAAGCAAAAAAAAAACCCGACATGATTGAGTGTTTATGTACTCTAGCAGTCATCACAGTTCCACACCATATTGTTGGATTCTTTCATTTGTGACAAAAGGACTGCATGTAAATACATTGTGTTTGAGGAGTTTATGGGCAGGAATCTTACCTGAGCTATCATGATTACCCCTCATCACCCTCAAATAAATAGACTAAAAGGATGAACACACTATGAAGGCTGATTTAAAGATTTTGCTCGATACAAATAACCACAAAACTTGCTTACTCCTCTCCGTGTCTCTCAATTTTGAACAACAGCTCAGTCTTCATGAATTACTTATGGAGCAATATCTTTCCCACTAACCTAATTAATTTTTGGAGGAGAGAGGTCACGGCACTTGGGGTTAAGTGACTTGTCCAAGGATGCACTAACCTCTTAATTAACCTGAATTCTTCTGACCCTTCCTCCCTCCCTTTCTTCCTTCCCTCCCTCCCTCCTTCCCTTCCTTCGTTCCTTCGTTCCTTCATTCGTTCGTTCGTTCCTTCCTTCCTTTCTTCCTTCCTTCCTTCCTTTTTTAGCTGGTGAAACTGGTCATTTGGTGGTTGCAGTTGCTCTCAGGACTTGCCCAGCCCGGCTGGGATAGCTATAAGGAAACCTGAGGATGCCCTATGTAAATTTAGCTCTTGTGATGTAGACAATTTCCCACAAAGAACTGGGAGCCAGAAGTCTTATTATATCAACCAAATAGGTTTCAGACACAGAGATTACTTCCAGTGAAAAATGCAAGTCAGTAGAAGAGGTAGGACAAACAAACAAACAAACAAAAACATTCTGACATGGATTAAAACTTCAGGGAGCACATGGTACAATGAAAAAAAAAACAAGAATATGACCAGCATGATTATAAATATGCAAAAGATGCCAGAAATAGCTTTTATTTTTGTCTTCTATAAGGAACAACTAGATTTTTCCAGGGATTGGACTGTTTTTTGGCCATTCAGTCCTATAACCAAACAATGGGAGTGATAGTCACATGATTGACATTAAAATTATCCACTATGCTCCCTTCATTTGGCAGCCTCCCTCTTCATCTTGGTTAACCCCAAAGGTAATGGGCAGAAAGGACTGTCAGAATAATTAGTTGCACAGAATAGAAGGCATTGACTTCACTTCCTAGTCACAGTTTTATAAATTGATGTTGAATTGGACTGAATTGCTTCCTCTGGCAGAAAAATGTTCTAGGCAATAGTGGAGATACAAAGGAGAGGAGGGACTAAAAAGCTATGTTTCCAGTGCCTACCACAGTGTCAGCCACATAGTAGGTGCTTAATAAGTGGCTGTTGATTTATTGCTTGAATGTACAGCAGATCTTCTAACCTCAGGGAGATGACTACACTGTATGAAGTAGTGTGACAACTACACAAAAAATAACTGGAACTGCAGCTTTGAGGAATACTTAGAATTCTTTTGAAGGCCTGTGATGCTTCTGAAATGGAGAAACAGAGCAGGACCAGAAATAGAAAAAGTGATTTCTTATAAGCAGAGATTCAATCAGTCACAAGGAAGGGTTGGACAAAGAGGAGACATGTAAGATAGAAGAAAAAATGTTCTCTTGTTCATGAAGTAGAGTTGAAATTCTCTCTGCCCTGTGAGTTAAAAGCTTAGTTGGCTGGGAGGTGAGGACAGGATCCTAGGAAGAACTATTGGTAGCTAATAAAATGAAAACTGGGAGATAAAGAAAGTTAAAGAAATTACTGACATTGAAAGGAAATAAAAGGCACAATAGAGATAGCATAGACTTGGAGTCAGAAGACTTAGGTTCAAATCTTATGTCTGACACTTTTTTAATGAATGATGATGGCTCTTCTCTGAGCTTTAGTTTCCTAATTTGTAAAATGGGAGAGATTAATAGTTATTCCAGGTAATTTTACAGGAATATTTTAAGGATAAATAAAATCTGTAGTGATTCCCTATTGTTTAACAAATGCAATTCTAGCTTGTTTGCCTGACACTCAAAATGTTTCACAATCTAGTTTGCCATGCTTTTCTGAATTTATGCTTTATAACTCCCTTTCCCATTCTCCATGTCTCACTCAAAGTGCATGATTATGTTTCTCCTTTAAACATGACACTTTTCCAGCTTCCCTTCCCATTGTTCATGCTACATACTTTATTGGAATAACTTTTTATTCCAGTTATTATATTCTTAGCTCAACCCAAAGGTCCCCCTCCATGAAATCTTTAGTACAGCTCCCTTCCACCTTGAAAACTTAGACAAAATAATACTTAACCCGTTTATTTCTGAGATGGAGAGAAAAAGAGAGAGAAAGAGAGAGAGAGAGAGACAGAGAGAGAGACAGAGGGAGAGAGAGAGACAGAGAGAGAGAGACAGAGAGAGAGAGAGAGAGAGAGAGAGAGAGAGAGAGAGAGAGAGAGAGAGAGAGAGGAGCTGACCTGGGAGGCTGTAGTGGTTTTTCATTTTCTGCCATATGGAAAATGCACAAATTGACTGAGAGTTACTATCTTTCCCCTTGACAAGTTAATTAAGTCTCATAATCAGTCACAGTCATTGAACAGCATAGTTGCCAGAATAAGAATTACTGGGATTCTAGGATGGACAGATAAGGCACATTTTGTAGAAGCAAATCTCTTTCCAGAGCACATAAACATTCAGAAAATGCTGAAAAAAGAGGCTAGGTTTAGAAGAGAAAACAAGTGATCTTGGTAATTATCTGTTTAGTTCCTAGTAAAGTATGGTAATGGGATGCATTTTAGAAAATAATTTTAAAAAACACTAATGGAAAGGATGATGGATTATAAAATGATTTCCTTATGAAATGCAAGGTTTGTTTTGTTGCATTTTCTCCATTTTTATCCTATTTTTATAAAGTTGATCATTGGTAATTATTAACAATAAAATTCCTTATTATCATTATTTTTTAAAATCTCTTAACCTTCCTTCTTCTCCAAAAGACTAAGTGTGGAAAAATTTATCCTACTCTAGAAAAGGTAAAATTGAAAATCTCATTCTCTTAAGAATATTTTTGATTTAATCAAGGCTACCTTCAGTTAAGGTGATTTTGGCTCAAGTCTTCTGTCACAAAATGATTGTGTGACACTGCACAAGTAACTTCACCAAAAGTGGTAGATTTTCTACAATTGACAAGAAGTCTTTTCTGATCTCCCTAGTTGTTATCGTCCTTCTCAACTAACTTTCATGTATGCTTGTGTGTATGTATATAAATATATACATGTATTCATTCATCCATATATACATAGGCATGTTATGTTTGCATGTGTGTGTATTTCCCTGCCCATTGGAATCATTAGACTACTAGCTACTTGTGAATAGAGATTGTTTCATTCTTTGTCTTTTTATTCATAATATCATTGAATAATTGATCACTCTATTTGTACAAGATATTTTCTCACTGAAAATTCCCTACATTGATTAAATCAGAAGTCACCCTAAAATCAAACAAAGAACAAAGGAGGAAAAATCATTCTTATTGCTAACAAAATATTTAAAAGATTAATTTTAGTGAAAATGTGTCAAATGCTTAGCCCACACCATTCATTATGCTACATTTTGGGAATATGAAGTCAAGGAAAAACAAAAACAAAAACCTAACTCTCGAGGAATTTATGCTCTGTTGGATGGATATAGTACATTAATACATGTGTAAATATGAAGTGATTTTAGGAAGTTAAATTGTTATTTTTAGGAATTTTTTACTTCGTTATTTTTTTTAGGAAGGTATTTTAGAATTTATTTTGGAATAAGGAATTTATTTTGGAATTAGGAATTTATTTTGTTAGGAAGGTAAAAATGTTATTAATAATTGAAGATCAAAGTAGGGTTCATTTAAATCTTGAATATATTTAGGCCTTATACACTATATGAACAACATAGGAGCACCTATCAATCATGATAGATAGTCTCTGTAAAGTCACGGAGTTATCAAGAATTTTTCCCATTCAAAGAACAATGAGAGACTTAGTGGTGTAGTGATATAGTGTTCTGGAAGTTCAGTTACTGAGACTTGTATTCAAATCCCACTTCAGAAACTTACTAGCCTTATGTCCATGGGGAAACCACAACCTCTCTAGATCTGAGTTTCTTAATACATTAAAAAAGTGAGGAAGTAGGGGTAGATGGCTTCATTGTTGAGGCAGCATAAATAAGACCCAGAAATTAATTGAAGGTGAGGGTAACAGAGGTAAGTTAGAAAGCTTGGTGATATGGTGAAAAAAAAAATAAGGAGGTTTGGAGGAAGAAAATTTTGGGGAAAATGTAATGAGTTCTATATGTATTATTTTGAGTCCAAGAAGTTTAGTACATTTATAATTAGTTATATACAGAGAATTGACTGGCTATGTGGGAAAAATATTCAAGAGAAATATTAGCACTACATATAGTGATCTAACAAAGTTCAATATCATTTAAATTTTAACTTTTATTTTATTAATTCAATTTAATTTAAAAAATCTTAATTGCCTGCTATATATGAGACACTCTTCTGATCACCGGGAAAGGGAAACAGAAGATACAAAGATATCAGCAGGGGAGGGAATAGGTTAGAAGGAAAGTCACAGATAGTAATCATAACTGTGAATGTGAATGGGATAAACTTTCCCATAAAACAGAGGTAGATAGCAAAGTGAATTAAAAAACACAATCCTTCAATATGCTGTCTACAAGAAACACATTTGAAACAAGGGGATACACACTGGGTAAAGGTAAAACCATGGAGTAGAATACATTGTACTTCAGTTAAAGAAAAAGAAACACCGCTGCCAATCCTTATCTCAGATAATGCAAAAGCAAAAAAGGAGATCTACTTAAAAGAGATAAGGAAGGAAAATACATACTTCTAAAAGGCACTATCGAGAATGAAGCAATATCATTACTTAACATACATGCTCCAAGCAGTATAGCATCCAGATTCCTAAAGGAAAAGTCAAGGAAACTAGAAGAAGAAAAAGACAGCAAAACTATACGAGTGGGTGACCTCAGTCTCCTCCTCTCTGAACTTGATAAATCTACATTCAAAATAAACAAGACAGAAGTTAAGGAGGCAAATAGAATTTTAGAGAGGCTAGACATGATTGATCTCTGGAGAAAACTGAATGGGGATAAAAAAAGAATATACTTTCTTTTCAGCAGTACATGGCACATAAGCAATAACTGACCATGTACTAGGGCATAAAACCTCACAATTCAGTGCAGAAAGGACACTCACTGGAAAGAGGAAATGGTACAAAGAGAATGAATGGTAGCATTGACTCAAGGGAAGCAAATTGAGAGTCTACAAAAAGAAAAACTTTCTTGACAGATCTATCCAAATCTGAAAGGTGAATATGATGCCTAAAGAGGAACAACTTTCTCCTTTACCAGAGGTCTTAAAAAACTGGATAATGATTAGCCAGGGATACCATAAAAAGAACCCCTATGCAGGTGGAGGTGAGATTAAATTACCTTGAAGGCCTCTTCCAGCTCAGGAATGCTCTAATTATATGGGAGACCACATAAATTTTGCCTAGAATGAATGGATTTGTTATGAATCAATTAAAACAGAAGTACCAGATAAGCATCCTGGACAATGTTCTCCTGTCCTCAGTCTCATTATACTATGTTGACTTGAGCAGTTGAGCAAGTCACAGGATCAGACCCAAAAGAAGAAGGGGAAAGCTTCCTAAAATAACCTGTAACCACTGCTCTTACAAACCTCTTTGTTTAATATGTTGTCTATGCTGGGATGGTTAAAAACAAAGCCAGACCTGAATCTTAAAAATATAACTTATAAACATTGGATGTGTTTGTTGGTTTTGCCAGTCTGCTTTTTTCTGTGTTCTATTAAAATCTTTGTTACAAGAGATAGCTCACTAGATAGGAGACTGGGGGGGGGGGAGGGTGGTGGTGGTAAATATATTTGGAAATGAAAGTGATGTAAAAATAAAATATAGGAATAAAATCAAGATAAAAAACATAAATATGCACAACCAAATAGAAAAGAAATCTGATCTCACTACTTCTCAGAACTCTCTCCCAGAAGGGACTCCCATGAAAGAAAGACAGAATATGCACTTTCCATTGCTAATCCTAGCCCCTGATCCTACTCTCTACACTCATACAACCATCCTTTTACGTAGATACACACATTGTGTGTGTCTGTGTCTGTGTGTATCTGTGTGCCTGGTGAGCTACCCAAAATTTCAAGTTCCATTCACACAGGGATTCATTCTCAAATCTTACATGAATATACACTATCCAACTCACTCTCATGACAGTTACTGCTGTCCTCTCATACAGGTTCCCAAGAATATTGCAAGCACTTTCAACTACTAATTATGAAGTAATATATTATGGTTCTTCAACATATTCAATTAAACTGAAATTATTAAAAAGCAAAATAAGCCATTGCAACTTCTTGAATCTTCTTACCAGGGAATGATAATTCATAATTAATAACATCTTTCTACCTTCTAATTTCAGGTGTGGATTCCCTATCACCTTCATTCTCCTCTTCCTTCCCCCTTCTGATTATTGTCATTAAAACAACAATGACAATAACAACCATATTTCTTAACTATTTCAAAAATAAAATAGTCCTAGAGTTGAGGATGACCTATAAGTTAGATGTATTTATGACCATTTGCATTTTATGTGGAAAAATGATGCAAAATTTTTGTTTTCAGCTACAAGCAATGCATCAGAGAGAAGGAAACAGTGATTCTCCTCATTACCTTTGTTTTGTCTCAGGAAGACTCTAGCAAAACAATTTCTCTGGGAAAAAGATCATTTCTTTCTTGGCCTGCTTGTATTTCTCAGATATGAAATAGAGGCTAAATAAACCATAAAATAATTCACCTAGCTGTACTTTAAAGTTAATACATGCAGTTCCAAAGATCAAATTTGGAGCTAGAAGGAAACTTAGATGTCATGTGGTCTAACCCCTTAATTTTAAGCATGATGAAAGAAGCATGAAGCAACTTATTCAAGGTCACATAGATAATATAAATTCAGGGATTCACACTTAGATTTCTGATTCAAGATCAGCCTGTCTGTCCACTATAATTCAGTAGAACCACTTTCATGGAGAAGAAATAGCCACATGGGTGCCTGACTGATAAACCTTGATTCCTTTAGGTTCTGGTAAAATACCAAATTTAGGATCTGGTTCCATATGATTTAAAAATTTACTTTGCATATAGATTTTGTATAAAATTGTATGTATATATGTCTTCTCTATTATTATATAAACTATCTGACGGAAGGAACTTTATTTTGTCTTTTTATTCTCAGTACTAGGCACATAAAAAGCACTTAATAAACTGTTACTGATTAATTGATTGAAGTATTATTACCATTATTACTTTCTAGTTTCTTTTTCTTGGAACACTAAGTTTAACTTCAGCCTCCACACTGAATATCCCAGGCACATCTTGCTTTTAGCTGAACATGATTGTGATCATGTTTTATTACATTTCCTAAGAGCCTTCCATAAGGAATTTCCATTTATTCACCATCTCCCATCCTCTTTGATAGGCAATGACCTGTAATCTAGCCAGATTCATTCACAATAGCTCATTCATCAAGTGATTCAAAGAAAACAAATGAGATGAAGAACTCAAATAATTGTTCACAGACTTCCTTATTAAGAGATTTAGTGCCCTAATTAGGTCTAAAATTAATCAGAAAGTTATTGAAAGATTCAAATGGGAGGGGGCCAGAGCCAAGATGGTGGCAGAGAAGCAGCAAGGTTTTGCAGTTCCCAAATGGTCAACTCAAATACCTATAAAATATGACTCTAAACAACTTTTGGGGCTCCAAAAACTCATAAAAATACAGAAAACACATCACTTGCTGCAGGCAGCTTGGCACTAAGGGCTCATCACAGCAAGCTGGGAGCTGAAACTAGCCCAGCCTGAAACCACAGCCTGGCCCCAGGGCAGTAAGGATTAGCTGCATGTGTAGTCTTCTGGAGAGTGGATCCGTGCAGCTCTGTCAGTTTACAGATTTATCAAGCCAGAAGAAATGAGGAATAAGTGAAAGGTCAGTGGAATTCAGCTAAATTTGTGGAAGAAAAGAGGTCTAGCCCAACTGCCCCCAGGGCAAGGAAGCAGTTAAAGAATCAAAAGTTCCTGCAAGCAGTGGTCACCTCCACCTGGCTTCTTCAGAGGTCCCAGCCTGCAGACTGAAGTGGGGCCAAGCAATTGTTCAGAGGCCAAATGCTCTTGCATTTAGCGGCCTTGTTCTGGATTGTGGTCTTGGGTGGTAGTCCTGGGGTGTGCTTTCAGTGAGCCACAGGTGGTGGGGTCTACAGCAGCCCCCCTAATAACTCCAGCAGCTGTGAAAACCCCAGTGATTTGGGACAGAGCTTTCTCCTCTAGAAGCTGAGTTCAACAGAGCTAAAAACATAAATAATTTACAGGAATCATGAGTAGAAAAAGGAAGCAAAGTAAGAACAGTAACAACTCTAGAATCCTTTCTGGGGGACAAAAAGGATCAAAGCATGGAGTGGGAGGAAGACAACATGGTCAAAACTCCCACACCAAATGTTTCCAAGAAACATGAATATTGCCTACAATCCATAGATCAGCTTAAAACAGACTTTGAAAACCAAATAAGAGAAGTGGAGAAAAAATTGGGAAGAGAAATGAGAATGATGCAAGAAAATCATGAAAAGAGAGTCAACAACCTGACTGAAGAGAAAAACACCTTAAAGAACAAATTAACTCAAATGTCAAAAGAGGCCCAAAAAGCCAATGAGGAGAAGAATGCCTTAAAAAGTTGAATTTGCCAAATAGAAAAAGAATCTCAAAAGCTCACTGAGCAGAAGAATTCCTTCAGAATTAGAGCGGAGCTAATGGAAGCAACTGACTTCATGAAAAATCAAGATACTTTTAAACAGATCCAAACAAATGAAAAAATAGAAGGCAATATGAAATATCCCCTTGAAAAAAACCACTGACCTGGAAAATATATCCAGGAGAGAAAATTTAAAAATTATTAGACTACTGGAATGCCATGATGAAAAAAAGAACTTGGAAAGCATCCTTCAAGAAATTCTTAAGGAAAACTGCCCTGATATTTTAAAACTGGCAGCCAAAATAGAATTTGAAAGAATTCATAGATCACCTCTTGAAAAAGATCCCCAAAAGAAAACTCCTAGAAATTTTATAGCAAGGTTCTGGGGTCCCCAGATCAAGGAGAAAATATTACAGGCTGTCAAGAAGAAGCAATTTAAATACTGTGGAAACACAATTAGGATAACCCAGGTTCTGGCAGCTTCTATTTTGAGGGATAAAAGGGCCTGGAATATGATATTCCTGAGAACAAGGGAGCTAGGATTAAAACCAAGAATCACCTACCCAGCAAAACTGAGTATAATGTTCCAGGGGAAAATATGGTCATTCAGTGAGGTGGAAGACTTTCAAGCACTCTTGCTGAAAAAAACAGAACTGAACAGAACATTTGACATTCAAACACTAGAAGCACAAGAAGGTAAACATTGGAAAGAAATCGTAAGGAACTTATCAAAGTTGAACTATTTACATGCCAATATGGAAAAATGATAATATTAACTTAATGAAACTTTTCTCAATATGTGGATAGGTGAAGGGAATGCAAATGTACTTATACATATACCTACACATATGTCTATATAGGAGGGTATATATGGATACGAATACATATCTGAGTATGTGTGTATATGAGTTCATAGAGGGCACAGGATCAATTGTATAGGAAGGGATGACACTTTATTTGAAATTCTGAGGTGGGAGAGGATTAGAATAAGAGGAGAGAGGGAGAGACAGAATGGGGTTAATCATCCCATATAGAAGAGGCAAGGGATAACTGTTACAATAAAGCAGCAACCAGGAAGGCAAAAGGGAAAGGGTCAAGTTTACTTTCATTGAAGTTGGCTTAGGGAAGGAGTGACATAAACTGTAAACTGGGTATCTTGCCACACTGGACAGTAGGTGGGATGGGGATGAAAGGTTGGATGATGGAGGAAAGAGCAGGGCCAAGGGGGAGGGCTGCTGGAAACACACTCTTCTATAAACGGACAGGGACAGGATAGAGAATAGAACAAGCATGGGGTGGGACAGGATAGGAAGGAGGGGCAATGTAATCAGTCTCTCACAATATGTCCACTGTTAATATGTTCTGCATAATTACACATGTACAGCATGTATGGAATTGCTTGTCCTTCCCGTAGGGGTGGGTGATGAGGGAGGACCCAAAAGAATCTAGAATTTAAAGTTCTACAATCAAATATTAAATATGTATATATATAATTATTATCATTGATATTATTATTATTGTTACTATTATTTATTATGAACTACATGCAACTGGGAATTAAGATATATAAGTACTGGGGTAGGGTGACTCATTCTGCCCTACTAGAAAGTTAGAGGGGTGATGGAGGAGGACATAGCAGAGAGCAGATTGGGGAGGGGCTTTACAGTGGGATCATTGTTTTGGGGTTGTGGGTAGGGGAAAGACAGGGAGAAAATTTGTAACTCAAAAAATGTTTTGGAAATGAATGATGTAAACAAGAAAATAAGTAAAATAGTTTTAAAAAAGAAAGATTCAAGCATCTTTCTTGAGTATTATACATGTTTATCATTAAATGCCTTGAGTATTGTATATGTTTGTCATTAAATGTCTAAATTGCAACCGGGATATAAATTTGCTATTTTGTGTTTTACTTAATCACCTGATCTAACAACAGCTTTGCCCTGGTAAGCCTCACATAATGCCTCAAATTATCAAATTCTGAGGAGTTTTTAAAATATTATTGTCAGCATTGTATACTTGTGTTTCAAAAGTAGTAGAAGACACATCAATTATTATCATTTTTTTTAGTTCTAATCAGTGCACTTCTATTTCTCACCATGAAGTCACTGAGAAGGCAAAGAAAATTTTTTGGTTATACTAATTTCTTCCTTTAGGGAATAAATAAGACAGCAAAGGAAGCCTCAGCAGACACCTATTAAGAGAATCAGAGCTATTCAATAATAGATACAGTATGTCCTCTGTCTCTTTATATAAACTCTTTTGTCACATAATTTTAATTGGCACTGGAAATTTATGGTGCCAGGTAAAATTCTCCTCTTGATGAAGAGGAATTGGATTCACAAGAAAAATGTCATTTTATTCTTACTTCCTCTCCTTAAGAGTGATTATTGCTTCTTGAAAACAGAAAGAGTTTTGGTTGCCATATTGCATCCAAGTAACACTACTGAACCATTCAGGCAATCTTCCTAAGAATTAAAGTAAGACGTTATAAACTATCTAATTCTATCTCCTCTGCCCCCATTTAAATTTCCCAAAATCACAGGTTCTTCCAGTACGGAGGATTTATGGAAACATTTAGACAGGGGTCATACCAAATAAATAGGTATGGCTGGGTTGCAGTTTATATAACTGGAAGAAGTACCCACATGGAAGATATCAAAGATCAATTAAAGAATCAATCTGGACTTTAACTGATCACCACATTCACAGAGCCCTTAACTGAATATTGTGGTTGTAGTTTGTACTTTCTTCTTGAAGAGAGCCCTGACATCAAGAGGACGATGACATGACTTGCAATTAACTTTGATTAGAGTGAGGACAGACTAGCCTCACCCTCTCTTCCTGAGTTATCTGGTCCAGTAACTAAATTTCAGTCGGGATAACTGGAGATGACCCAGGATGCAGTGGGAAACCTTGACCTTTTAAAGTTAAGGTGTTTTTAGGTTCTCACTTTGAATGAGGTAATGTCTGAATGGGAACCTAGCTGGCCAGTTCATCCTCTCTCTACCCTTCTTCCCTCCCCTCCTTTCTCATCTCCTATCTCCTTACCTGAACGTGTTCTGTCCAAAGGAAAGTAATTTTGATGACCAAAAGCTACCTATTTACCTTGGGGTTTACTGACTAGATCTATTTCTCAAAGATCAAACCTTTAGCCCAATTCACTCTGGATTTCAATGTTTGGACAACAATAAGTCCTTGCCCAACCACCTCTTAATGGTTATTTTTTGGACCCTCCAGGCTCAGAGCAAATATAAACAGTAACTGTTTCACTTTTGGAAATCAACCCTGAGGGTCTTGCCTCACAATTTTTTTTAAGTAAAGGGATCTTCTTAAAGAGGTCTATTTACTGAATGGGTGTTGCCTCACTCAAAGAAAGAACCACAATAGACCTTAGCTTAAGAGGGCCAACGTCTCTGCTGTATCATGGGCCATCTTCAGTCATTCTGATTGAAATCTGGCAACTTGATCCAGATGACTCTGGAGGAGAAAGTGAAGCTGGTGACTTTGTGCAGTCCTCCCTCACTCAAATCAAAGTCAATGTTGTAGGAACTGCAAGTATAGTGATTAGATTAACTTGTCAAACTCATTGGGTTGTGAGGATTTGTTTATAATTGTCAAGATGCGGATAAAGCAGGCACACCCTTTGACACTTTCTCAATTTATATTTTTACTGACATATGCTGCTTCTAGGACGTATTAATTTATATTAACTTATATAGGATGGCTTTTCTTGGCAAGAACCACCCCTTTTACACTGGCTTATCTGAAATCTATGGACTCATTTGGCCACCTTTTCATGTTTTAAATTTCTTCCAGAGAGATCTGAAGGGCTCAACAAAAGCAGGGGTACTGGTTTTCTTCTCATAAGCATCTGTTATTTACAAATTTCGTAATGAACAAGGGATCTACATGGATGTTAACCTAACAACCTGAAAAGAAAGTTTTTGGACAAGATTGGGGATCTGGATGCAAGCTGGAGTGACTTAACTGAAATCACAATCCAAGTGGCCATGAATCCTGAATCCTTAATAGCCACTTGTTTGGCAGCCCCAGTTTTAATTGTCTTGGAATCTGGTTTCATAAACAGCAAATGGGGATTTGTTAGGCAACATGACCTTTAAATATAATTTTTCAGGAAGAAAGGAGAGATTTCTTGTGTTCTGTTTGCCTTGGGTCTTATCTCATTAATAGGAAATGTCAAGAATTCAAGTCCTGGGTAGATGCAGCATGTGGAGACCCAGATGACATGGCTTGGAGGTATAATGCCATGCACTGGCAGATTCCCAAAAGAATGCTACTATGAACAGCTTTTAAGGCTTGGATTACACAGTAACAGTGAAGACTGTTTATCTTATTACAAACCAAGGCAAATATTCACAATATGTCACAATATAATATTTACAATATTACACCTTATCACAGAAAGTCACAATATAGTGTCCATAAGAGCTTAACATTGGAATGACCACACAGTTTTCACTACAGTGGCTACAATATTTAGAACAAGGAACAAAAGAATAATCATCTGATTTCCCTAAGGGGGAAACCTTCCTCAATCATTCAATCAATTCACAATATTTTAATCTTTTACTCTTGGGGCAACCATTAACTTAATCAGTCACAGTCCGATAATCAAACTTCCACTCATGGGGCAATCATTAACTTAATCAGTTATTAATCTAAATTCATAATTACTAATTAGTCACATTAATCACAAATACAGTCATTAGAAAACTGCACAAACCCTCTACCCCTTGGTGTCCAGCAAACCTCAATTTCCTCCAAGGGGAGGCCTATTCTTCATCTTGACTCTGGCTTGTCTCTCTGATTCCCTGGATCCTCTTCCATGGTCCCAGATCCCTCCTTAATCCACCAGAGTCATCTGGATTTAGAAGCAGAAATTTGCCAGGTTCTCATCTACTCCTCAGCGGTAGACAGCTCTCAGGCCTTTTCCAGTCCTCAGGGCAGTCTGTTGCACACACTGAAGTTCACAGGTCCAGCACATCTCAAACCCTTTACCACTTCTCTTACCTGGAACTCAAGGATCAGCAAGGCCATGAACAAAGTCTTATCCCAGTCATGCTTCTTCAGTTGTCCAGCAGTCCAGCTGGCCCTAGGACCCACGAAGAATATTGGCCCTCTGGGTGACCATCACCAGATTCTGATGTCAGGAAGACTCCATCTCTTTTCTCAATCAGCTTCCAGATGTTGGGAGAGAAACTCTCCCTCTCCCTCCCTCTCCCTCTCCCTCTCCCTGTCCCTCTCCCTGTCCCTGTCCCTCTCTCTCTCTCTCTTTCTCTCTCTCTCTCTCTCTCTCTCTCTCTCTCTCTCTCTCTCTCTTTCTCTCTCTCTCGAAAACTCCAACTCACTTATTCAGTTCAGCAGTCCAGATCCCAGATGCTGAGACAATCCTGCCTCCTCTAACAGGAAAATTCCAATTCTGTCTCTGTCTCTGCAGTTCTTGCTTATATACATACACTGGCCTCCTGTCTCATCCAATCCCCTTCTTCCACGTCCACAGGGGAGTTCATGCCTTCTCAACAGTGGACAAGGCTTCTATATTTAGCCCCAAATTACTAAGTGCTAAGTATCTGCTAAGCTGATTGCTGTTACATGAGGCCTGGTCAATGTGGGGGCAGGTTGATCCACCAACCACAAGGGCCATTCCCAGGCCTATCACCACATGGTGGTGATTAGATAGAGCTGGGTAAGAGACAAATGTAGGGCTTGTGGAAGGGGAGCATCTATTCCTGGTACTACCAACCCACAGCCTGGAAATTTGACAAGCACTTATCTGAACTTCCAAGGAACAGGATGAGAGAGTGAACTTTGGCTGCTCCAACCCCCCTACGCCCCAAAACACAGTAATTCCTGCCCCAGAG
Source organism: Pseudocheirus occidentalis (assembly GCA_028646575.1). NCBI lineage: Eukaryota > Metazoa > Chordata > Mammalia > Diprotodontia > Pseudocheiridae > Pseudocheirus > Pseudocheirus occidentalis. The sequence goes on along the minus strand of CM053600.1, from coordinate 48,061,875 downwards.
CAAAATTTTAGACAGTAAAGGCTTGTGAGCCATAGAGGAAAGGCATGGCTAAAACCCTCCCTCAAAGTGAGTAAAAAAAAACAGCAGAGAAAAGACTCCAGAATCCTATTATTGTAAGTGAGAGGAATGAAATTCAGAAGGAGATAGTATTGACTCCAAACCCACAGCTGAAGCCTCAGCAAGGAATATGAATTGGTCTCCAGCACACAAAGCATTCCTAAATGAACGCAAAAAGAACTTTGAAAACCAAATTAAAGAGGTAAAAGATAAAATGAATAATATCTTTTACAATAAAAATTGAGAAAGAAGAAAAGCATTACAATGAATAAAACAGCTCCATAAAAAGAAAAATGTGTGAAATGGAAAAATATATGGAAAAAGAGTTTCAAAACCTGAACCAACCAAATTAAAGCTAATGACTTTATTAGTCACCAATGTTATATATAGCCAGGTGAAATAGCGAGTATTAACAGAGTGACGACAGAGTCCAATCTAAAGTTTTAAGGAGCTTTAATAGAAATTAATTTAGCCAGCTGGCTACTGTCCCCCACATGCCAATTAAGGGAACAGCAACCTGATCCATAAATGCAGGGTCTTTTATACCATTTTGGGTTTCTAACAACATCTCAGTAACTAAACTAATTAATATTCAAACATAATCAGTAACTAAAACTATATTGGTATCCAGAAACAATCCATAGCCTAAACTAATTGATAAGTTGCTGAAGTAAGGGAGTTTGTGATTACAGGGCATAATGACAGAACATGAAGAAGAATGAACAATAGGCAAGGAGTGTTTGTGATAAAATCTGTATGTAGGGGATTGTAGGGTAAGCAGAAAGAGGCATGGGGCATGATGACCTGGGCACGTAGGAGAAGAAAAATGAATACGTAGCTTGGTTCCCACACCCCAGCCTAGCTCTTAGGCAGGTTCATTGTCTTCTAACTTGCTGATTTCTAATTTCACAAAGTATCACTTAACTATTTCCTGGCTAAACTCTTGAGTCCATAGATTAACTATTTCCTGGCCACTACACCAAGAATCAGTCAAAAAAACATCAAGAATGAAAAATTAGAAAAAGAGGTAAAATATCTCAAGGGAAAAATAAATAACTGGGAAAACAGATCCAGGAGAGATAAACTAAAAATTATTGTTCTACCTGAAAATCATTATGAAAAAAAAAATAACCTGGACAACATCTTCCAAGAGCTTATCAAGAAAAACTGCCCTGAGATCCTAGAACCAGAGGGTAAAATAGAAATCAAGAGAATCCACTGGACACCTCCTGAAAGGGATACTTACTTGAAAACTAGCAAAATGTCATAGGCAAATTCCAGAACTATCAGGTTAATGAGAAAATACAGCAAGCAGCCAGAAAGAAACAATATGAATATTGTGTAACCACAGTAAGAATCACACATGCCCTGGCAATTCAGTTGTTGTCTGTCTTCCAGACACTGCAGATAGCTATGATGTTGGCCCACATGAGGTAGTGCTGAGCTAAATCTGAAATGCCCTTTTCTGTGATGACCACATCACATTTGAGGTGAATAATATCCACACAAAGCTGCTGAATATATTCTTCTTCCATCTGCAGGATCCAAGTGAAATCTTCCTCTTGAATTATCTCAATGATTCTCTGGCTTTCTCCTTTCTTGTACTCCATGGAGGAATCAAGCAACACAATTCTTGGATGTAGCGCCACATTCATGGATGGGACACTTTCTTGTTGATCATGACTCCACACGAAACAAAGGAGTCCTCAATCATGCCCACAGGAATCTTTTCCACCTTAGTGTACTTCTTAATGTCAATCTCTTTTAGGCCATTCTCCTCAAACTGCACTATCTTCACAGCATCAAGGGCTATGGTGCAAGCCAGAGAGGAACAGCAGCTGATCACCTTAGTGCGGATGGCACTGTCAATGATATTCATCATTGTATCACTGTTGTTGATATCAATTGGGATACTGATTTTCTTAAGTGAGTTGATCATAACATCCAATGCCTTTTGGTAGATACTAATCACTACTATAAGGTGTATCTGTTGCTCTAGGATATGTTCAGCTGCTGATAGCATCTCTCCAGCAAGAATAATCACTGATGTGGTACCATCCCAAGTTCTTCATCCTAGGTCTGACTGACTTCAGTCATTGATTTGGCTGCTGTATGCTGTATTTGGATCTCTCAGAGAATGGTGTTGCCATTGATGGTCATCACAATGCCACCAATTGGGTCCAAACACATCTTCATTATGGACTTAGGTCCCAGACATATTTGGATGACATGTGCAATAGTCTTGTCAGCACTGATGTTCTCTGATTGAACTTTCCTTCCAGATTCCCATTTTGTACTCTGACTGAGCATGAGCGCCAGGTGATGGCCCATCATGACAGTGTGGAGCTGGGGACAGGGAGATAGTTGAACCAGAGAAGCATTCTGGAGATGATAAAAAAAACCTTATTAAGGGCTGCAAAAGGACTGCAATGGAAGAAAAGGAAAGAATTAAGCAGAAAACGGTAAATTATGACACATAAAAAGGCATGAAAACATTGTAGTAGAGGGAAAGAAGGGAGGGAAATGAAAAAACAAAAGCAAAATTATTTTGAATGAAAAGAGGTAGGGAAAGAAACTATATTCTGCTAAAAGGCACCATCAAAACTAAAACAGTATCATTACAAAATATTTAAGCACCAAGAAATATTGCATCCTTTGTTAAGAAGTTAAGGGAGTTAGAGGAAGAAATAGACAGCAAAATTATACTAATGAGGAACTTCAGTCTCCCCCTCTCAGAACTTGATGAATCTAACCTCAAAATAAACAGGAAAGAAGTTAAGGATAGAATCTTAGAGAAGATAGATATGGTAGACATCTGGAGAAAATTGAATGAAGATAAAAAATAATATACCTTCTTCTCAGCAGTACAAGGCACGTACACAAAAACTTACCATGTACTAGGACATAGAAACCTCACAATTCAATGAAGAAAGACAGAAATATTAAATGTATACTTTTCAGATCATGATGCAATAAAATTATATGTAAAATTATATGTAAGTCTGTCCATGGAAGGATAGGCTAAAAACTAAAAACTAAAAACTCATTGGAAACTAACTTAATCCTAAAATGAGTGGGTAAAACAAGAAATTATAAAAACAATCAGTAACTTCATTCAAGAGAATGACAATAACCAGACAATATACCAAAATTTATGGGATGCAGAAAAGGCAGTTCTTAGAGGAAATATTATATCCCTGAATGCATATTTGCATAAATTAGAGAACATGGAGGTCAATGAATTGGGCATACAATTGAAAAACCTAGAAAAAGAACAAATTGAAAACTCCTAATTAAATACTAAATTAGAAAGAATGAAAAGCAAAGGAGAGATTAAGAAAATTATAGAATTAATAAATAAAAGTAAGACCTTCCTGGTTTTATGAAAAAAATAAATAAAATTGATGGGCCTTTAGTCAATATGACAAAAAAAGAAGAAAACTAACTTAAGAGTATCAAAAATAGAAAGTGTGAATCTACCTCCAATGAAGATAAAATTAAAACACATATTAGGAATTATTTTGCCCAATTGTATACACATAAATTTGAAAAACTTAGTGAAATGGATGAATGTTTATAAAAATATAAATTGCCTGGATTACCTGAAGAGGAAGTAAATTACTTAAATAACACCATCTCTGAAGAAGAAATCAAACAAGCCAAGGGGGAACTCCCTGGGAAAAAATCTCTAGGGCCAGATGGTTTTACTAGTGGATTCTATCAACATTTAAAGAACAATTGATTCCAACACACAACAAACTATTTGAGAAAATTGGTGAAGAAGGAGTCCTTGGGCGGAGCCAAGATGGCGGCTTAGAAGCAGCAAAGGGCCACAGCTCCCACACAAACACCCTAAAAAACTCATAAAATGGGACCCTAAACAGATTTTCAGGCTCCAAAACTCTCCACAAGACAGAAAGCACTACAGGCAGCGCAGCAGGCGGGGCTCTTCTCAGCAGTCTGGGACCCACGGCCGAAACCCCGGCTGGGTCAGCCCCTGGGGCATCCGGCGGGGAGCCACGGCTATAGGAGAGCTGATCAGCTGCACTGGAGGCACAGTTACCACATCTATCAGGCCAGAAGAAAAAAAGGCTAAGAGAAAGGTCAGTGGATTTTGCTAACTGGGGAGGAGAAGAGCAGGTCGGCCAAACTGCTCCCAGGGCAAGGAGGCAGCGGGAGGCGGCTGTTGCGGCAGGAACGTCTGAGAGCCACATCGGCTGCTTCAGAGCCCTCGGCCTGCAGATAGCAGGGGGGCTGATGCGACCCATCG
>CM053600.1:48037167-48057048 GCA_028646575.1 Pseudocheirus occidentalis | reverse complement strand
AAAAAAAAAAGAAGGAGTCCTTACCAAATTCTTCTTATGACACAAATGTGGTACTGATATGTAAATCAGGAAGAGACAAAATGGAAAAAAAATTTATAGACCAACCCCCCTCATTAATATAAATGCAAAATTTTTAAATAAAATATTAGCAAAAAGACTACAGCAACTTATCGCAAGAATAATGCATTTTAGTCAAGTAGGATTTGTTCCAGGAATGTAAGGATGGTTCAATATTAGGAAATCCATGAGTATTATTGATCATATCAAAGATAAAAGTAGCAGAAACCATATGACCATCAGAAAAAATGCTAAAAACTGCTTTTGATGAAATACAACATCCATTCCTATTAAAAACACTAGAAAGTACAGAAATAAGTGGAGTTTTCCTTAGAATAATGGGTAGCAACTATTTAAAGCCATCATTAAGTATTATAAGTAATGGGGATAAACTAGAAGCATTTCCAATAAGATCAGAGGTGAAACAAGGATGTCCACTACCACTTTCTTATTCAATTTGATGCTAGAAATGTTAGCAGTAGCAATTGAAAAAGAAATTTAAGGATTCAAATTAAGCAAGAAGACACTAAGCTATCACTCATTGTGTATGATATGATGATATACTTGGAGAATCTTAGAGAACCAAGTAAAAAACTTTTTGAGACAAAAAAAAATTGGCAAAGTTGCAGGACATAAAACAAACCCACATAAATATTCAGCTTTCCAAATTATTTATTATTTATTATTATATACTCATATATATGTATATATTCCTATATAGTATATATTCCTATAGATTTATTATATATCCTGATATATTTCTGAGAAAATCCAACAGGAAAACATCAAAAGAGAAATCCCATTTAAAGTTAGTATAGACATTATAAAATATTTGGGAATCTACCTGCCGAAACAAACCCAGGGCCTATATAAAGACAGCTACAAAACACTTTTCACACAAATAAAATCAGATCATTAATGGCTCATGGCTACATTGAGCTAATATAATAACAATGACAATTTTACCTAAATTACATATTTAGTGCCATACCAATCAATCTACCAAAATATTACTTGATAGAGCTATAAAAATAGTAAATATGTATAGTAAATATCTATCTATATCTATATCATCTATCTCTTCCTATATCTATGCCTATATCTATATCTATGTCTATATCTATCTATCTATCTGTCTATCTATCTATCTATCTACATATAATTTGGAAGAAAAAAAGGTCCAGAATAGCAAGGGAGTTAATGAAAAAATGCTAGGGAAGGTAACCTAGCCATACCAAATTTTAATCTGGATTATAAAGCAGCCATTGGCAAAACTACTTAGTACTGGTTGAGGAATAAAGTAATGGATCAGTGGAATACATTGAGTACACAAGACTCAGCAGTCAGCAACTATAGTAATTTACTGTTTCATACAAAGACACCAGATTTGGGGATAAGAACTCACTGTTTGACAAAAACTGCTGGGAAAACAGGAATATAGTATGGCAGAAACTGGGCATAGAACATTATCTAACTCCATATACCAAAATCAAGCCTAAATGGGTACATGATCTAGGTATAAAGGCTGATACCATGAGCAATCTGGGAAATCAAGCAATTGTTTACCTGTCAGACTTATGGAGAAGGGAAGACGTTATGATCAAACAAGAGTTAGAGAGCTAAATAAATTGCAAAATGGATAATCTTGATTGCATTAAATTGAAAAGTTTCTGTACAAACAAAGCCAATGTAACCAAGATTGAGAAGGACATTTTTTTTTGCAATCAGTGTCTCTGATAAAAGCCTCATTTCTAAAATATGCAGATAATTGAAACAAATCTATAAGAATACAAGTCATTCCCCAATTGATAAATGATGAAAGGGAATGAACAGGCAATTTTCAGAGGTAGAAAATAAAGATGTCTATAAGCATATGAAAAAATGCTCTAAATAACTATTGATTAGAAAAATGCAAATCAAAACTTCTCTAAAGTACCACCTCTCATCAGTCAGATTGGCTAAGGTGACAAAAGAGGAAAATGACAAATGCTGGAGAGGATGTGAAAACATTGGAAAACTAATGCATTGTTGATGGAGTTGTGTACTGATTCAACTGTTCTGGAGAGCAATCTAGTACTCTGCCAAAAGGGCTGTAAATAATCACATACCCTTTTCCCAAGCTGTACCATTTCTAGGGTTGTATCCCGAAAAGATCATAGACGTCGAAGAAGACCCATGTGCACAAAACTATTTATTGCAGCTCTCTTTGTGATGGAAAAAACTGGAAATTAAGGGGATGCCAATCAAGTGCAGAATGGCTAAACAAGTTTTATTATATGAATGTAATGGAATACTATTGTGCTATAAGAAAAGAGGAGCAGAAGGATTTCGTATTTACCTGGATTGACTCATATAAACTGATGCTGAGTGAGACGAGCAGAACCAGGAGAAATTTATACACAATTACAGACTCAACATATGTGTGATGACCAACTTTGATAGACTTGACTCTTCTTAGCATTGCAAAGTTATAAGACAATTCCACAAGATTCATAATGGAAAGAAATGTCTACATTCAGAGAAGGATCTATAAATAACAGAGTTTAAATGAAAACTGAAGCATGCTACCTGCTCTCTTTCTCTTGTTTGTTTTTTTTTCCTGTTTCCCACTATTCATTCCAATTGATTGCAACCTTTCTTTACAACCTGACTAATGTTCAATATGAAAGTATTTGCAGATCCTATACTTGGTTGCATGCTGCCATGAAGAGATAGAGTGGTTGGAGTGAGGGGAGAAAACTTGAAACACAGGTGATTGTGGAACTGAAAATTGTAAACTAAATGTAAACAAAAAAATTAATAAAAGTACAAGAAAAAAAAGAATTAAAAAGTCATTTAAGTCCTACCCTTTCATCAAAAGCATTAAATATATAGCTATATTTATGTGATGTAACCTATTGGTATTACATAAAATTCATAAGTTAGTATTATGTGTTGTTATTTTTACTATATCCATTCAGTCATTTGTTCAATTCTTTGGTTATTTGTATAAAAATAATTTAGAAATTTCCTTAAATGAAAACTGAGTATGTCTTCAAGAACTAATGCCCACATTTTAGATATATTTTATTATTACTGTAAGAGATAATTCTTTTTTCATTAATTTTGCTTGATTATTGTTTAGCAAATATAGAAATATTCTAGAGTTTATTTTATATCTTATTACTTCATGAAAATAATCTATTAATATGATTATTTGTTGAGTGTAGTGATTCACGTCTGTAATAGCTATATCTTTAGAAGACTGAGGTTGATGTATCCCTTGATTTGGAGTTTTCTCAGCTAAAGTAAGGATAAAGTTTAGTGGGTGGCACCATTAAATCTGGCATGAAAATGGTGGGGGAGAATGTATGCAGGACCACCAGACAGCTTAAAAAAGGGTAAGTGTACCCTGTCAGAAAAAAGGAACAAGTTAGCATATGAGGAAAGAGTAATATCCATATCTTTGATTGGGTAGTTGGCATGTTTACAACACAAGCTAGATTGACAAATACAGAATTAAAAATGAGTAAAAGTTGTTATTTGTTATGACTACTGGATTGAATTTTCTGCCGTATTGTTAGGTCATCTTATAAGAGATTCATTGACAAAAATCATTACTTCAATTTTCCTTTCTGGTTTATGCATATTTTAACTTCTTCATTACAAGTTATTTTTCCTTTAATTTCTTTTTCATTTTTTTTGCCTTTGCAAATACACAAAAATAATTTTAAATAGGTGTTTTTACTCAAAATGCTTCTAGTTTATCTCTATTGCATAATATTAATTCATGTTCAAATAAGAACTAAATATATGTTATAGAGAGGATACAAATTCTAACATACAATTTTGAAATTTTAAAATCAAATTTAAATAAATGCTATGTTATTGAAGGATTTATCTGCATCTGATATTATCATGTACTTTTTGTGCTTTTAATTTGAAAAACAAATATATTGGTTCATTTCCTGGTAGTAAATCCTATATTTATTTCATGCAAGTAGAAGTCTCCAATTTATGATTTTATATCATGATATACATTTATTGTTTTATTTTTTGCTTTTCTGGTATATTTCAATTATTTCATTTAGTAGTTTTGCCTTGACATTTGTTGATATTATTGAGCTATATTTTTTTATTTTACAACTTTGTTTATTATAGGGATCAACTTCATATTTGACATACTGGAGGAGCTATGTATCCTATTTTTTCTATCTTTAAAAAGTTTATATAGAAGAGTATTTTTATTCTTTTTACTCTGTAATTCTCTTTTAAGGGAATTCTAATGAGTATCTGGTTTGAGGACCCTTTAGCTAGACAAATCTTTAATGGCTTGCCTGCTTTCTCAATTTGAGTTTATATTCTATTTATGATGTTCATTTCTTGTTTGTTTTGGAATTTCAGACTACTATAGGTAATCAGGTATTACTTTTACTCTCAAATGTGTTACAATGTACTTGCTTATGTTCATTCTATTAATATCTTTAGCCCTTGCAATTTTTCCTTTCTAATTGTTAATGATTTGAAACTGCTTATCAATTTTATTATTCTTATGTTTATCAATTTTATGTCTTAAAAATTCAACTATTTTTAATCATTCAATTGGTTTATTTCTAAGTATTTTTTTTGCTTTTTTTTTTGGAGGGCAGTTGGGGTTAAGTGACTTGCCCAAGGTCACACGACTAGTTTTTTTGTGTGTGTTAAGTGTCTGAGGCTGGATTTGAACTCAGGTACTCCTGACTCCAGGGCTGGTGCTCTATTTGCTGCACCACCTAGCCGCCCCTAAGTATTTTGTTAATAGCAAAAAACTTTGTTGTTACTTTGCTGCCTGTTGTATAATTGTCCTTGTTTCTAAGACTGTTTTTGTTTTATTTTTTATAATTATAGAATTCATTATCATAGCAATATGAGACTCTGCATTTGACTTTGACTATTGAATCTCATGAATTTTGATATGAAGAATACTGTGATAATCTTTTTATTTTTATCCTCTATTTCTGCTGTTATGTTCATTTAAATTAATGTCACTTTTTAGTGTTCAAGAGAATTGAAATTTTTAGTCTGCATCATTTTTAATTCCAGCATTGTTGTGTAAATATAAGTGATGATAATCTGTGTTTGTCTTTATTTGCTTATGTTGTAATACAGGATGTGGCAAATGTTTATGTATACTTTAAAGAAGGAGATGTATATGTATTGGGTTTTTGTTCTGTTTTGTTTGTTTCCTCTCTATCCAGAAGGATAGGAATAAATACCATCTAAAGAGTTAAACATTTAGTCCACTTTTTTCTCATTTTACTTTTGTCGTATTTACAATATAATTGGGTGTTAAAATCCTTCACTATTATTTATTTTTCATTTCTTCTCCCAAGGCCAAGTATTCTTTTAAAAATTCTGCTGCATAATTATTGACTTAATATGTTTAAATTTTATAAGCATTTTATATAGACCATTTTTAACATACTCTCCATTATGTCTTTAAACATTTTCTAGTTTGAATTCACTCTTGTCCAATATCATTAGCGCAACTCCTACTTTTCATCACTTGGCAATAAATAATATCATCAATTTTAAAACTGCCTTTCATCTTGAATATACAAAGATCTTACTGAATTAAATATATATCTACTAAGCAGAATATTATTGGCTTTTTCTTGTTAATCTATTCTGTCAGTTTTATTCAATTTATTGAGGGGTTTAGATCATTTGCCTTTAGAATTACAATCAAGTTGGTTCTTTATATCATTCCTTTGGAAGAATATGAAGTATTCTTCAATTGTATGGTTTCCATTTTTAGTCTCTACCAAATTTATGCCTTGTTTTAATAATTAAATAGTATATTTTAAATTGTGTTTAATTTTCTTCAAAAGTAGCAGCTTTGTGTCAATTACCCTATCTCCTTACCCCTTTCTCAATATTTTATCTTTTCCTTTTGCTTCTATAATATGACCTTCTGAAATGATTTGTGCTATAAAATTATAGAATTTCAAACTTGGAAGGGTCATTAGCAGCAATTTCATCCAACCCTGTGTTAGAGGAATATCACAATTCTGGTGGTAAATGATTTGTGTTGATTATTTTAGTATTGACATTTTGTTTTTCTCTTAAAGTTTTCCTTTCAAAAAAAATTCATATAAATGAATGTAATTTAGCAATTATCTAAAAATATATTGGCTTCTCAAATATTCATCACTTTTCTTAATTTTGCATACTGCATGTTGCTGAACAGATAATTCTGGGTTTATATCGTACGCTTATCGATTGTATAAATGGACACCCATCTCCATAATTTGCAGGTTTACTGGTAATCTTTTTCACATCCAAACTGCTAAGGTCTCTAAACTCAATGATACAAATTCTGGACAGTACAGAATAAGCAATGAAAAGAGGATACTTAACTGCAGTTTTAATTTACTTCTGTTCAAAGACACCAATTGGTTTCAGTTGCTGACTAATGGAGCTTGATATTTAGACATTATGGGGACATAGGAATAAAGGCATCCTCAGACATGTTTACCTGGTTGCATATTGTTTAACTTCTTTTCAGAAAGACAACCATATACCATTCTTCATGGGGAATTGAATAAATTTATTTAAAAACAAAATTAAATATCTTTATTTCCTTAAAAACAAAGAATTCATTCTCTTTTCTGCAATGATCCTTTACCTTCCTTGAAAAGTTTATAGTGATTTTAAAAATAATTCCTAAATATGTGAATTTGGGATTTATTTTTGCAAACTTGTACTATATTTCCTTAACATTTTAAGTATCTTTGAAGGTATTATATTTGAAGGTAATATATTTGAAGTATTTTTGAAGATATTATATATCAAAGAATGCTATCACTTAGTTTTTTTTTCTTATTTATATGTGATTTTTTCAAAACTTACCTAACGTTTTTGTCCATTTATAGAATATTTCCTTTAAAGATTTATTTTAATATGGTGTTCATCTTTTAAAAATTTTTCTCATTGTATTTTATTATCAGAAACACTATATGCTGGAATGTCATCTCTAGGTTTAGCATTGTGGTCTGCCTCTATTCAGTAATTTTGCTAATTCTTTAATACATTATAACTGATATTTCTATCTTCTCTGAACTGTGTTCAGTTCCACTTACTATTATAATTGTATGTTACATATGGATTATTATTTTCTGATATTTGGGGATGTCTTTTAGGACATTTTTTTCCTTTCTTCAGGTTGGCCTTTAACCTTTGTTAGGGAATCATTGCTTAATTTCTTTGAATACACAATTTATTCATTTGGAGACATAACTAAGGATATTAGCGCTCTCTCTCTTCTTCTTCTTCTTCTTCTTCTTCTTCTTCTTCTTCTTCTTCATCTTCTTCTTCGTCTGTCCCTTCCTCCCTCTCTCCCATTTTGTGTTATTTTATCAGATTCATTTGCTTTACATTTTTTTTAATCACAAATACCTTTGTTATGCTAGGCTTATATAAAATTTTGAGTATCTTTAAATTTCATTTGTTGGTCTGAATTTTAGCTATTTCCCTTATCATTGGCATTTACTGTCTCCCTCACCACACACTTCTTCAAAAGATCTGTCTACATTTGATGTTTTCAATTTTATATTTCAGCTCAATCTTTCTCTCTCTCTTTTTTTTTTTTGCTTTTTGGAGGACAGTTGGGGTTAAGTTACTTGCCCAAGGTCACACGGCTAGTTTTTTTTGTGTTAAGTGTCTGAGGCCGGATTTGAACTCAGGTCATCCTGACTCCAGGGCCGGTGCTCTATTCACTGTGCCACATAGCCGTCCCTCAGCTCAATCTCTAGCCAATAATTATTGAGACTGTTTTAATCTTCAAAAATATTATTGATGTGATAATCAAAAACAATATTCTGCACATGATCAAAACCAGTCAAAAAGGTCTGATCATTGAAGTATAAATGATTGGTAAATGGAGAAGACGTGGCAGCATTAACATGTTATTATGTATTTTAAAAGATAGGGAAGTGAGACATCTAATCAATATATTGGGAGAGCAAATTTCAGAGGTTAGAACAGGGAAAGGTAAGATGATTTTTTTTATTTTTCTTTTAGAGGTGGGAGGGTAGGGAAATTGGGGTTAACTGACTTCTCCAAGGTCACATGGCTAGTTTTGGGTTCTGTGCCTGAGGCTGGATTTGAACTTAGGTCCTCCTGACTCCAGGGCCAGTGCTCTAATTCACCGCACCACCTAGCTACCCCAAGATGATATTTTTAAAAAATGTAAAGAGCAATGTATGCATGCTGATGACACCAGCATAAACATTTCCAATAATAAAGAGAATAGGGAATTGTCAAAAATAAAAAGACCATTGTGTATGCAGAGAGAACTCATTGACTAACATATTTAAAATACGTTAATAGGAATTAAAAGAAAAAAACATAGTGATTTAGGATCAACACATATGTGTTACAAATGCAAGACAATGGTGGAAGAATAGTGGAAGGTACATTAACTATAAGAATGAGCTGAAAGGATCAATAAATGCCAAATAAAATAAAAACAGATTTCATAAACTTCCTGTTAGATAACCCCATCTCCCACCAAGAAATTATTAGATTTGTTCAGAATAGTCCCCAAAAGATAAATTATAGTAATGGATACTAAAAAAGGAAAATAATTTGTCATTTTATTATATTTACTTGTTCCACCAAGGGGTCTAATATTCAGATTGGGCAAGTATTATTAAAAAAATAGTTTAAAGGGGGAGTCACCAATCAATGAAAAAAAAAAGTTAAGCATCATCTCATTGCCCTTGGTGAATTTAAGTTTGCTGCTTAAGCAAATTAATTTATAGGTTTCTAAGAGCTGAGAGAAATGATAATTGAGCTATAATTGCATAATATTCAAAAACATATATATATATTGGAAAGGTTAGATGAGATTTTAGGTGTCAGGTACTTTGATACCTGAATAGTTTTCCTTCTATGACAGGGGAGTCAAAATCAAATAGAAGGTTTCTACAGGTCACATATTGAGTTGGAAAAAACAAAAACAAATTAACAATATCTACACTTCATCAGGGGTTTTCTGTGTTTATTTTGTTAAACATTTCCTGATTTCATTTTAAGTTTTTTAGGTCCATACTTAATAATTTTGTCAGCTACAAATTTGACATCTCTACCCTTTTGATATCTTTATCATGTAGTCACCCAATCTATGACTTATTATTTTTAGTGAGGAAGCCCCAAGGAAGTCCACTCTAATTTAGGATAGGTCTAAATATTATAATGTCATCTTTACATAGAAATGGTATTTTAAATAATTTTAAAATTCTACCTATAACCGTATGCATTCCATCTTGGAGTAGGAGATGTGGAGAAAATTAGAACTCAAAATATGGTGGAAATGAGTGCTGAAACTTAAAAATATGTAAATCAATTCTGGGGAAAAAATTAAATTCTGCCTGTTGCTACATATCTTTCCTATGGAGTAAACAAGTAAAAGTTAATTTCATTCCCACAAAGCATCTCCTCAAGTACTTCCAAGTAATTACATCCTTCTAAAGTGTAAGTTCTTTTTCTAGGTGAAAAATGCCACTTTCTTCAAGTGACCCTCATATGGTACCACATATCTTCTATTATTCAACGAACTATCATCCTTTAGGTATGTTACACCTTATCAATACCCTTTCTAAGCTATAGCATTAAAAACTAAAGTATGTGCAATGTTAATGTAATCAAAAGATCTTCCATGCCCCTTTCTATAAGCACTTAGTAAACAGGCACTTAGCTCCTTACTTCAAGATAACTACTTGGGAGCAGTTAACACCTTAACAGGAAGGGGCAGAACAGGGAGGAGCTATACTGTATATAAGGAATAGAACCAGCAAGACAGTCAGACTTTCAGTCACCACCTGGAGATTGCACCTTTTTGCTGAGATCCTCCTTCAGCAGCTTCTACCAAGAACTTCCAAGATCCAGGCTGAGGAATTATTTTGAGTCTGAGAGGAATCCCTGCTTGAGGGAGCCTGTTCTATTTGTGAAGGCTTGGGAATGTTGGTGTTCACTGCATTAACCATGTGTATCAACTTTGTGACCATTATAATGACTTTAGCTTTCTGGGTCTGCGACTTGTCCTTCTGGTTCTGGGACTCAGTGTTCTGGTTTCTGAATAAAGACCTTGGTTCTACCCTTCATGTGGAGAGTTTGCTAAATTTTGTGATTCACAACTATACCAGCATATTCATAACCACCATGTGTGTTATGAATATTGTATTATTGATACAGTATGGTATTCCAAATGTTGTCTGACCATGACAGAGTAGAACTATCTTCTCCCTTGTTTGGAACATCATGATGACTCACATAAAGTTTAAATTCTAGTAGAAGTCCCCAGTCATTTTCTTTTCCTTACTATACTTATGCAGCAAAATCCTTCATTACAAATAAAGTCTTTGGACTTATTCCTATTAAGTGTCATTTTATTAGATTTGAGGTTACTAGGTTGAGATCTATATTCATATCCTTTTTTCTATTAACAAATATGTTAACAATCTCTCCCTGTTTTTGTCTATCAGTTTTGTAACTATACCGTATTTGCCTTCAATGAAATAATAGATTAATACGTAAATAACAATGGCAAGAACAGCTGAAAGTGATATTTGACTCGATATTTCCAAGTTCAGACCAACCCATTAATCATTATATTTTGAGTCCAATAAATCTAAATGCACTGAACCCAATGAATTCTATGATGTTGTCTAGAGTATAGCAATGAAACGCTGTCTAAAGTTTGGCTGAATTCTAGGTAAACTAGAGTTAATGTTTTCCTGATTCTCAAATCATATAAAAAAAAAAGCCATGGTCATTCTTGAATTTTTTTTTGTGGACAAAATAATGATTCCTCTGCATTCATAATTTTGGTAGAAGTTCATTAAGTATGAATGCATTATAGAATTTCTAGAGGAATCTAATTCAAACTTATTGACTGGCATTTCTCAGATTCTATTTTTCATTTTTAAACATGGGATATCATTTGTCCTTCTTTAGTACTGATCCTCATCTATCTTTTCTCATGATCTTTCAAAAGCCTCTAACATTAGGTCAATAATTACATCTATGAGTTCTTTGAGCCCCAGTAACATATTTTTCTGGGTCTTTCTTTAATTATCTTTGAATTTATTATCCTATAAAAGATTTCCCCCATACTTTCTAGTCCAAAGATTGGAGATCTTGGCATGGAAAACAAAATCAAGATAAAATTGTAATGCTGCTTTCTCTTTTCTCTTAAAATTCACAAAC
This sequence comes from Pseudocheirus occidentalis, assembly GCA_028646575.1. NCBI lineage: Eukaryota > Metazoa > Chordata > Mammalia > Diprotodontia > Pseudocheiridae > Pseudocheirus > Pseudocheirus occidentalis. The sequence goes on along the minus strand of CM053600.1, from coordinate 48,045,762 downwards.
TCATACAAGGAGGGGTATTTTTAATATGTCTGTGTGTAAAGCCAAGCACAAACAGAATCCCAAAAGAATGCTACTGTGAACAGCTTTTGATATTCAGATTACACAGTAATAGTGAACACTGTTTATTCCATTACCACTCAAGATTCAGTACAATATTCACAACATAATATTTCCAATATTACATCTTATTACAGAACATCACAATATAGTGTTCATAACAGCTTAACATTGGAATAGCCACACAGTTTTCACTACAGTGGCCACAATATTTAGAACTAGGAACAAAAGAAGAATCACCTGGTTTCCCTAAGGGGGGAAACCCTTCTCACTTAAAGATTCAATCAATCAATTCACAATATACCAATCTTCCACTCATGGGGCAACTACTAACTTAATCAGTCACTCATCTAGCAGTCAGTCATTAAGCTAGATTCCCAATGACTAAATATCATTAGTCACAGTCATTAGAAAACCAAACAAACTTTTCACCCCTTGGTGTCCAGCAAACATCAATCTTGTCCAAGGGGAGGCCTTTTCTTCATCTTGACTCTGGGTGGTCTCTCTGATTGCCTGGATCCCCTTCCATGGTTCCAGCTCCCTCCTGAATCTGGCAAACAATCACTTGGATTCAGAAGCAGACAGCTACTAGGTTCTCATCCAGTTCTCAAAGCTAGACAGCTCCTATGTCCTTGTCCAGTCTTCAGGGCAAGAAGTTCACAGGGTTCAGCACATCTCAAACCCTTCACCACTTCTCTTACCTGGAATTCAAGGATCAGCTAGGCCATGAATAAAGTCTTATCCTGTTCATGTTTCTTCAGTCTTCCAGAAGTTTAAGCTGGCTCTAGGACCCAGAAGGAATATCAGCCTTCTGTTTAGCCTTCACCAGATTCTGGTCTCAGCAAAACTCCAATTCAGTTTTCAGTCAGCTTCCAGATACTGGGAAAGGAACTCTCTCTCTCTCTCTCTCTCTCTCTTTCTCTCTCTCTCTCTCTCTCTCTCTCTCTCTCTCTCTCTCTCTCTCTCTCTCTATCTTTCTCTCTCTTGTAAAATGTATATGCATATACATATATGCATATACATATATGTGTGTGTATGTATATGCATGTATATTCTGTAACTGAGGAATGACCTACTGAATGCCTCACTTCATTCCACCATTGAACCTGAATTAAGATACTGAGTCAAGCCCGAGTTTAATAGCTTCTTCACTCTTTGGCTAAAAACATACCTTGTTGTTATCCTTATCATTACTCACCAAGCAATGCTTACTGTAATTTAGTTGTGCTGACACTATTCTTATAAGACCATGCTAAACTTTGGCATTCATCCTTTTACCAACATTTGCTTCTGTCTTAGGTGCGGGGAGCCGTAAAACCCTGCCCTTTCACTTACCCTTTCCCATGGTAAGTCTTTGGTCGTCACTGGCCTCCAAGGAGGAATAACCAGACAGAGCACCCAAAGTGAAAAGAGGTGGTATATTATGGAAAATTTGGCTACTATCATCAGACATAAAAGTAGCCTGTCCACTAATGACACTATGCCTGCTTCCCAATCTGCATTTTAAGTGTGGATGTAACTTCCTCCTTCTTATATGTGCTGAATTAGGTTAAGAATAATTTAATTATATATTTTTAAATTTTCTATAATTTTGTGAAGTGTTTTTGAATAAAGAGCATTTTCTCCATTCCCTATTTATAAGCAACACAAACTTTTATATTTGTGTATATGTATATACACATATATACTGAATTCTTTATATATACATATCACAACGTATCTTAAGCAATTTTTTATGTTAATTCATTTCTATATTTGAGATATCTCTCCCAAAGATGTTGTTCTGTATTATAGCACCATTCACTTCACCAAGCTTTTATAATGAACTGAGCAGAGCAAGGGGGTCATTTGAAATGTGAAAGCCACTATGAATATGTTTTTTTTTTTAATCCTGTCTCCTGGAAATCCAATACCAAAGCCAAAGAACATACATGTGCTATAAAAAGAGTACAAGACATTAGTTAGGCATTTTCCCCTGAAGTAACTCATACAGAGGAGTGGTGAGGGTATAGATGCCAGGAGGGATGATTGTGATGAACGACAGGCTTCAAAAGAATTGCAGGGTCATGGAGTGGCTAGGTGGTGCAGTCAATAGAGTACTGGCCTTGGAGTCAGAAGGACCTGAGTTCAAATCCGGCCTCAGACACTTAACCCAAAAACTAGCCTTGTGAACTTGGGCAAATCACTTAACCTCAACTGCCCTCCAAAAAAATAAAAAGCAAAAAAAAAAAAAGAATTGCAGGATCATCGAATTACAAAACAATCATAGAACCATTCTGTAGAGTATAGTGATGTGCTATAAGAGCAGACTGAGGAGGAAGCATAGTATCTTCATGCCCCTCTCTCCCTCACATAGACACACACACATAAAACCATATTGACTAGCTTGGGGGGAAAGCAAGTTGTTTTGCCTTAACTGTGGTTCTCCTCCAATGCCTCATTGATTTATGGAAGTAACTTTTAGTTGCTGAAATGTCATACATCAAGTCTAAACCCATTGAAGGATCATATGTTTGTGTGTGAACAACCACTTGAATGAGTTTAGAGGATTATGAATCATTTTGGCCACCATAAATCTCAAAAGACCATCTACAAAGTTATAAGGAAGTTTTGGCATGTATTGGTGCATGGAATAAGAATATTAACAAAATCATAAATGTTTTAAACATAAAGACCCAAGATGAAATATGCTTAACACTGATCAACCATGCCAAATATATTCATGTCTAGGTTAAGAATCCCGATGGGAGTCTTATTTTACTTTATTTTATTTTATTCCCTAACTCATGGATGAGCTAGCAAATCTGGTAATTGATAATTTGGGTTCCAAGTAGACTATCAGAAATCTCATAGAGTCCTTAGATAAGCTACCCCAGAAGCGGGCTAATTGATATGAATGTGGAGAATGAAGGTGGGGTTGTTCCATTAGAGTGGAGCTGGTGTCACTCTATACAGAAGTTTGGAAAGTCTTCTGGGACTCCTAGCACTCATAACACTGCTTTACTAGTGAAAACATCTGATGAATCACTGTGCTTCTGAAAGGCATGAATTGATTCCATCTACTTGTAGAGCCAAAGATTGATTTTTTGGAAAGTTTCAAACACTGCCCAGATAGAAGCTATTTCTATATAAGCATTTTCCACCTGTTGATTAAGTGCATCATTTTGAGCCCTTAGTTTTCTCATGTCATCCTGGAAAGCCTGTTAGTAAAAAGGAAGTTCCACCACTATCAGAGACAGGGGTGGAAGCCTAATTCTGGTTTTCTGTATTAAAGGAAAGCCCATCATGAAAATTTTATGAAATATAGAGAAATCTATTCATTGGGTGAATTAAAAAATTGCTGAAGTATGCAGCTTATTTAATACTTTGGAATTTTTAGGCTGTATTATTTAATTGTTATGGGCATTTCTTGTTTCAGTGTGATACAGAATCTTTTAATGTTTTAGTAGTTATAGTGCCTTTGTACTCTTCCACCAACTACCTAAGTGATCATGGATATGTCTTTGCCTCTCTGGCCTCGGTTTCCTGATTTGTAAGAAAGGTGTAGTATTAGATGACAACTAAGGTTCTCTCCAATTATAAATCTGATAGCCTATGATCTAGTATATGTTTCATGAGATACTATAGCCAAAGATAAGTTAATAAGCTGATGGCCAGCCATCTGGTGACAATACTTCTTAAACTGATCTGTTTTCATTGCATGCATCTTTCAATCTGCCTTGACACCATATATTCATAGAAGGCTATACTTCTATTAGGATTTCAGTTCAATGAAATCAGCAACTACCTCATTTTTTGTATTTGCATCCTTCAACACTGTATTAAAGTACACTTCTTTGAATATTGGGCTTAATAAAAAACATTTTCCTTCCTTCCTTCCTTCCTTCCTTCATTCATTCATTCATCCATTAGATGTTCTATTGAGTATCTGAATAGCAACATTATTTTGAGGCTGACATAATTCCTGAGCATTAAAAATATTATTTCAATTCCAGGTTTTCAAATTAATCCCATTCATATCCCAAGTGGGGATGGAGATTATGGTGGGAGGAGTCAAATATGAGGGCATTGTTCCAATTGGAAATGTCCAGGCCCAAATTGAAATTGGACAGCTCCTCTCCTAGATACTTTAGCAGGAGGTAAAGGGACAATAGTTTGAGTATATAGTCATGTCCACTGTAGTTATGGAATATTGGTACTAATAATATGCATTGTAAATCCTCATACTCTTGCCAATAGTGCTCTTTTTTAGGGTTGGGATTTGGGGAAAGATTAATCCAGATGCTTGAAGCATTCTTATGTCTCCTACCAATACTTAACTAAGCTGTCCATCAGTATTGGGCCAGTCAGCATTATATGGAAATTGATTAAATTCACCATCATTTACCCTGATGCTAAGACTACAGCTATTTTGTAGATATTCTAACTCTTGCCTTCTCTACACATGACAATTACATCAGAAATGATATCACACTATGTACTAGAACTGGATATACTCATAGGATCTGATATTGAGAGCCAGAAGGAGACTTAGAGAATGCCAACTCCAACTCCCTCATTTACTGATGAGAATGCCAAAAGTCTGAGCAATTAAATGTCTTGCCAAAGGTCATGGAGTCAATGCTTTCTGACTCCAAATTCTGTATTTTCTTCTAATGTCAATTAGAATGTTCCCACTGAGTTCAGTGCATATTTATTGAAAATTTACATGAGGACATGGGAAAAATCTTCACAACGTGAGAACATGTGGATGAATTTTGATTCTCTTTGATGAAAGCAGCACCCCTAATGAGACTATCATAAATCTATTGAAACTTTGAAGTATATACCAGATAAGATGTTTATAGACAGTCACATACTGAAAAGACAAGACTAAAATTCCTATTTGAACATATCTATCTTTCTATCTACATATAATTTTAAGTTTTCAACACTCACTTTGATAAAATTTAGAATTCTAAATTTTCTCCTCTATCCTTACCCCATCACTAAGATGGCATGCTATCTAATAAAGACTATGTATATACAATCATAGTAAACACATTAGTAATTTTGTGAAAGAAGAATCAGAACAAAAGGGGAAAACATGTGAAAGAAAAATAGGAGAACATAGTATGTTTCAATCCACATTCAGACTCCATAGTTCTTTGTCTTGATTTGGATAGCATTTTCCAGAATGAGTCTTTTGGAATTATCTTAAATCAATTGACCTTATCTTGTTGTACAGTGTAAGATAATGGTCAATGACAAGTTTCTTCCATGCTGTTTTCCAGTTTTCTCAGATTTTTTTTTTTTTTGTCAAACAATAAGTACCTATCCCAGAAGTTGGAGTTTTGGGGTTTAGCCAGTAGATTGCTATAGTCATTGGCCACTTTGTCTTGTGTGCCTTGCCTATTCCACTGATCCACCACTTAATTTCTTAGCAAGCACCAAGTAGTTTTGATGATTGCTGCTTTATAATACAGTTTTATATCAGGTTCACCTAGGCAACCTTCCCTTACATTTCTTTTCATTAATTTTCTTGATAATCTGGAACTTTTGCTCTTCCAGATAAATTTTATTATCTATTTTCTAGTTCTATACAATAATTTGTTCATAGTTTCATTGGTATGGCATACAATAAGTAAATTAATTTAGGAAAAATTGTCATTTTATCATGTTAGCTTGGTCTACCCATGAGCAACTGATACTTTTGCAGTTATTTTAATCCAGCTTTATTTGTGTGAAAAGAGTTTTGCAACTGTTTTCCTTCAATTCCTGGATTTGTCTTGGCAGGTAGACTCAAAAATATTTTATATTGTCTAGAGTTACTTTAAATAGAATTTTTCTGTCTCTTGTTGTGGAATTTTATTAATAATATACAGAAATGCCACTGATTTATATGAGTTTAGTTTATATCTTGCAACTCTGCATAAGTTCTTATTTCAAGTAGTTTTTTTCAGTTGATTCAACAAGTATAAAATCATATCATCTAGAATGATAGATGTGTTTCTTCAATGCCTATTCCAATTCCTTCAATTTCTTTTTTCTCTTATACCTAAAATCAACATTTCTAGCACAGTATTCAATAACATTAATTATTCTGGAAGGCATTGTTTGAAACTAGCCTTATTGTGAATGCTTCTAATTTATTCCCAGTACACATAATGCTTGCTGATGGTTTTAAATAGATGCTACTTTTTATTTTAAGCAAAACCCCATTTCTACACTCAAGTATTTTTTAATATCAATTGTGTTGAATTTTGTCAAAAACATTTTATTGCAACTATTGAGTTAATTAGTTAATGATATGGACAATTACATTGATAGATTTTCTCATATTGAGTAAGCCCAGCATTCCTAGTATGAATTCAACCTTGTCATAATGTATTATCCTCATGATAAGTTGCTGTAATCTCTTTAATTTAATTTAATTTAATTTGATTTAATTTATAATATTTGCATCTATATTTATTTGAGAAATTGGTTTCTAATTGACCTTCTTTGTTTTGGCTCTTTCTAGTTAGGATAACAGCACCATACTAGTATCACACAAAAAAAAGGTAGGACTCTTTCTTTGCTTCTTTTCCCAACTGTTTAATAAAACATTGGAATTAATTCTTCTATAAATGTCTCGTAGAATTCACCAGGTGAATCCATCTGGCCATGCAGATTTATTTTCTTGTGGAGTTCAGTGATGGCTTATTAAATTTATTTTTCTGAAATTAGGATATTTAAGCATTATAATTTCTCTACTGTTAATCTGGATAAATTAGCATTCTATAAAAATTTTTACATTTCACCAAGATAGTCCGATTTATTGGCATACAGGCAAAATGGCTCCTAATTACAGTTTTTATTCCCACTTCAATGGTCATAAATTCACCCTTTTCATTTTTGATACTGGTAAATTGGTTTTCTTCTTTCTTTTCATTAATCAAATTAATCAAAGATTTACATATTTTGTTACTTATTGCATAAAACCAGGTCTGAGTTTTATTTATTAGTCCAATAGTTTTCTGAATTTCAATGTTATTAATCTCTCCTTTGATTTTCAGTATTTCTAATTTGGTATTTAATTGGGGATTTGAATTTGTTCTTTTTCTAGCTTCTTTATTTGCATGCCCAATTCATTGGTCTCCTCTTTCTCTTTTTTGTTCATATCAGTATTGAGAGATACTTAATTTCCCCTAAGAACTACTTTTGAGATGTTGTCTCGTTATTGTCATTCTTTTGGATGAAGTTATTTATTGTTTCTATGATTTGCTGTTGGATCCACTTATCCTTTAAGATTAGATTATCTAGTTTCAAACTAATTTTTCATCTATCTTTCCATAGTCCTTTATTACATAAAATTTGCATTGCATCATGATTTGAAAAGGATACACTTAATATTTTTGCCTTGCTACATTGAATTGTGAAGGTTTATGTCCTAGTATATGGTTAATTTTTGTACAGGTGCCATATATCACTGAGAAAGAGATATGTTCCTTTCTATTCCCATTCAGTTTTCTAAAGATGTCTACCACATCTAACTTTTCAAAGATTCTATTCATCTCCCTTAACGTCTTTCTTGTTTATTTTCTTTTATTGGATTTATCGAGTTTCAAGGGGAGACTTGAGATTTTTTTCTAGTGTGGTTTTCCTGTCTATTTCTTCCTGTTACTCACTTAACTTCTTGTCCATGAATTTGGATGCTAAACCACATGGTACACAAATTATTAGCATTGATATTGCTTCATTTTCTTTGGCATCCTTTAGTAGGATGTAATTTCCTTCCATATCTATTTTACTTAGATATATATTTTTTTGCTTTTGCTTTATCTGAAATCAGAATTGCTACCTTGTTTGTTTGTTCGTTGTTGTTGTTTTACTTCAGCTGAAGCATAATATATTTTTCTCCAACCATTCACCTTACTCTGTGTGTATCTCTCTGCTTCAAATGTGCTTCTTCTAAGTAACAGATTATTGCTTTTAATCCCCTCTGCTATCCACTTTCATATTATGGGAGAGTTCATCCCATTCACATTCACGATTACGATTGCTAACAGTGTCTTTCCACCATATTCCCCTCCACCTCCTCTGGCCCCCTGCAGCTTTTGTGTTTTTCCATCTCCTTTCCCTCTTTCCTTCCTCACCACTATTTTACTTATGATCATCACCTCCCTCAATCTGCCGTCCCTTCTATCACCTTCCTTCCCTTTTTTCCCCTTTCCTTTACTATTTCTTCCCTCCATTCTGAGTCCCCTTCTATCTGCTCCCCTCCCTTTCCATTATCCCTTTACCTCTTAGTTCCTATGGGAAAATATATTTCTATACACAGTTGAGGGTATATTATTCCCTTCTTGAGGCAAATCTGATGAGTGGAAGGTTCAAACAACGCTCCCCTCTTTTCCTTTTTTCCTTCTATTGTAGTAGCCCTTTTTAGCTCTTCTTATGATACGATTTACCCTTTTCTATCTCTGTCTTTAAACTTCTCTCAGTATAATCACTTTTTACCCCTCAATTAATTATTTTTAGCATTACAGCAAACTCAAATTATACCCACACCATCTGTCT
>CM053600.1:48020595-48036667 GCA_028646575.1 Pseudocheirus occidentalis | reverse complement strand
AAGGCGGGGGGGCGGGGGGGTGCGGGATAGGAAGGAGGGACATATAATCAGCCTCTCACAATATGCCCAGCATGGAGATGTCCTGTGTAATTACACATGTACACCCTGTATTGAATTGCTATTCCTTCCAGTGGGAGTGGGTGACAAGGGAGGAATTGCAAGAATCTAGAAATTAAAGCTATATAATAAAATGCAACTGGGAAATAAGACATACAGGGACGGGGGTAGGGAGACCCTCCCTGCCCTACTAGAAAGTTAGAGGGGCGTTGGAGGAGGACATAACAGGGAACAGATTGTGGGAGGGGCTTCACGGTGGGATCACTGTTTTGGGCTTGGGGGTAGGGGAAAGAAAGGGAGAAAATTTGTAACGCAAAACTGGAAATGAATGATGTAATCAAGAAAATAAATTAAAATTAAACAATTAAAAAATAACACAAAGATTATGGGGTACACTGTGTATAACACAAAAGTGTGTAACAGTTTAGTTCATCTGATGTTTAACATACCAATAAAGTAGGTAATATAATTATTAGTAACAAGATTTTACAGATTAGAAAACTAAGGTTCCATAAGTAAAGTGACTTACTCATGATCACCCAATTAAAAGTCATAAGTAGGATTTGAATTCGAGTTTCTGCTGGGTCCAATACTATGCATGGGGCAGCTTCTTTTTTTATCAACAAATATTATTTAAAGGTAGCTAAGCAGAACAGTGAATTAAGTGCTTGACTTGAAGTCAGAAGGACTTGAGTTGGAATCCCAGCCTCAGACACTTAACAGCTTTGTGACTCTGGCTGGGCAAGTCACTTAACCTCTGCTTCTTTTTACTAATTTGCAAATGGCAGTGCTATTGGGAATAAGCCAGAAATGTCACATAGTTCATTATCTGTAGACCTTATGTCTGCTTCATCTTGCTAATCTGTAAAATTGGGTGGGGAAGACTATTTGGAAAGTGCTCTGCAAGCTTTAAAGTGCTATACAAATTCAAATCATTATTGAGAATGGGTCTTATCAAGGCTAGATTTATACAAGTTAATTGAGGTAATTCCCACTATCAAAGCAGGTAGACACCTCAGTAACTTAGAATGTTACCTAGAGTACTGAGAGGTTAAATGATTTGCCCAGGGGTGCAGCCAGTATGTGTCAAAATGGGACTTAAGCCCAGGTCTTTCTGGTTTGGAGGCTAGTTTTCTATCTGCTATGCTCTGCTGCCTCTCTCCCTTGGGGACACATAGCTAATAAATGAAACTGACGGAAACGATAAAATCCCCATTTGGCAAAGTGTTTAAAAGAGCTGAACATCCTGTCTCTTATTAGAATGGGAGCTTGTTTATTTTATGAGACCCTGCTGCTTAATGAACCACATTCACAATTAACGGGACTTATTTGACAATACTTTCATTTGTAGGCATAAGACCTTGAATTTATCATAAAGCATATTCAGACAAGCTGTAGGAAATAAACAGAACATGATCGTTCTCAATGGAACTTTTTTAAGGTCTTTAAGTCAATACTTACAAAAATAAATACAAGGAGGAAAACTGCAATATGCTGCGGTGACATGAGTCAACTGCCTTTTTCTAGGCATAAGGTAGCTGTGTTAGTGCAAGTTAATTAGTTTTCTGTTGTATCCTGTAGTGTTACTATGTTCTTACTGCTCAGTAATATGTAGTGTATAATGTCTGCAATTAAGTCATACCCACTGCTTTAGAAAAAAAAAAGACCAGCTCCTTTATTTTGTATTATAAAAAGGAATTTTAAGGAGTCTGTAGTATGGAGTATTAATATCATAAGAGACAATGTGTGGTTAAAAACCTGAAAACTCATCCATCTAATAATGCTACAGGAATATCATTGCTCTTCCCTTTTACTGTTGCAAATATGTTTTGGTCCAAGCCATAAGTGTAGCAACAACTCATAGCCCTGTTGTCCTGTCTAACCACTGAGCAGCATAGGAGCTTTGACCTGCTCCATTACTGAGCTGGGCCCATTCTCCTCCTTTTTAGGGGTGTTCATTCTCACTGCCCTCTATCCCATCCTCCCCAAGGCTCACCTTATGGATGCTGGACTTAGCACAGACACTACTGGGCTTTAAAACTGAAAGTTTATATCCGTGCTTCAGTCAATAGGGAAATGTACACTCACCCCACCTATTCACTCAATTGTGGTTAAAATTGAGATATGTGACTGATTAGTTGGGATAGGATAATCTTAGGCTATAATCTTGTAACCAAATATGCCAGGATCTATCCCCTTTTAACTAGATGTCTTATTATATCTTCATCATCTTTTTTTTTTTCTGTTTTTCTTGGCTAAGTCATACTGGTAGCATTTTCAGCTAAAGCAGTCACTTATCTTTCCTATGTAGAAACATTTTTGTACTTTATATCCATGTATTAGTATGAATAAAATTCTAAATCATGACATTTTTACAGTATTGTTCAGTATGCATAACTATGATAATTCTTGGCATAGTTGTTCTAGAAGTTTCATCTTAACATAGATTTGTCATTTTTTTCTTCTGAAATACTATACTAATCAAAGGGAAGAAAAAATAGTATTAAAACTAAGTTATATTAAAGGTTCTTTTTCCTTTTCTGGGGAAAATGAGGTATTAATAATTGTTATCTCTGGGGTACAATAATGTCCCACTGAAATACATATACATGATATGTGCACGTGTATATACGTATATACATGTGTAGCTATACACATTAAATATACACATGTGCATGTTTATACATATATAAGCATGTGTATTTATGTGTATATATATATACCCATATGTATGTGTGTGTGAATTCATGTGAGTTTAAAGGAAAACATATATTTCTTTACGTTTGTCTAGTCCAAGAAAATGTCATTCTTAAGCATTGTAAATTATATCTTATCTTTCCTCATATACATCATCCACTTAGGAGCTATAACTGAATTCTCTAAATTTTGAAATAATCAGTTATATATTTGATGAAGAGCCTACAGTTACAAGATATTTTTAAAATGGTGGCAGAAAGACTTGCTTTCACCTTTAAAAATCCATGTGCTGTAAGACTGGTAGATCCAAGTTTTTGGAGAAGGCCTAAGAAGAGCACCCTGTTCTTAAGTTATAGAGCAGTTAACAAAAGGAAATGTACTTTGTCATGCACCGCATGGATATGCAACAAGGATATAATTACATTTAACTTCAGTTTGAGTAGATGATAATCCCCTTGCTTCATTATGGAATTGTGTCTGGTAAGCAGGGCAACTGAAGGGCAACTCGGGTCCCCACCGAATCTGAGAGGCCAATGGGTGAAATTTTTAGGTGACATGGAATCTGTATTAAGGAAAGCAGGGGTCAATCAGGTCCTAATGAAAAATTTGTCTCTTTTTTTTGGAAAAAGAATCCCTGTTACTTAAAGGGTCCAGAATAGGGAGTAGATGGAACTCATAAGGAGAGCACTGGTAGATATTAATACTATCACACCAAGCATTAGATTTTTAACATTGTTGGTCCTTCTGATAAGTTAAATATTTTGACAAGCGAAGAGTAAATGTAGCAATACACTGGGTAGTGGCAAACCTATCCAAAGGGAGCATTGGATTATCTATACAAACTATCCATACAAGTAGAAAAGGGAATAAAAAATGCTATAGTCATGGTTTTATTGATTGCATATTAGAGCAGCCAGGATCTTAGAGCCCAACTTGTCAAATCCCTTCCTTGTAGAACTTAAAAAAACTGAAGTCAAGAAAAGAAAGGTCTTTCCTGAGACCAAATAGTTCATGGCACAGACTGAGAATGGTTTCTGGGTAACCATGGGCTTTTGAAATGTTTCACACATATGCCTCTCTATTTAATGACACTTAAAAAAAAAGAAGTTACTCCATTGAGCTGTTCAGAATAAACCAAGACAGAAAGGCAATAAAGTTGTAAGCCTCCACATTTTCTTTTGGTTTTGCCTCATTATTGGTATTGGTATTGGTATTGATATTAGTATTTATTAGTATTAAAGGGTCTCAGCATTAGGAAGGTTGAGAATCACTGCTTTAGGATTTCTGGCCTAAACCAAAAAATTACTATTTACATTCACTCTGAGATAATCAGGACCCAAACAATGACCTTGTGAGGCTTGATCTGGCAGAGGGAGGAAAGAAGGACCAAAGGAGTAAAATGTATTAAGGGAGAGACAAGTGAGAGGGTACAGAAAGAACTCTAGAACAAATAGGACTGACTCACAATTTTACCTGAATAGGCCAGGATTGCTGTAGCCCTAGAGCACTTAAAAAAAAATAAGAACAAACAAAAAAACACCAAAAATTTTTTTTAAACACTTCTAATAATTAATTGTCAGTTCTGACCGTCTGTGGGAGTTGGAACCCATTACTGACCTCCCTCTTCTCTTCAGTTCAGTGAAAATGGGAGAGGCTGTTACTTTTTCCTTCCCCTTGGGACCATTGTACAGAGTTTCCATTTTTCACAGGTCATTTTTGCTGGTCATCTCTTTGTAAAATTGTTTGAATTGTCCCTTAGAGGATAATTGGTAAAAATAAAGTGGAAAATATTGGAAGAATAATTGTGATTACTTGTCTTTCTGTAAAAAGGTGACTATAGTTAATATTCCTGCTACCTCTTACTTATTGAGACTAGTTTAAAGCCTGTGTGTTTCTCAATTTTTTTTTTAAACCTTAATGATTTGAGGAAATAATTTACTGTGAGATAATTTAAAAGAAAATATGGCTGGACTTAGGAAAACTGATTTGCATGTTGGTTCTGATATTTACTTGCTGTGTGAATTGAACAAATTGCTTAATTTCTCTGGGCCTTGGCTCCTCATTTGTAAAGTAAAGGAAAGAAACAAGCATTTATTAAGTAACTACTATGTGCCAGAAACCAAGCTAATTACTCTGCAAGCTTTATCTTATTCCTTATTTATAACAGCCTTGGATAGGTATTATTTTATCCATTTTACAGTTGAGGAAACTGAGATAAACAAACATAAAATGACTTGCCCAAGGTCACAGAGATTGCTAATAAGTGTATGAGGCCAAATTTGAACTCAGGTCATCCTTACTGCAGGTCCAGACTGTATAGAATGAGACCAAAGTATGATAAAGATAGTTTATGATTTTTCTAATCTCTGAATTTATTGTGCTTTCCCCCATCATCTAGAACAGAAGTGTGAACAATGCTTACAATATTCCAAGTGCAGTTGGAAGTAGATTAAAATGTAATTGGAGATATCTAACTGGATAAAAATACAAGATAACTTAAGTGATGTTGCTAGGTGGTTTTCTAAGTCAACATGCGGGGATCCTGATGTATGCTTTGGTGACTCCAGTTTCTATCTGAGCTTCACACCATTTCTCTAGAAGTTAATGATCATTAAGTGGTTTTCTTAACTGTGTGGGTCTGCCAGAGAAAACTGAGTCCAAAAGATGAGGTGCAGGCTCTGGGAGTCCCATTGAGCTCTCCTTTAATCTTTGAGGTACAGACGGGAGCCCCCTTGAGCTCCCTTATTGCATCAAAAGCAGGTTTTCCCACTGCCCAAGTGACTAGGCTTCCTCCAAGGGGGTTTTCTTGGCCATGACAGCAGTCAAGAATGGCACGTTTTGTCTCTGGTTCCTTCCCTTTGTTCTTTCCCCTCTGCTGCAACTAGGTCCCTGTTTTTAAAGACTCCAAAGGCCTTCAGTAGTAATTGGGCCTGAGGTATTTGGAGTCCTATTGCCAGTTTCTTCAGTTTGTTCCTAATATCTGGAGCAGATTGATTAATAAAATGCACGTTTAAAGATTGCTGCCCCTTCTACAGAGCAGTAATAGTTACTACCAATTAGTCTTGGAAAACGGTAGGGTTTTCTCTTTCTCTGCAGGAAATACAATTCTTACATCAGACTGGCAAGGGGGAATGTCAGCTGGCACTTGAGGAGGAGAAGGGGTCAGAAGAGCAGATACCCAGAAGGCTGCTGTGGGTGTAGGGCCTGAGACCTGAGTGGGTGTTGCCTCAAGGGGAGGGGTCAAAGAGGGAGCCACCTCAGCAAGACAGGTGGTTGGGACCTGAGCATAAGTTCCTGGGGTGGGGGGGTGGGGAGGTAAGGGCTGAGGCTGAAGCCATAGGATGGGGGTCATTTAATTGGTCCCATTGTCCCTTTGTTGAGAGTCTCTAGCTTCAAGCTTCTCACAATCTTTCCTGAGAACTGTGTTCCAAGAAAGTTCAATGAAGGCCATTAAGTAGGCAGCTTTTATCCATCTTAAAAGACAACCCAAAGGGGAACTTTTGGAAACTACAGGCGTTGGGCCTGGAAATCCCTTCCTCCATAAAGGAAGGTTTGGGAGTAAGCCTCGTAGAGCAAACAAAACAAAACCCACAAAAAAGTATCTGAATTTTCCCCAGTTCCCTAACACTGAGAGAACTGAAAGAATCTGTCTTATACTTCCAGATGGCATGTCTGTCCTTGTCCTCCACTGTTCTGAAGCTGCCATCTAGGTCCATGTTCTCCAACATAACGAAAACCTCAGCAGTCAGGCTAAGTACTAGACAGCCTCCTAGCTGTCTGACCAATGGGACCTGAGGTCAGCCAGCCCCCCACCCCCCACCCCCACACACACACTCACACTCCCCCAAAAAAACCATACCTCCAAGGTCCTTGGGGAACCAGAAGGCAGTAAGGAAAGAAAGCGGCTTAAGTACCTGCCAGTCCCAGGTGGAGAAGAGATTGAGATTAGCAGTGTTTTCCAATATCAGGGAACCATAAAAATGTGGTTACCCATAAAGAGGGTCAGGGTTAGGGGGGCTCTGGAGACCCCAAAATACCAACATGCTGGGTCCTGCCAAGTGAATTCAACTCAAGTCTTCTCTCAGGCAAAGAAAAGCAGAGTTTATTAAAAGTTCACTATATTGGGTAAACTCTTAAGGAGCATAGGTATCCATAAGGC
Organism: Pseudocheirus occidentalis; assembly: GCA_028646575.1. Classification (NCBI taxonomy): domain Eukaryota; kingdom Metazoa; phylum Chordata; class Mammalia; order Diprotodontia; family Pseudocheiridae; genus Pseudocheirus; species Pseudocheirus occidentalis. The sequence continues at coordinate 48,029,754 of CM053600.1, read as the reverse complement.
TTGCATTGGGCAAATAGGCCAGAATCACCTGACACTGAGGGAAGATGGGATCTTATATACAGAAAGGTTGTGGGTGGAATCTAGGGATGGTGTAGAGGAGGAGTTTGGGGAGGGTCTTCAGGGTCAGATGAAGTCAGACTTCAGTAATGAGTGATTAAGGGTGGGAAGTTGCTGTAGGCTACCTGGAGACCACAGACAATGGTGAACCAGGCCAGTTCAAGGGTGGAACAGGAGAATTAAGGGTGGGAAATTGCTGGAACAGAGGAGAGCTAAAGACTTGGGCAGAGCCACAATTTAAGACCCATGGCCTCAGGCAAATATCTTACATGGGAAGATTCAAGGAGAGCTCAAGGGGGCTCCCAGAGCCTGCAGCTCATCACAAATACCTATCAATATCCAAATTCAAGATCCTGACTTCTTGTTGTCAGGTTGGGACACTTAAAAAATGTCAACACCTGCATCAATACAAATATCTCAGTGGCTTGTCTAATTTTTTTTTTTGCTTGTTTTCATCTATATAGTTCTTATGTCATAAGAAAATTTGCTTGAAACACAAATTCTTTAATATAAATAGTATCAATTCTAATTATTTCTGATCTATATGTTAATAGACATTTCCATATAACATAGTACATGCTGTGTTATTGCCCCTTTGTTTTGTTAATCTCATGTTTTAGAGAGATGCATTCTCTCCACATCTCCCTTTCCTTCATACACAATTAAGGTAGAATAAAACATTAGTCTTCCTCAAAAATCAAAGGGTGAAGAACAACAACAGAATAAAACAAAATTTATTTAGTGCATTGTTTATGTTAACCCAACAGAAATCTAGCCTTTGCATTCTAATTCAGTATCTAAAAAAAGGAATACTTTTGGCAGGCCTGCTTTCCAGAGATAGGTGCTCTTGAACTGCTTAGAGATAGTGAATCATTATTGGGTAGCAAATATTCTTTTTATAAAACTTAATCATCATTTTAAACTTTGGAAATATCATTGGTTTCTTTTTTTCAGAGTGACCAAGTTCTTCGTAAATAGGGTCATTTTGCTTTGAAAACTGCCTCGGTTTCAGAATTTTACTCCTTAAATTGAACCAAGGAAACATGTTTTCTGGGATGCTGTTTGCTTACTGAAGGAAAACAAAAATGATAGAAAAAATAAGTGCTAAAAGTAATGAGCATATTCCAAAAGGTTTTAAAAACTAGGTAGGATACATCTGTTTAGCTAAACTTGTCCAGTGGAGGTTGGATTGGACTATAACCCAATAAGTACTGAGCCCATGTCTACTTTGGGGAAAATAATTCATGATAACCATCCTGAGTGTTTTGTATTGAAGAGGTAACCCATAAAGAGATAGATCCCAAAATACCAACATTCCAGGTCCTGCTGAAAGAATTCGACTCAAGTCTTCTCTCGGCCAAAGAAAAGCAAAGTTTACTAAAAGTTCACCATATGGGGTAGACTCTTAAGGAGCCAGTCTATGCTAGGTTATTCTATGGTTCTCCCACACCACATGGAGGGAAGATGGGATCTTATATACAGAGGAATCTACGGGTTATCTGGAGGAGAAGATTGGGGAGGATCTTCAGGAGGAGTCAAGGAGGTCAGTGCAAAAGTGGATTGATATTTTAATAGGCTCAAGGGTGGGAAGTAACAATGGAGGGCTAGGCTAGTAACAGAGGTCTGGGCACAGCCACAGTGAAAACTTATGGCCTCTGCAAATGCCTCATCAAGTGGGAAGATTCAATCAGACTTCAAGGGGTTTCCCAGAGCCTGTACTTCAAAGATTCAAGGAGAGCTAAAGGGGGTTCCCAGAGCCTGTGCCTCATCAGTATCATCTGCATATTCTTAACCTAGGGTCCAAAAAGTTTCATGTATAAATTTTAGGAGGCCTATAAACTTAATTGAGGAAAAAAAAGTCTTTATTTCCACAAAATTTTATTCTCCTTTATAATCCTATGTATTTTATTCTATGTGTTCTGGACCCCTGGAGTAGAGAGAGGGATTTAAAAGATATTACAGAGGTGAAACATAAGATTTGGCAACTGTTGGATATGTGGGATGAGGGACAGTTGAGGAGATGAGAATCATGCGATGATTGTGAACCTGGTCAAGTGGACTTAAATAAGGGAGTTTAGAAAAGAGGAGGTTTTGGAAAGAAGGGAATGAACTTAGTTTTGAGTGTGTTGAGTTTGCAGTGCCTATGGGACATCCAGTTTTGAAATATCCAATGGACAGTTAGAGATTCTGGACATTAGTCAACTGAATAATATTCTTGCTGGGAATTTAAAATAATGCTATGGTTTTCTATATTTGCTTCTTATAGTGGAGGATGAGAATTGGGAGAAAGAGCAAGGAAGGTACAATGCAGAAAAAAAAGGAATAAAAGCAAAGAAATGGGAGGGGGGGCGGAGAGACAAAGGGAGGTATACTAACACTGCAGTGAAAAGAACACTGGCTTGAGACTCAAACGTCCTGAGTTTGAATCTCCATCTCTGCAATTGACTTGCTCTGTGACCCTGGGTCATGTCTCTGTTTCTTCATCTGCAGGATGAGAAACTAGGTAACCTGTAATCAGTGACTGAAATTAGATAATGGATATACAGCATTTTACAGAACTCATAGTACTATAGAACTGCCCTTTTATTATTCTTTTGGTTAGTTTCCACTCTGTTGAAAACTTTATTCCCTTAGCCTTCTACTCCCCCCACCCCCAGCGCAAGAGATGTTTATAGAATAATGAAGAAATGTGCTGTACAGGTTTAATGTAAATGTTTCAGAGACAGTGAATCATTACTGGGTAGCAAATATTCTTTTCTGTTTTTTAACAGAAAAAATACAAATATAATATCACTTATTAGGTAATATTGACGTGGTTTTCTAAGTTAATTTGCGGGAATCCTGATGCATGCTTTAGTGGTCCCAGTTTCTATCTAAGCTTCATACCACTTCTTCAGAGAAGTGAATGATTCTTAGTGGTTCTCTGAACTCTCTGGGTCTACCAGAGAAAGCTGAGGGCAAATACCCATCAGAGACCAAATATGAGATCCTGATTTCTTGTTATCAAGTTGAGATGCTTTTTTTTTAAAAAAAGTTAATGCTTGCTAAATGAAGAAATATAATGCATCAATGCAAATATTTTAATGGCTTAATGACTATTCAGAGAGTTTAAAAATATTCTCAAATTTTTTTGGGGGGGAGGCAATTGGGGTTAAAAGTGACTTGTCTAGCCAATATCTCTGGCAAAATTTAAACTCAAGTCCTAAACTCTATCCATTTTGCCATCTAGTTACCCAAGTATATTCACATTACTACTTTTAAAAAAAATGTTTGTTTTTTTTTAAACTTCACTGATAGACCTGAATATCTGATACAGACGAAATTAAGAAGTGGTTTATCATCAACACCATCTTCAGCCACAGGAACAGCTTATGTTGTGTTTTGACTACCTGAGACATTTCTTAGTGTTATTCCCTTATTCTTTTGGACTCAATCCTCCATCCCCATCAAAACTTTTCCATTAGGTATCCCCAGGCTTTTCTACTTGGCAACTAATAAATCTGAGCTAATCATGCATATGCTAATGATGCTGATGGATTACTGTTATCCCTACAGGTAACTTATTTGAATTTTAATAGGAGCCTTCAGCCTAAAAACAAAAGGGAAGCCTTTGATAAGATTGGAATTTTAGAATGAGAAATAACTAATGGTCTGAGTGCAGGCAGGTTTTTAGGGTATGTAGAGTTTTTCTTGTTTGTCTCAGCTCCTCGGCTCCCTTTTGTTCCCCAAGACCTATCCCTAACAAGGGATCTCAAAATAGCACAGGCAGCAGCTGGAAAGCCAAGCTTCATTACTGATCATCTACCTATGCTAATTGTCCCTGTTAATAATGTATCACAGACTGACTTCCAGTTCTTAGGAACTGCAAGTAAAGTTTCCCAAAGAAACTGTGTCTTCCCAAGGACACAGAAAAATTATGCCTAGCATTTATAGAGTGCTTTAAGGTTCACAAAACACATTATTTCATTTGAGCCACACAATAATCCTGAAATGACAGGGTTGACCTTACCCCAATCTTACATCTGAGGCTAAAGGTTAAAGGAAGCTAAGTGATGTGCCTTAAAGTCACAGAGCTAGGAAATGTCAGAGGCAGGATCAATCATGATACCAGCCTAGAAAAACAAAGACATCTTTTCTTTTGGCTAGTGGATGAAACTATGAAAGGGCAGAGACCCCAAAATACCAGCATGCCAGGTCCTGGAGAAGGAATTCAACTCAAGTCTTCTCTCAGCCAAAGAAAAGCAAAGTTTATTACAAGTTTGCCATATTGGGTAGACTCTTACAAAGTCTTGGTATCTGCGACACTTGCATTGGGCAAGCAGGTCAGTATCATCTGACACAGAGTAAGTAAGTCTGTGCTAGGTCTTTCTATGGTGCTCTCACACCACATAGAGCCAAGATGGGGTCTTATATACCAAAAGGTTGTGGGAGGAATCTAGGGGTGGTCTAGAGGGAGTTTGGGGAGTGTCTTCAGGAGGAGTCAGATGAGGTTAGACTCCAGTAAATGAGTAATTAAGGGTGGGAAGTTGCTGAAGGCTACCTGGAGCAGACAGACAATAGTGGGTTAGGACAGTTCTAGGGTGGAACTGGAGGATCAAGGGTTGGAAATTGCTGGACAAAGGAAGGAGGGCTAGGCTACTAACTGAGATTTGGGCCTAGCTATAATAAAAGGCTTATGGCCTCAGGCAAATGCCTCATCAAAAGGGAAGATTCAAGGGGGTTCCCAGAGCCTGTTCATCACTAGGACTCCACACCAAGAAGATGTCAAGTCAGGTGCCAGGAATATCTAAGTATTATGTCAGGCCAAGGCAGAAACATTACAACAGGAGCCACACTCTTCATTTTTGTAGAGTGCCTCACACCAGAATGAACTTTATGAAGACGACTCAGAGAGAGGACATATAGGATGTGTGATTATGGACTTAGGACTTGTTTGACAACACAGATTCCCTACACATGTGACTAAATACCATTGAACTTTAAATTTGTGCTGTCTTTGTTTTCTCTTACCACCACCCCCATCCCACCTGAGGTGATGAGGAAGCAGGCACAGCTTGAGCCCTGGCTATCAGGATTAATCAAGAGACATCTTTGTCACCTTTCAGGGAGAAAACAAACAAATAACTAGCCTAACCCCTGTTACAAGAGAGAGCAGCCAACCCAGATATATATTAATTTTTATGGAGTGATGGGACCTGGATCCCTAAAAGGAAAAGACCATGTCTTTGAAAGCAACCCAGTCCTTGAATTTCCCATACTCCATACTATTCATTAAGTATGGGGGGAAGAAGGGAAGGGGGAAAAGGAGAGGGACTAGAATCCAAGTCATCCTTATTCCAAAACCGCCTTCCTTCTTTCTCTATCCTTTCTGCCAGACTGTATTGATAGGAAAGTATTTGTAAGTAGCTCTCTTTCTCTCTCTAAATACATATATACACACATGTATATGCATATATATTTAGTATATATATATATATGTTTGTGTATATATATAGATATATAGATATAGCTATATAGAGAGAGACATATATATATATATATATATATAGAGAGAGAGAGAGAGAGAGAGAGAGAGAGAGAGAGAGAGAGTCATCATTATACAAAGCTTTCCTTTTTTATTATCTAGGATTTTTTAAATGGCTATTAGATAGTTAGAAGACAAATAGAAAAGTAAGTAAGCTGCATAGATAGAAAAAACACTTATTAAGTGCTTTTTTTTGTACAAGGCACTGGACTATGTCCTAGGGATACATGTAAAATCAAACAAGACGCTGCCTGCCCTCAAAGAGCTCACCCAGGCACTTGGCCCTCCCCAGACCACCTAAATTACCTAATTAGCTTACTAGACTTTCCTTTCACTGTTGTACTTGAGCCACCCCCAACTACTTGACCACTTTAAGGATCTTGATCACCTAATTAGCCTAATAGATAGTCCTTTCACTGTTCTATCTGGTTTACCCCCAGACTACTTACTACTCCTTAATCCCATCCAGATCCTTTCACTGCCCCTTTTGTATAGAAGCATCAGCCTCACCTTGGTTAAATTGTACATTCACTGGGAACCCTGCCTGCTACTATTTGTATTACAGTAAACCTTGAAACTTGACTAGGAGATGGCTTAAATGATTGAATTCATTCCAGGTGGACACCACCTTATACCCTGACATTTTGGGGTTCCCAGCAACTCCAGACTACATCAGTTCTAACTAGGGCATTTAGTAATTCAGTAATCCATAATTCAGGCACATGTGTGACCATATTCAAGTCATTTGAACTCCCTTTCTGGAACTTAGTTTCCACAACTGTAAAATGAAGGGATCATGTCAGATGCCTCCTAAGGACTTTTGTAGATCTAGATCTCATGATCTGATGGACCTTGCAGGATGACTATACATGGGGAATAGTGAAACTGTAGAATATTGGAACTGAAAGAGACATGAGACATTATCTCCTCTAATACCTTCATTCAAGTGATGTTGAAATTGATACCTAAAGAAAGGGAGGGAATAAAACTCAGGTCCTCTGATTCTCAAAAGAGTATCTTTTCTACTATATATACTATGTCTCTAATAGCACTTCTTGGTTGAACCAGATTTGACTGTAATGACCAGCTACAGTCTTGGCCAATGAGACTATATGACTACAGGTCACTGCAGGTCACTACGGGTCACTACAGGAACAGTTGGTAATCTCAGTCTTGTCCAGCTCAGTTTGACAAATGTTTATTAAGAGCCTATTTTATTCCAAGAATTTGGCGAGGTGTATACAAATGGCTCATATAGCGGGTCACAGAACACAGAAGGTCACAGAACACAGAAAGCATGTCCTTCACAGTACCTTCAGATTATTTCAGACTTACTAACCCTTTCTTGATCTGAAAGAGAAGGTGGTATTAAACTGTTCTAATTGCAAATGCCAGTATGTGGAGTACAGAATTGGCAAGTTGGATTCCTTTGAGAATATGCACCATTTACAATCTTTCAGAACTCAAGTACGATGATGTTTATAAGACTGTTATGTGAAAGGAACATTAGACTTGATTTTGCTGAGAATGAGTGAAAGGGGGAGAGAGAGAGGGAGAGATTACTTACTAAATGGCTCATGAGAGCAAAGTTTAAAAGCTTAATGAATGGCAAGATGCTCCTAGAATATAGTGGAACTTAAGTAGAAGGGCAAATATAGTAAGAAGGTATACCAGTTTCCATAACAGGAAAAGTGTTACTTGAAGAGAAGGATGGGTATCTGGGAGAAAAGGACTACCTTATGCATATCCAACAAAAACTAATAGCCAAAGAGAATTCCTTTTCTTTCTTTTGCCTCAGGGCTACCCCAGTGGCCAAATGCTGCTAAAAATGATCATGGTCTATTGTATTTTAAATGACCAATTTCTAAAATAACTGTTGCAGGAAGAATATCAATTATGCTGAGATTTTTTTACAATATAAAAACTGTTTTACTAATTACTGAACTTCTAATATTCCCTTTAAGCTTATGGAAGACAATAGATTTTATTGGTATTTTGGCATAATGAAAAAAAGGTATGCTAGATAAAAGAATTGGAGGGGATCGATTGCACAGGGTATGCAGTCCAATCTCCTCACTTTCAGATGAGAAAACTGAGGTCTAGAGAGGTTAAGTGACTTGTCCAGGGTCCCACCCAGAGTAACAGCTGGAATTTGAATCCTTCTGAATCAGAATCCAGTATTCTTTTCACTGTTTCTGTTATCCGTAAAATGAGTATTTTGTTATTTTAAAAAAAAAAAGGTGTATTAAAATAACTGCATAATTTTGATGGCTTGTCCTTTAAATTCATTTGTTAAACATGACATGTTTAGAGAAGATAATAAGATTTTAGTATATTATTGGGAGAAAAAAGAACAAAAACTATTAACTTACTGTAATAACCACAGCAGTAAAGAACTACTTAAAATGCATGAAAAGCATGCAGTCCCCTAGGAATTCCATCTCTGATTCTCATTTTTAAAGTAAGAATCTTAAGTGTAAGAGAATTTACAGTAAAAGTGTTACCCATCAGATGAAAAATGGCATGATAGTACACACTGCAGTTCTGAAAGTGGCTACATATTTTAGTTACCAATTAAATATGAAATAACCATGAGGTACAGTTTATTATTTAGTTAACTAAAATTAAAATTGCTATAACCAAAAATGTGAAAAGTAGTAATTAAAACAGTTTATTCAAAAGTATACATTTGCTCATTTTTTTCATTGATAACTTATTTCTAAAAATTTCTTAAACCCCCCAAACTGAAAATTCAATCCCTAAACAATGTAGAATTCCAGATAATAGGTAAGCAAAAGAGCATAAAAGATTGGTTGTAACTGCTAGAGTACCCAACCTTATACTTTGGTAATTGACTGTTTGTTGGTTTTTGTCCTTCATTCTCGAAGAGGACCAAAATGATATTACTATGCTGGATAAATAGGCAAAGGATATAAACAGGCAAAGGATATGAACAGGCAATTTTCCAAGGTAGAAATTAAAGATATCTTTAAGCATATGGAAAAATGCTCTAAATCACTATTGATTCGAGAAATGCAAATCAACACAACTTTGAGGTACCACATCTCACCAGTCAGATTGGCTACGATGACAAAACAGGAAAATGACAAGTGCTGGAGAGGGTGTGGAAAAATTGGAACACTAATGCATTGTTGGTGGAGCTGTGAACTGATACTACTATTTTGGAGGGCAATCTGGAGCTATGCCCAAAGGGCTATAGATGTTACTATGCTGGAGTCAAGTTTCTATGCATCCCACTGTGGTTGATTGCTGCGGCTAGCAAGTCTGGGCCTAACTACCAGCTGAGTGAAATAAAGGGACAGAGAGAGAGAGAGAGCGTCTAGCTGAATAAAGGAAAGAGGGAGAGAGACTATGTATGTATTCCATACATACATAAGAGGGATGTATTCCATAGTCTGTTTATTGCAGAACCATTTCATACAGAGCCAAAGATACATGGAAGACACAAGGTTTATATACCCTTAGCAGAATGCAAGGAACCACCCTTGGTCTCGATCTTTCTCTACCCCAACCCAAAGCCAATCACTCCTTAAGCTCTTTTATCCTGGGACCATGTC
>CM053600.1:47984796-48020095 GCA_028646575.1 Pseudocheirus occidentalis | reverse complement strand
ACCTTGGTAGATGTGGAGTTGCTGGAGGCTGTAGCTCTTGTCTCTTGTAGACTGGCTGTGCCTCTGCTTGGCTCCTTCCTACCACCCTGGGGCCTGGCCCCAGTTTTGTTTTCAAGCTGCTCTGGCCTCTGGTCTCGTGTCCTGCCTTGATGATCCCCTGATGCCGAGTTGCCTTCTGTGAGAGATGTGTTTTCTGTATTTTTTTGAGTTTGAAAGTCCTATAATTTGTCCAGAGTCATATTTTTATGGGTGTTTAGGGTGGCTGTGTGGGACCCGTGGGACACTACTGCTTCTATGCCGCCATCTTGGCTCCACCCCCAGAAGTCCCCAGAGGTGTGTGTTATCAATTCTGTTACTAACTTGATCAAATAAATTTCACTCGGGATTCCTTTTTCTCGCTCACAAAATCAAAGAGTTGTACCACATAATTACTAAATCTCCTCCAGCTCAAGATTTTTGGGATTCTATTGAATTTAGAATATGAAGGTGATTGTTTTGCGGCAGGTGAAATGCATAGGGCTATGATTTCATGTACAAAAAAAGAATGAAAGTAGTTAATAGATGCCTTCCTATTGCTTTCTGCCTCTACCATTCTTGCTTTGGAAAAGAGCTTTGAAAACTCTTGAATAATATTAATGAAAGTGATAGATATAAAAGTCCTTCTGTTAGTTATAAAAAGTCCTATAGAAATAGGTATGTGAGAAGAGAAAGACACAAATTAAGTGAATACACTTCTCTGTCTTAGAGGGGTAGATAGGAAAGCAATAGAAAAAGAGAAGGACTAGGAAGAGATTAAATAGAACTGAGTAATGGAATAACTGCATTAATATTTGGGTATTGTAGCGCCAGCCCTGGAGACAAGAGGACCTAAGTTTAAATCCAGACTGACACTCAGAAGCTGTGTAATCTTTGGCAACTCACTTAACCCCAAATTTCCCCCAAAATGAAACATAACTCAGAGATAATTTACTACAGTCTCTATGTAGTTCAGATAATGAAACCAAGCCCTAGAAAAATATATGCACTTAACTACTATCAAACACCTTGGAAATGAAAGACCTAGGATTTAAAGCTAGATCTTCTCACTCTAAGCACAATTCTTTTCTCCATTGTAGCATGTAAACATGGGAATTTCATTTTATAAAAAAAATAAGCCGAAACTTATATGCAGCAATAGCTAATATTAAAAGTTTTAAAATACAGAAACAAAAGAAGCAAAAATCTAGAGTTTTGTTAAGGTCTTACCTTAGTTAACCTGTATCAAGAACTGGTTTTGAGAGCTTCCTTGAGGGCTATTCAAAGAATAAAATTTCAATGAGCATTCCTGCTGGTAGCACAAATGGAAAGGATTGAGGGGAAGAGATGGATACATATTTTAACTGATTTCTATTCTGTGAGGATATAGGAAAAACTGAAAGTGAACAGTAGTATGTTCAGTCGTGAGGGAATATAGTTTCTCACTAAATTAGGGAGAAAAGAGAGAATTAAGTCTAAGAACAAGCATTTATTAAGTGTTTGCTATATGCCAGTCACTGAACAATGTACAGAGAATGCAGATACTTATAGTCAGAAAGATATTTCCCACCCTCAAGGGACTTAATATTTTAGTGGCCAAGACAACTCATAAAAGGAATCTGGGTCCAGGAATGGCTGTGGGAAACAAAAACACTTGGCCTAGGGGCATGATAGAAAAAGTTCTTAGTAGAGCTAGAAGAGGAATGAGTTTTGACTTTGGAACACTTCTTAAATGGTGGTCCTTGGAGGAACCATTCAATCAAAGGAAAAAGGTGAAGGGGTGCATACATTGTATGAATTTTAGGCCTGAATGAAGGACTAGGGCATGGTAAAGAAAGTACAGAATGGAGCATAAAGAGGAATGATGAAGCATTAAGAGTGGAGAGAATACATTCTGCATTTAGAAGACCTGGGTTTAAATCCTGATTCAGCAGCATACTAACTCTGACTTGATGGAGATGTCACTTCCCTCATAAAGACCACTTCACTCCTTTTAAAATGGAGTTGATAATATTTTTATAACTTACTTCACTGAGTATAGTGAAGAACATAATTTGTGAACTATAAAATTCATTATAAATGTGAGATATTGAAGGAAGTCATTAAGTATAGAAAGGGCCATAACAGAAAAATAACAGCCCTTAAAAATTCTAAATTTGTGGGGGCAGTAGAATATAAAGGTGATGGAGAGAAGGCAATCACTCTCCTGAACTCTCCCAAATTGCACTCCAAAGAAATTTAAATAATGCCTAGAAATGAATTTTGTCATGGCAGAACCCACAAAAACAAATGGTGGAACAATTTTCCTGCCCAAGACAACTTAGAAGGTTGGCAAGAAATATCTGTCACAATAAAGAGTAGAGGACAGAACAGGTCTCAGAAGCAAGCAGTAGAACTTGGAGGCAACTGAATCAGCAGTAGCAATACTATCTTCCAGAAATCTCAATCTATATATGGGAATGGGGTTAGACAACTGGTGAGAAGGACATTACAGGGGTCTTTGTTGGCACTAGGTGCATTGCTGTTTCATTGCCCATAAAAAGATCCATGTCTCAGTATGGGTCACAGTCCCAGGGTAAGGAGGAGTACTATCATACCAAAACTTGTGGTTTGCAGGGGAGTGGGGATTTTGGTCACATTTCTAAGGTAGGAAAAAGGCCTTGTGATCACTCACAGAACAGAGCACTGGCCAGGAGAACAGTGAAAACAGTGAACTTCTTTTTAGATGTTACCACCTTGGAATAACTGGAATTTTTGGACCCCCCAGAATTAGTTCTGAGAACAGAAGCAAGAAAGTCCTGAAGCTTAAAGTAGTGCTCCCTAGACCAAGAGAACAATGCCTCACTTTAACAGAGTTGAAAGTCAAGAAATAGGTTGGAAAAAATGAGCAATCAAAGAAAAAAAAGAGCTTGATCATTGAAAGCTACAATGGTGACAGGGGAAAACAAAACACAAATTTAGAAGACAATAATGTCAAAGCTGATACATATAAAACTTCAAAGAAAAAAATGAATTGGGGGGGTGGAGCCAAGACGGCACGCAGAAGTAGCAAGGTTCCTCAGCTTCCACACAGCCACCCTAAATACCCATAAAATATGAATCTCAACAAAGTCTAGGAGTCTCAAACTCACAAAAATAGAGAAAAACACATCTCTTGCTGAAGGCAGCTTAGCAGGAGGGGCTTATCCAGCGGCAGGCAGGCCAGGAGCTGAGGCCAGCCCAGCTGTAACCGGTGGCTGCCCCCACTGGGCTGCTTCAGAACAGAGTGTAAAAGCCTGTGGAACCTGCAGGGGAACTGAGTTAATTGATCAGGGCCAAGTGCTCTTGCATTGAGTGGCCTGGATCTGGATCCTGGTCTTGGGTGGTGGTCCTAGGGAGTGCTTTCAGCAAGCCAAAGCTGGGGGGGGGGCTGCAACAACCCCCTAACAGCTCCGGCAGCTGGGAAAACCCCAGCAATTTGGAACAGAGCTTTCCTCCCTGGAAGCAGGGTTTCACAAAGCTTAAAAAAAACCCCAACCAATTAATTGACTGGTCAACATGAAAAAAAGGAAGCAAAATAAGAACAGCAATAAAACTCTAGAATCCTTTTGTGTGGACAAAAAGAATCAAAGCATGGAACGGGTGGAAGAAAACACAGTCAGAACTCCCACACCAAATGCTTCCAAGACACTTGAAGAATGCCTAGAATGTATAGATAAACTGAAAAAGTATTTAAAAATGAATTGGTCTCAGATCTAAAATGAATTCCTACAAGATCTCAAAAAAATTAAATAAAAAACAAATAAGAGAAGCAGAAGAAAATTAAGAAAAGATATGAGAGTTCCACAAGAAATTAATGAAAAGACAATAGCATTGTAAAGGAGGCACAAAAAATGCCAAAGGAAATAACATATTAGAAACTGAATAGGCCAAATGGCAAAAGAGGCATAAAAATCCTCCAAAAAGATGAAATCCTTAAAAAGTAAAACTAGTAAAATGGAAAATGAAATACTAAAGCTCACTGAAGAAAATAATTCCCTAAAAATTAAAATGGGCAAGTAGAAGAAGTCAATGAGACACCAAGAATCAGTCGAAGAAATCAAAAGAATGAAAAAAAAAGTAGAAAAAAATTTAAAATACCTCAAAAGAAATGCTTTTATTTTTTAACTCATGTGGAAAATAGATCTAGGAGAGATAATTTAAGAATTACTGAACTGATTGAAAGCCATGTTAAAAAAAAGATCCTACACAGCTTCTTTCAAGAAGTTATCAAGAAAAATTGTCCTGATATTTTCCAGCCAGAGATAAAATAGAAATTGAAATAATCCATTGATGATCTCCTGAAAGCGATCCCAAGGGTAAGCTAGGTGTGGCAGTGCATCAGCCCTGGAGTGAAGAAGATGTGAGTTCAAATCCAGCATCAGACTCTTGACACTTAACTATCTGTGTGACCTTGGGTAAGTCACTTAACACCAATTGCCTTGTTTTCCCCCCTCCAAAAATAAAAGGCCCCAAAATGAAAACTCTCAGGAATATTGTAACCAAATTCCAGAATTCCCAGGATAAGGAGAAGATATTGAAACTAACCAGAAACAATTCGAGTATCATGGAGTCACACTCAGGATAACACGATATTTGGCTACATGAGAGGATAAGAGGACTTCTGATATGATATTTTGGAGGGAAATATTGGTAGTATTACAAACAAGAATTACGTATCCAGAGAAAGTGAGTATACCTACTTCCAGGGAAAATGAATACTCAACAAAATAGAGGTCTTTCTCCCATTCGTGATGAAAAGACCAGAGGTGAATAGAAAATTTGACTTTAAAATACAAGACTCAAGAGAAACATGAAAAGGTGAACAGGAAAGGGAAATCTAAGAGGTTCAAATAAAATCAAACTGCTTACATTCCTATATGATACTTATAACTCTTAAGAACTTTGTCATTATCATGGCAGTTAGAATAGGTATACATAGACAGAATACACAAGTGTGAATTTCACATAATAGTATGATATTTAAAATAAAATAAAATTATGAGTGAGAAAGATGAATGCACTTGGAGAAGCAAAAAGGAATGGTAGAATTCAGTAATTTATCATATATAAAAGAAGTTCAAAAGAGGTTTTATAGTGAAAATGAAGATGCTTGAACATTACTCACATTGAAATGGGCTGAAATAGTGAATAACATACACTTTCAGTTGTGTATAGAAATATGTCTTATCCTATAAGGAATTAAGAAGTTAAAGGGGATAAAAGAAGGAGGGGAAGATGCTGATAGAAGGAAGAGTAAATTGGGAGAGACAGTAGCCAGAAGTAAAACAATTATGAGGATGAACAGGGTGAAAAAGAAAAATGAATAGGACAGAAGGAAATGTATACTTAGTAATCATTAACTGTGAAAAAAATTACAATATGTTTCTCTGAAAAAAGCCTCATTTTTCAGATACATACAAAATCGAGTCGAGTTTGAAAAAAAACAAACAAAACGTTCCTCAACTGATAAATGGTCAAAAGATATAAACAGGTAGTTTTCAGACGAAGTAATTAAAGCTATCTATAGTCACATGAAAATGCTCTAAATTACTATGATTAGAGAAATGCAAATTAAAATAACTTTGAAATACCATAACTCTCAGACTGGTTAATGTGACAGAAAAAGAAAATTACAAATGGTGAAGGTAATGTGGGAAGAATGAAACACTAATGCATTATCATTTGAGTTGTGAATTGATTAAACAATTCTGGAGCACAGTTTGGAGCTATGTGCAAAGGACAAGAAAATAATACATACTCTTTGATCAAGTACTAACACTACAAGGTCTATATCACACGCAAAAAAGATTTTTTTAAAAAGGAAAAAGACATACACACATACATATATAAATACACATCTATGTATACATATACATATGTATTAGTTCTTTTGGTGGTGGCAATAAATGGAAATTTAGGGTATGTTCATCAATTAAGGTATGGCTGAACAAGTCGTGGCATTTGATTGTGATGGAATACTCTTATACTATAAATAATGATGAGCAGAATGTTCTCAGAAAACCCTGGAAAGACATGAACTGCTGCAATTCAAAATGAGCAGAACCAAGAGAACTTTGTACATAGTAACACTAATTTTGTACAACGATCTATTATGAATACCTTAGCTATTCTCAGCAATACAATGACCCAAGACATGTCTGAAGGATTTGTAATGAAAAATGCTATCCATCTTCAGAGAAAGAAATGATGGAATCTGAATGCAAATAAAATAACTTAAAATTTTTTTTTGGTTTCTTGGGGATTTGGGGGTCTGCATTATCTTTCACAGTATAACTAATATGGAAATAAGTTTTATATGACTGAACATGTATATCCTATATCAAATTGCTTGTCTTCTCAAAGATGGAGGAAGAGAGGGAGAGAGGGTCAGAATTGGGAACTTTTTCTAAAGTAAAAAAATGTATTTACATGAGATTACATAAAAAACAAAAGATCAAATGAATATATTTTTATAAAATAAAACAAAATTTAAAAATGCTGAAAGATGTCTTGAGTCTCATTCCTTCTTACTTGATTAGTGATGGCCCTGTCCTCATTATTGTTGTTTTTTTCTTATTAAAGATTTATACCACCATACGAATTTTGGCTTCCAAATAGCAATTAAGTAGTAACTCTCTCACTTTGTTGTTGTTTTTCATTTGTTTCAATGGTGTCTCACTCTTTGTCACTGCTTTTGGGGTTCTCTTGTAAAGAAGGTTTCATACTGGATATTGTAGAAAGGGTTAAAATTAAGAATCTAAAGAGATGTTAAAGCCATCTGAGATAATGTTGTCTTAACCACAGATATAGTGGAAACAAATAAACAACATTTTCTGTACATATCCAGTCAGACTTCATCTTGGACAACTCTCATTCATGTTGTCCCATAAATTCTCTACATAGAGTTCTCCTAGAACTGTACTAACAGCCTTCCTCTAGTTTGATCAAGAGATATACAGAGAGAAATAGGAAGATAGATAGATAGATAGATAGATAGATAGATAGATAGATAGATAGATGACAGAGAGATAGATAGATAGATATATGATAGATAGATAGATGATAGATAGACAGATAGACACATACATACATACATAATACACGAATAGATACCTAGATAGATGCATAGATATATAGTTTAGATCTATACATGTCTATATTATATACATATACACACATATATTTATTTTTGTCTCTATATAATATTTTATCAGTTTCTGGCAACACATAAAGGATAAATATTTTGTGACAGAGATAAATACAATAACAGGGAATTAAGATATGCCATTATCCTCACTGAATCATTTTTACCTTTTAGAACTTAACATGCTTTCCTTAATAACTCATGATCATGTGAACTACATAAAATAATGGGATGGGATCATCTAACACATTAGTGGAACTCAATATTCATGGAGAAAATTATAGAATAAATGATATGATGGATTTTAATGTTAAAAAAGATATTTTTCATTCATTTTTCAGAGTTTCATTCATAGAAAGCAACCATCTGAGGTAAAGCCAGTCCTGAGGCAGATTACGAAGTAAATAAAGGTTACCTTTGAAGTATTTCATCTCTTCTTTAAAATCACCTTTTCTCTTTAGATGTTCTCTCTTTTCTTTACCCACCTGACACCAAAGTACCCCCAAGAGTCATTATCAAGAAGTGACTCTTTTGGGTGCTAATGGTGGTGGAAATCTGGGAAGGAAGCCCTCTTATGTCGCATATTTACATTTCAACAGGAGCCATTTGCAGACCTAGTGGTTGGGCTCAAAAGAACGGGAAAAATATCCAGAACTATGTCAAGCTGGAGGAGAGGATATTTTAGGTCAAGAGGGTACAAATTGGGGCATCTCATCTATGCCTGGCTCTCTTCTAACTCTACTTATGTCTAAGAACCTGAATAAAAATGACTTTTAGCACAAAATGCAGTAGTATGCTTTAGGTCTCTTGAAGGAGAGAAACAGCATATGAAATATGTTTTGTAATATTCTCACTCCCCCCACCCTGCCCTTGGAGTGCATCATAGCTATTTCTCTTTACTTAGGTTTAAAGAAAGTCACCTGGTCCTCACAAAGGGTCACTGGAACATGGAGGGCACAGAGATTTAACTACCAAAAACACCCAGAAACACATGACACTTGAATTCTACCTTTCAACATATCTGTGAGGCAAAGCTGTTCTCATGGTGAAGGGCAAAGAGCATTCATTCACAGAGTTCTAGTATTTGAATGTGGAGCACTGTAGTCTTCCATCGTTTTAATAATATACCTCAGGCCTGGAGTGTAAGGAAAACAATTTGAATCACTTCTGGGCAGTAATTTTCATCGCAGTCTTTGACTCTATTGCCACCTAGTGGGAGAATTTTAAATAGCAGTATTGAAACAGGAAGCCAGTCATGTACTTTAACCAATTCAACCATAGTTCATTTAGTGCCTTCTGTGTTGTAGTCAGTGTACTAGAAAAGAGGAATGTGAAACAGCAAAACCAAACCAAACAAATCAAAACAAAATAAATCCATAGTCCTTGCTATCAATAGATATTGTATGAAACAACATGTCCACAGATTTCCAGATTTCTCCATCTCTACCTCTCTCTGTCTCTGTCTCTCCCCAGTGTGTGTGTGTGTGTGTGTGTGTGTGTGTGTGTGTGTGTGTGTCTGTGACGGTGTGTGTGTGTCTGTGTATCTAAGGGAAGATTTATTGGAACCTTCCCAGATCATCCAATAGGGGAATGCCCTGTTTTCTGTTGTTCCTCATGGGTAGAGTAACCTTCAATTGACTATGCAGTCAGAACAAGCAGCAATTTTAAACCTGCTAAACTTGAGACAGTCTTTCTCTTTTCTTCTCTATGAGCTTTCTTGCTCCCTCCAGAGGGTGAAGATGACACAGTTTCCCCACGACACAGGATACCTTCTCTCCTTTCTCAGTTTAAGTCCCAAGAAATGGGTCTCAGGTACATTTTTAATTATATTTCATCTATCCTTCTTTTCTAGTTGCAATTTGTGATCCCCCACTGGAGAAAGAAATTTAAATGCAAAGAATCTTGGAGCCAGGATTCCAGGCAGGATGTTGCAGTAACCCACCCCTGAGATGAGAAAGTACCTGGAACTAGAGTCCAGAAGGGACTTTGGACTTAGAATTTGGGACTATGCTTTACATAACCTAGGCTAAGGTATGACATTAATTCCTTCCTCTCCTCAGAGATAGAATTAAACTTCACATGTCAGGGACTAAGTTTGTATATTAATAATTCTAACTTCAATGTAATTATTTCTTTGCAAAAGCTAATCTGTTAATGGTTAAATGAAACTGGGATCAAAGTCTGTCATTGTGTGCCTAGATGGGTGGCAGAATAGGTATTTCCCTGTTGTTCTCTCCTCATGCTTCTCCAAGGAAGATTTTAATGGCAGACACGAAGGGAAGCAGGAAGTTTGGACTAGAGGCACTCCACCTCCATACAATTAAAGAAACATCACTAGTGGGGTCTGGAGCCATTGACCGAGTGCCTAGACACTCTCAACCCACCACAGGACTACTAAAGAAGTCTGAGGGAAAGATGAAATAGAACTAAAGTATAAGATGAGGGGGAGATAAGGTAGTTAACATTCTATAGGTTTGTTTATAGAGATAAATTAGCATGTATATATGTAAAGAAATCACTATGTTCATTTATGCAGAGAGAAAAGAAAGGAGGGGGAGAAAGGAAGGAAGGAGGTAGAAAAGAAGGGAGTAACTATAAACTAATAGGAGGCCCTAACAGAGAGAATAAAAAAAGGTCATTTGTGGGAGGTAGCATTTGAGCAGACCCATGAATGGATTAAGGTATTTCAAGAGATAAATGTGAAGACAAAACGAAATATGTGCCCGTGAAAAGTCATGAAGGCAAAAGATGGAGTATTGAGTGAAAAAAATCCTCAAATAGGGCACTTAGACTGGAATATAAAAAGTGTGAGGAAATGAAATCATCCTAGAAAGATAATTTGGATCTAGATAATGAAAGACAGTATATGACAATTTGAGAATTTTTCTGAAACTAGATGCCTGCCATTATGCTTCTACTATTTGTGTTGCTGATTTCTTTTCTTTTTCACTTTCTTATTTCATGAATTTTGCCCAAGCACGCATGCAAACAGGTATAACCCCTTTCCCTTTCATATGGAATTCTCTCCTTACTGGTGATAATTGCCTTTCCTCATTCCCGGCCAGCAAGAGGAAGAAGGCAGAGTTGGAAAGAGCAATGGAGATTTCAGTTCTTAGCAATCCCCCTTTGGGAATCCAGTCCACTTTAGGATTTTTAGAACTCCAGTCTTCCTAAAGACTCATTGAGTTTCAAGAGGAGTCTCTTCATGCACTTGTGGTTTCTGTCTTGAAGAGAGAAGATGGACTAGGGTCCTTTTTTCTCCCTAACCAGGGAAGTAAAAATTAACTTGTGGTGACATTTGATTGACCTACTTTGGGACATCTTAAATGGCTGTCATAAAAATCTAGCCTCTTCACTGTTCACTTCAGGGTAATTAACAGTACCCCAGCTTGAGTACCCTCATTTTTATTAATTAATGCTACACCCACTGCTGACAATCAGTAGGGCTGAATTGGTATCAGACTCTGACTATGCCAAAACTCTGACTAGACTCTTGGGAAGTGGGGACACCCAAGAACCAGTTTTAACTCTTATATAAGTCCTTGTTATTCCTACATCTCTGGTGCCACAATTTCTTCCTGAAGAAGACTCCACCTAGAGTCTACCTGTCCCCTGCCTATAATATTTCTGTTCAGGCGTATGTGCTGAATAAACCTGTTCAATTTACCTGCTTTCTGATTTAGCAATTCTCTCTGTTAACTAAATGCCTCACTGGAACCTCTCCATATACCTGACCTCTGGCATCTTCTGTCTCTATGTCAGGAAGTTCTTACCACCACCACTCTCAAATCAGAAACTCAACCACTAGGAGCAAGGTATAAGGTCATCATAAGAAAAAAAAATTGGTGAAGCTTATGGAACTCTATAACAATGTTTTGTTTGTAATTCAGGAAAGAAAATTCAACTAATTGTGTTGAAATATAATTATTAAAAAATAAATCCATAGGCCCCACATTAAGAACTATTGGCTAAAATGATGTCTTCATTACACCTGTGTCTACTGATAGAGCTTCAGTTGTATAGATAAATTGAAGATAAGGCTAATAGGGGGACAAAAGTCTTAGACTCTTTAAAAAAATGTCCAACAGTGGATTCATATAGGGTTGTCAAACTTTGTTTTTTATGAGGATAATTAAAAATAAGTTATAATGATATCACAAAAAAGTAGTCACCTGAAGTAATTTTTCCAATATAAACTTCACCTTTTATTTGTAGCAGTTTGACCAGTCCTTTGTCATTGTAGGACTCTCATTACAGCTATATGGGCTCTGGTTACCTCCCCCCCCCCTAAAAAAATCACAGCTCTGTTAGCCTTCATTAATTTGACATTTTTAACTCCTAATTATTCAAAGGACAAAATTAATTCAAAATAAATGCATTAAATGAAATAAAATAATAAAAAGTAGCAATTCAACATCTCCCTAATAAATCTGGGTAGACTTTCCCACTTATGTGTATACTTCCAAATGAGAGTGGGAAGAATAGACACATGTACAGGTCATGCAAGAGGAACACACACATAGGAAACCCAGGTATCCACAGCATATGTGGGGAAGGACGACTTAGGTTTCAGATATTGTGGGACCACCAATGTCTTTCTATCTCTTTAACTGTGTCTGCTTTCTTCTGAGTGTGGTGAATTGCTCCACTGATCTTTTGATGAGTACTAGGAATTACTATACTGCTGGTCTCATAGAGCTGATGAAAATTTAGTCTCTGCTGGGTGTTGCTCTTCTATTCCCCAATGGTGGCTATTAGGAAAGTAGCTAGGTTATTACCTTATACCAGCTTCTGGGCTTCATCTCTTCGAGCTATGTGCTATTTACTTCATCTCTGTTCTAATCATGTAGGGCACAGTAACTAGAAAACATTTCCCTGATAAAGGCAGCCTGATTGCTCTCCATTCAGACTGAGAGGCTACAACACTCAACTAACAAAAGCTAGGCATAATGCCCCAGACTAAGACTGGATATCCTTATAATTCCTTCTTGTAATGCTGAGATCATAGTTTTCTGCCTTAGCTTTACAGATAGAAATTCAAAAATCATCTCTGATTTTGCATGCAAATAAATTGGAGCCAAGACAGAAGATGAGAAAAGGAAATAAGGACATCGTCACAAAGCTCATCTGCATTCCTGCCTTCATTATATATGTTAGTCAGCAGCAACATATTATAGATTTGGTTTGTATCACCCAGCAAAAAAATTTCTCTTTAGCTTCATGTCATTACATATTTGGTAATTTTTATGATACAACAACAAATCAGATGATGACACAGGGAGACTGGTAATAGGAAGAATATGTGAATGAAAGACAGAACACTTGAATAGTATCAACTATGATTAATTAGCTGTGTGACCCTGAACTGTTTTTTTCTCTTTTTTAAAAGTAACTGGTTTATTTTTAGTTTAAATCATTCATTTTCACAAAATTTTGAGTTACAAATTTTCTCCCCATCCTTCCCCTACCCACCACTCCAAAAAAGCAATCCCACTATATACCCCCTCCCCCAATCTGCTCTCTCCAATATCCTCCCCCATCACCCCTGTGACTTTCCAGTAGGGCAAGATGGATCTCCCTACCCCAGTGCCTGTATAACCCATTTCCCAGTTGCATGTAAATAATAACAAAAAATAATAATATAAATATATATATATATATATGTATGCATGTATGTATGTATGTGTGTGTATTTAACATTTGATTTTATAACTTTAAACTCCATATTCTATCCCTTCCTACCTTATCACCCACTGAGGATAGATACTGGAAAGACAAGCAATTCAATACAGGCCACATGTGAGTAGTTATGCAGAACATCTCCGTGATAGACATACTATGAAAGACTGGCTCTACTTCCCTCCCTCCTATACCTCCCTCCACTTGTTCCATTCTCTACTTTGTCCCTCTCCCTTTACAGAAGTGTGTGCTTCTAACAACTCTCCCTCTCCAACCTGCCCTCCCCTCCATCATCCCCCCTCTCATCCCCTTCCCCCCTACTCTCCTGCAGGGCAAGATACAAAATTTAGAGTGCATTCCTTTCCTTCCCCAAGCCAAATTCAATGAAAGGAAGGTTGACCCATTCCCTTTTGCCTTCCTGTTCTCCTCCCTTGTAACAGTTATCTCTTGCCTCTTCTATATGAGATGATTAAACCCATTCTGTGTCTCCCTGTCTGCACTCATGCTATTCCTTTTAATTTCGCCTCACCTTTTAAAATGTCATCCCTTCCTATTTAACTGATCCTGTGACTTCTGTCTGTGTATACATACACACACATACATACACACACAAACATACACACACACATATATACACACACACATTCACATATGTATTCATATGCATAGTGTGTATGTGTGTGTATACACACACATTTATATCCCCTTTACCTATCCTCATACTTAGAAGAGTTTCATAAGTTAAAATTTTCATTTTTCCATGTTGGCATATAAGTAGTTCGACTTTGATAAGTTCCTTATAATTTTTTTCCATGTTCACCTTCTCATGCTTCTTTTATTTGAGTGTCTAATTTTCTGTTCAGTTCTGTTTTTTTTCCTCAAGAATGCATGAAATTTCCTCCACCTCACTGAATGACCATATTTTCTCCTGCAGCATTATACTCAGTTTTGCTGGGTAGGTGATTCTTAGTTTTAATCCTAGCTCCCTTGATCTCCATAATATCATATTGTAGGCCCTTCTGTCCCTTAATGTAGAAGCTGATAGATACTGGGTTTTCCTGATTTTTTTCCCACAGTATTCAAATTGTTGGAAGCTTGTATTTTTTTCCTCTTTGATCTGAGAACTCTGGAACCTGGCTATAACATTCCTAGGAGTTTTCTTTTTGGGATCTTTTTCAAGAGGTCATTGGTGAATTCTTTCAAGTTCTATTTTGCCCTCTGGTTCTAAAATATTGGGACAGTTTTCCTTGAAAATTTCCTGAAGAATGATTTCTAAGTTCTCTTTTTAATCATGGCTTTCTCGTAGTACAATAATTTTTAAATTGTCTCTCCTGGATCTATTTTCCAGGTCACTGATTTTTTTCCAGAAGATATTTCACATTGCCTTCTATTTTTTTTTCATTTCCTTTGAGCTGTTTAATAGTATCTTGATTTCTCATTTGCTTCCATTTGATCCACTCTAATTTTGAAGGCATTAATTTCTTCAGCAAGCTTTTGAGATTCTTTTTCCATCTGGCAAATTCAACTTTTTAAGGCATTCTTCTCCTCGTTTGCTTTTTGGGGGTCTTTTGCCATTTAAGTTAGTCTATTTTAAGGTTTCATTTTCTTTAGTCTGGTTGTTGACTCTCTTTTCACGATTTTCTTGCATCATTCTCATTTTTTATCCCAATTTTTCCTCCACTTCTCTTATCTGGTTTTCAAAATCCTTCTAGGCTTATAAAAGTTCTTCTTTGGCTTGTAACCAGTTTCCATTTTTCTTGGAAGCTTTTGATGTGGGAGTTCTGACTGTGTTGTGCTCCTCCTATTCCATGCTTTGATTCTTTTTGTCCCCCAAAAAGGAATATAATTTTGGATTGCTGGGCTTGCTTTGCTTCCTTTGCCTGCTCATGTTGCTAGTTAGTGACTAGGCTTTTGAGCTCAGTAGAATTCTGCTTTCAGAGGGGAGAGCTCTGTGCCAAAGAGCTGGGGTTTTTGTAGCTGCTGGAGCTATTAGGAGCTGCACCTCAGGACCACTGTCCAAGGCCACAATCCTGACCCAGGCAGTTCAAGGCAAGGGCACTTAGCCTCTCAATTATCACTTGGCCTCCCTGCAGTCAGCAGGCTTGGAGCTTTGAAGCAGCCACGTGGAGATAGTTGCAGGGCTCCCACTTCAGCCACTTCTAGCACTGGGGCAGTTGGCCAGACCTTCTCCCCCAAATTTAGCCAAGTTCCTATTAACCTTTCCCTTTGTTCTAGGCTCTAATGGGTTGATAATTTTGGAAACCACCACAGTTGCCTGTGATTTGCTCCAGCCTCAGTTTGTCCTTGGCTGCCATTGGGCTACAGCTGAGAGTTCACTGGGTGCTAGTCTGGACTCCCAGATTGCTGTGATGAACCCCTTTCCATCTGCCGATGGACTGCCTTGATCAGGAACTTTCTTTCTCTGTCCTTTTGCGCCTTCTGGAGCTTGAAGATTTGTTTAGATTTATATTTTATAAGTATTTGAGGTGGTTATGAGGGTGCTGCGGAGTTTTGTTGCTTCTAAGCTACCATCTTCACCTCAAGGCCCCTGAATTGTTATATAAAATAAAAAAAAAGGGGTGGCAGATCCAAGATGGTCATTTAGAGGCAGAAATTCTGTTGAACTCTCTGAATATTTCTTTATCCCAAACTTTAAAATAATCTCTCAAATAAAATTTTGAAGCTCTAGAGTCAAACAAAGGTTAGGGTGAGACATTTGTCCCCTCTCATAGTAGTATTTGTGTAATGGTAAATTGGTCTATTTTTGGTCTCAATTCTTACCAAGCCTAGTCATTGAATGTATTTTTCCTCAGAAAAAATTGTGACCTGGGAAATGCTTAGTTTAAAAAACCAAGGTCACCTGCTGCATCCTGAGTTATCACTAGTTGTTTTTGTAATGGTCAAGTGAAATTTCGAGTATTAACAGAGTGACCATGGAATCCAATTAAAAGTTTTAAGGAGCTTTAATAGAAATTAAGTTAGCCATGGCAACTGTTTCTCATGCCAATCAATAGAGAGCAGTGGGGTAGTGCAGAAATGCAGGGTCTTTTATACTACATAGTCCCATTGTTTGGAGGTGCAAGTAAGTTGCTGAAGTAAGGGAGTTTGTGATTACAGGGAATAATGACAGAACATGAAGAAGAATGAACAATAGGAACATCTTTAGATAGGGGATTGTAGGGTAAGCAGAGAGGGGTACGGGGCATGATGACCTGGGCACGTAGGAGAAGAAAAATGAAGACTTGGCTTGGTTCCCACACCCCAGCCTGGCCCATAGGCAGGTTCATTGTCTTCTAACTTACTGATTTCTAATTTCTCAAAGTATCACTTAACTATTTCCTGGCTACTTCATTCTTAAGTCCATGAATTTTCTATTTAACTAGTTCCTGCCCATTTCAGTTTTGACTTTTGTTATGAATTCTAACGATTCTGGACGAGAGAATGAGACTGATGATTTTGTGAAGCTCACTCAAATCCAATTCAAGTGGGAGTCAAGACATCATGCTCATGACTTCTTTGGTCCTCTTTGAGAACAAAGTATGAACTGTAATAACAAAGGCTCTCCATGAGGTATTTACACAGAGAGAAGGACTTGCAAAGCAGTTGATGTGAGCTAAACCTTATCACACACATTTCTTACATGTGTACCTCACTGACATTATGGTCTAAATTTAATTCCTCCCATGGATTCTTTGTATATTTTTGAATAAGGGTGAACCAGGTTCTTAGGAGAAAGTTATGCATTAACTATCTTTACCATGTTATCTGAGAATAGTGATAGCTACTGTTTGGAGTCCCAATCTCACAATATGAAAAGAATTTGGGAAATACTGCTACTTCTTTTCTTTTCCGCAAATCTGGGAAAATTTACTTTTGTCCCACACAATTTTTATTTTTTATTTCTTGAAATATAACTCTGAAAAACAGGCTAGAAATGTATTTTAAATGGAACTACTTGACTAGACCTTTAAACCCAAATCATTTTGACTTTCATTGAATGGACAGTAGTAGATGCGCCCTAAATCCATATGGCTCATTATATAGGTTTTGATGATTTAGAATCAATGTAAATAGTAATTGCTTTCTGTTCTGACCAGAAACAGAGAGCCTTCCACTCCCAGACAGATATCTTTTGGATGGTAAATTGAGTCATACTTTGCTTTGTTTTCTCAATTGTTACTTAGCATTAAGTCATTGAAATGGCATAACTTCAGACAATCTGAGAACTGGGAAAGACCTTAATGTAGAAAGGCAAGGTCATCCTTTGAATTCTGGACCATCATCAGTCATTTTGACCTTTGTTTTGCCAGTGGACTAAAATGACTCTGGAGGAGAGAGTGAAGGTGATGACATTGTCCAGTTCTGCCTCATCAAATCCATTTGTCAAGTCAAGAAGACACGCTTGTGATGTCATTGGTCCTCTTTGAGAAGGAAGAATGAATAGCAACAACAACAATGAATTGGGTAATGGCTAAGCAAATTGCAGCATGTGATTATGATGAATACTCACGTGATATAAGAAATGATAAGGGTGGTGTCAGAAAAATATAGCAAAACCTATGTGAACTGATGCAAAGTGAAGTTAGAAGAACCAGGAGATTATTGTTCACAATAACATGAATGTTGTAACAATGATCAATTTTGAAAGACTTGACTACTCTGATCAAACAATGATCCAAGAAAAGTTAAAAAGAATCATGATGAATAAAATGCCATCTACCTTCAGAGCGAGAACTGAGGAAATCTGAGAATAAACTGAACTATATGTTTTTTCACTTTATTTTTTTTACTTTAAAAACATATGATAAATATGGAAATGTGTTTTTGCAGGATTCTGTGTGTGTGTGTGTGTGTGTCTGTGTGTGTGATATTGATATGTTGCCTGTCTTCTCAATGCGTAAGGGAGTGGATTGTAGGGAGGAAGATAATTTGAAACTTAAAGTATAAAAAGAAACATGTTAAAAATAAATAATACATTTAAAAAACAGAAAAAAAGATGTTGGTCAAATTAATACATAGAGTTTTTTCCAGGTTCATATTTCCATTATCCTATATCACTGAAATGGGTAGGAAAAGAGATCGACATTGAATAAAAAAGTAAAACTTTTAAAAAAGTCAAGGGAGACCAAAACCTAAGGTCAACCCTGTTTTATTACTAAATTATTATGGAGAAATAAAAATTGATGATATATCATTCTCATTTCTGAGTTTGTGCCCAGGATAACATCAGATGATTGGTGCTGAAATACATGAAGCATGTCAACACTGCTTCTGAAGATTTATGATGATTTTGTGCTTGTTTATTTTTTAACATGGCCAACTTGGTTATAGAGGAGGTTGATTCCCAAAAAATTCATTAATCATAGTATCATATCAGTGCAAAGACAATTACAATGAGTAACAATGGTTGTAGGGTATAAAGAGGGAAAAATGCATAAAGATGACATTATGCAATGGTAGAATGAGACAGTGTAAAGGAAATTCCAAAACAAGCATAGCCATTCAATTGGAATAATTTATTGGAAGAAATATTTGGTATAAAACCATAATTCTATGAAGGTTGATCTTTGTATCCAAGGATCACAATAAGCTGAAATAGATAAAACTAATTACTTACACAAGAGAGAAAACATTCTAATCCCTCTCAGGATCTAAACTATTGCCAATATTGTAATGGTGGAATAATTATCTCTCTTCTGAGAAGCCTGAGTAGATCCATTCAAAGAAGTTAACTTTTATTTTCTAAAGATTGTGGGATCTGTGAAAGGTCCTGTCTAGATTTCCATTTGTACATCAAATTTATCATCACGTCACTTGCAAGAATCACTGTCAGTGAATCAGTCAGTCAGTCAACATGTATTTATTAGGCATTTCCTTTGTGACAGGCACTGTGTTATGTGCTAGGCATACCATGAAATGAAAAAAGAAGAGCCCCTTTCCTCAATGAGTTTACATTGTGAGAGAGGAATGAACAA
The DNA here is from genome assembly GCA_028646575.1 of Pseudocheirus occidentalis. NCBI lineage: Eukaryota > Metazoa > Chordata > Mammalia > Diprotodontia > Pseudocheiridae > Pseudocheirus > Pseudocheirus occidentalis. Next base: position 48,001,261 of record CM053600.1, on the reverse strand, counting down.
ATAAATGAGTGGGTGCATACAAGACATAAAAAGTAGATGGTAAGTAAACAGTCAGGGAAAGAAATTACTGAATGCATTCATCCTCTGCCATTTGGAATTTTATCCCCTTGTACATATTTGAAATCAGTTTAAGAGCTTTTATATTCTGATGATTCAAAAGAGCCCTGTTTGACCAACCAGTTCATAGAGCATGTAACATCAGTAAAGCAAATTTCATGGTAAACTGCAGATGTGTTGCTAGAGGTTTCTACTATCTGTAATTCATGTGATAATTTATGCTTTATCTGTATAACATGCATTTCCATGGTATACTGTTATCTCTCTCCAAAGAGATGAGTTTTTGACATATTTCCAATTGAAGTTTCTTTCATTCATATTTTCCCCCATTTTCCTAAGGATCTCTCAAAAATCAATCACTGTGATTCTACCAACAAACAATGAACTTTCTTTCATCTCAAAACCACTGTATAAAATAAATATAATTATAATGATGCAAACTCTTCCTCACCCCACCCAAATTTGATTCTCCTTCCATCTTCTCCACCCCCTCAAAAATACGACCATTCTTCTAGTTCTCCAACTATGAAAAATAGGAGTCGTCTTTGATTTAGCCACTGTATTTACACAGGCAAATCAATTTTGCTATCAGAATATATCTTTTTCACTCCATTGTGAATTGCAGCACTCTACCTAGTATAGTTCCTCAGTACCTATACAGTGATACACACCTAGTTATACTCTCTGTTTCCAAATTCTACTTGCTCTATTCTATTCTGCTATTTGAACCTGGGTGATATCATACCACTTACAAATTATTCTTCCATCACTATTTTGATCATGTCACTTCTTTTACAGAAGGCTTCAATGATGTCTTATATCTAATTCTATTCCATTCCATATATTTATTGTATTTTATAAATTCTAGCCAGGTTCCAGAGTCCTACATAATCCAATCACTATTCCACCTACTCAATCTAATATCTTACCACTTAATCCGTCAAGTATCCAGTCAATTCATTTCATCCAGATACTATGTGGATTCACATTTCAATCAGAAAATACCAAATGTTGAGATGATTGCCTATGCTTTGGCTGGAATATGCCATCTTTCATTCAGCTATGTGTAACAGTGGATAGAATGCCAGGCCTAGACTCAGGAAGACTCATCTTGTGAAATAGCAAACAACTAGAAGATCTTTGCCAAGAAAGCCCAAAACGGGTTATGAAGAGTCAGACACAAGTGAAAAATTACAATATCTCACATAGTTTATCCCCAATGGAGTACTAAAGTTGATATCACAGGTGCAGCCAATGTGGAAGCATTTCCACATTGTTCCATTGAAAGAAACCTGGACTTCACCTGGTACTACTTCTCCTCTATTCTCTGTCTTCCCAAGTAATTACTAGGTAAAATAATGAGGATATGATGGTCTGTACTCTTCCTTTGACATTTCAGCACTCTAGGTATAATCAAAGTGCTGCCCAGATATTTATGAACTGAATAAGTAGAAGTAGGAAGAGAGAGGAGGTCTGCAGAGTCCTCCTATTACTATCTTCCCAGTCATTGACTGATTCTTTAGTTTGCATGAATCTAGTCAGCATTATGGTTGGCTATCCTGATGCTGACTGTTCATTCATAAAGTGAAACTGATAGAAAGAAGGTCATTTTCTCATGCCTGCAGATTTTTTTTATGGAGCCCCCAGTAAAGAATTCCTTTACAGGTACTTGGTACAGACCACAAAAAAGTACAATTATCATGCAAATTATCTGTGTTGAAGTTCCAAATACTCCACTGAAGAAAACAACATATATTAGGGATCCTCAAGGAACTGACCACAATTATGAAACCGGATGGTAACAGACAGTGTAACCCAAGTATGTCCTTCCCCCTGGTTATTCATCGATATGTAAAATACTGGTTTTAAATGCTTTGAGTTATAGGTAGTAGAAGATGCTGATATATCTCTCATTTCTCTCTCTAGCTTTCCTTGTCATCACTAACCTCAAAATCTCTACCACCTCCCACAATCCCTACCATACCCTCACCATATACCTTCACTGCGCTGGTGATTTTGAGGTTCAAGTAAGGATTAAGATAAGTTCCTTAACAAACACAAAAGTTAGGGAGTACAGGTAGTCAATCTTGACTCATATTTGACCAGGCATCCATTAATTCCCAAAGGACTTATGGATAGATTTCCAATGACTTGTGAACTTAAATGGGGAGGGGGGAATATCCCTTTATTTTTGCTGACCTCTAACTGAAATTTATTTTCCTTTAATTATTTAAAATCTTTTCCCTGAGAAGGGATCCATAATTTTCACTAGAATCACCAGTCTTCAATGCATACAAACACAAATCACCTATGTTAAGAATCCCCGATCTAGACAAACTATCTCTACACATTTTTTCTAAGAGTTTCTATGGCTAATGTTACCTGTGACCTAGAGCTTGCCCTACTACCACAACAGAGCCTTACTTTGGCTTCAGACAGGCCTCGTTCAATATTATAACATTATAACAATATTATAACATTATAACAATATTATTATTCTTTAATAAAAGAACGGATCAGTATTTTTCTCAACTTAATTCATTGTGCTCCCCATATGGATTCTTAAAGAAAGATTTCCTTAAATGTGATTTAGATAAGGCTTATAATTACGGTATCCTCAAAAGGAATTGATGAGGTTCTCTTCTAAATATAATATTAAATGTAAAAAAATGGTAGTCATCAGGTATTATATAGATATTTATTTCTTCCACCACTAAAGAAAGGCTTAAAATATAAAAGTTCACATTGACAAATATTTAAAGCATGAACTACTAAAACATCACTCCTATTATGTTTTCCTGGAAAGCAAAAAAAAAAAAACTTCCAGGACATTCCAGTAACTGCTGAATAGAAATTTTACTTTTACTTGCTACACTACACTGTTCTACACTGACTAATCAGCTCAGTCAAGCCCAAGTGAATATGATTTTCTCGTTAGTAACCATCCCATCCTCTGAAAAAGTGCATGATTCTGTGAAAAGTACACTAGTGCCAGCACCAGACAATTCAATGTCCCATGAGGTAGTATCCAAGGTTTGAAAAATCTATCTCAACCTCATACTTCAGCAACCTTTTCTCAGGGAAACAGAAGAAGAGGCACCTGGGGACGTGAGATCATTCCTAGGCTAGTACATGTATTTAAACTTATATGCTTAGAACTGGTTTATCTATTTCGGGGAAGGAGAAAGGGAGATATATTCTCTTCTTCCCCTGCCAGAAGTCTGAAGAGGAGGTGATAATGATAATGATGATGATGATGATAATTGAAATAATAATTGCTATTTATATAGTACTTACTGTATGCCAGGCACTCTGAGTACTTTAAAATTATGGCCTCATTTGATTCTCATAACAACTCTGACAGGTAGGTGCTGTTATTGTCCCTATTTTATCAGAAATTAAGGCAAAGAGAATTTAAAGTCAGTGTCAGAGGCTGGATTTGAATTCAGATCTTCCTGACTCTAGGTGTAGCACACTATTCACTCTATCACCTGGCAATGTTCTTGAAAAAGAAGGCTAGAGAGAGTACAAGAGTTGTTGATATATTGTTTAGCGATGAGTAACAGCCTTGATCCAGTCTTGTGGAGCCATAGGACATATTTATGGATTCATGGGCTCACTCTTGTTACATGGATATTTGTTTCATATTTTATTTTTAACACTTTCAACAAATGTTTCATTCACAATTTTATTTAATTCTCTTTATCACAAATCTAGTCCGTATTTTATGGATTAGGAAAGTTGGGAATTTAGGAAGGGTTTTCCTGTGTAATATAGCTAGGTAATGTCAGATGTTGGATTCAAACCTACTGTAATTCTGCCTCACAATAAGGCCAGCAATCTATTAACCGTGCCTCATTTCCTTTTTAGTAAGAAGCTATTCTTCTTTTCTTTAATGAATAGATCATAAACTGAAGTTTCTAATACCACATTTTATAGGTTCAATTTAAACTATTACCTTTTCCTCAGGAAAAAGGAAGGCATGAGTGTTTTAGCACCAAGAGTAAAAATTCTCCAAATGGATTTAAATAAGCCAAGAGTCTTCAAATAGTGAAATGATTCATCTCTATAGAGCTCCAGTTCTGGAAGCAGCAATCTTAACAGTAGATTTAGAAGGCTATGGAAAGAATACAGTAGGTCTTTCTATTCTTTCTATTCTTTTCCATGAGGAAGAAGTAGTCTTGTCCTGTTAGCCATTTAGTCTTCATAACTCAACAAGATGGCCCTAATGGGAATGCTAACAATCACATTTCTGAGAGTCAGATGATTTCTGGTTGCCAGAGGCACAATTTTCTACTTCCAGTGTGAAAGGTATTTGACATCTCCTGTAGTACAAAGAAAGAGAATGATTTTATAACAGGAAAGAGAGCAGAATATGCAGCTGGATTTACTGCATTTGTCTCAAAGTTATTTGTTGGTGGAGATTATTTACTGGCAGTTTATCTGGTGTTGCACTGAAAATATTCTTTAGGATTACAAGAAATTAGCAATGGCAAAGTATGTAATACTGGAAAGGGGAGGGGAAAATGAGATTTCTTACACTCTTCCTTGATTTTTAGTTCCCCTGACTAATCTTTTTTAGTCTATTAGTTACATTACTATTTGTATGCTATTTGACAAATTAAGAAGATTATTCCTGCAGTCATCATGCCATTCTGGGTTTTCTTCTTAAGCAGAAAGAAGTGTACGCTGAGGTATATATTCTGATGTTAATTGCAAGGGGGAAAGACAGAAACAGACAGAGAGACAGAGAGAGACAAAGAGGCAGAAAGAGACAGAGAGAAAGTAGAGGAGGAGAGGAATAAGGAACAATTTCTAACTAGAATTTAAATTAGGTTGCTATCTATAGAAAAAAGTTTCCTTGAACCCTGGTGGGGTTCCAATATTTCCCTCTTTTTTATGTTTCTCCCTCATGTGTGCCCAATATTTTAGGGTTTTTGTGGCAGTAACCATGTCTCCCCAAAAGCCTCCTAAAGAGATATCTAGGGTAAACACACTTTCCTCTTCAAACCTACCATGAACAATATCAGACTGCAAAAAAGTTTTGTTACTCTCCCTTCTTGTAATGATGAAAAGACAGAAACCTGTAGTTCTCAATTCTTGTAACCTTCCACCTTTGTAGGGAGAGGTATACAGGGGCTAGTGCATGCGCTTTAGTAAAGGTGGTTGAATGTAAGTTCTCTAAGGTCAAGGACCATTTTTCTTTTATCTACTTAAAAAAACAATGATAATAGAAAAAAGGAAATAAAATTAATTTAAAATTTGAAGTGTGATGTTGTCTCAGATGTTTGGGGATTAACCATGTAAGATTTTGAGTGATGACAATTTTCCTCATATTTCTTTCTAATTTCTTTTCAATTTTTTCAAAATAATTTACATTCCTTAAAATAGCCTTCAGCTAGGAAAGGACCAGAGTGCTTGTTAGGCTGTTCAGACCTAAGCTTGAAAAAGAGCTTAGCGACTTCACATCTTTCTTAATCATTTCCCCCCTCCCCTCCCCTGTAAGAACCAAATCATAAAAAGAACTAAAGAACAAATGGGTACCATTATGTAGAATTCCACTTAATTCAACCATCAACACTAACACCTGACTTCTTGCCACCAAGGAACAGGTAAGTCCAAGAGACTAGGGAACATTGTGCGTTGCACTTCAAAGAAAATGATTAGTCTTTCTTTCAGTTCGCTTCTCTCCCCCGACCCCCATATCCATTACTGTAGGACAATGCATGTAGAGATGACACTTCTTTGGGGGTTGTGGCATGCATCTTTTTATCAATCACAGTTATTGGAGACCTACAAAGGAAATTTGTTGTCTTCCCTATTAGAATGTGAGCTCCTTGAAAATAGGGACTATCTCTGCTTTTCTGTCTGTATCCCTAGCATTTAGTGCAGTGCTTTGCACACAGTAAATAAGAAGTGCTTCTTCATTTGGTCATTTAAAACCAATTTGACTGCAGTGCATTTTGTTATGTAGACATATCTATTTTACTAAAAAATGGATGGGACAAATAATGAGTAAGTGAAATAGTATAAAAGCTCCATAGCCTGTTAGAAATCAGAAGCAAAGAATTCAGGAACATGGGTCTTTTTTTTTTCTTTTTTGCTGAATACACTTATAGGTTTCAGCTGCCTCAAGGTAAATAGCCTTCCAATTCAAATGACATGCTTTTATCATTTCCAAGAGTATTAATAGGACCCCTGATAATAAAGCAACAGAGACTGCCTGCAGCATATAGTACATAAAAACATACATAAGTATTCAAATTAAAAAAAGTTTCTCTACTTTTACTACCTGAATGCCTAGAAGACTACTGAATTTTCACTTGTTAAGAGGTAAAATCTTCTGAATTTTTAACTTATGTACCCTCCACATAAGAAGAGTACTCAGGTATGACAGAGACCTGTAGTAAAACTCAGGAGAGAACACATCCTGATGGATCATATTCAAGGGCTCACTTTGTGTAGGCACATAACATTGTATATCTTTTGTGTTTTTATCATCTCTCTAGATCTTAGCATATAGTAGGTATTTAATAAATGCTTTTTAATGGCCTATGTTCATCATGCTTTTAAACTTTTTGTTAAAGATGTGTTTCTCTGCCACTAAACAATAATACTTTAATGATTGTATGCTATCTTGGGAAATTCTGAGACTTATAGCCAGATTTCTCTTTCTAAGCGCTTGTTACCATTTTTTTTCCTTATAGTTATTATGGGATCTTTGTTGCCGTAATCAGTCATCCCATCTCACATCGTGATTTGTAAAAGGTCAGTGGAAAAGCAGGATTCTGTACATGAAGTGGGACTTGGTTGTTCTTGATCTGATTGCTTTTTTTGACAGATGTTATTTATTTATCTTGTGTCTCCTCCTAGCATTGTCTTGTTTCACTCTGCACACTGCAATTTTTTTTAAAAAGAGGGGAGAGTTGATAGAGTACAAAGTGCATTGCCAAATAGATTACATCTCAGAATTGTATGTAGAATGAGAAAAAATCCTATTCTCCTTAGATGAGCTGAGTCAGTGCTGATGATTTTTCAAGCCATCACATTAAGCAGCAAATTACAAATTCGGATGGGCAGCCCCCAAGAAAGAAGATGCTATTTAAAGTGAATCAGCAATACTGCTTCTGAAGAAGGAAATTTGCCTCTCAGTAGGGACTCCAACCTTATTTACATTTCTCATCACTGTCATGCACTGTTCCCTTGTGTCAAACTTAACTATCCATTTACTTTCACTTTTTTCCTGGGAGGGAGGCTGATGTGACATTTCCAATTCTCCAGCCTGGGGATAGGTCTGCATGACACTAGCATAACCAACTTAAAAAAAAATAAGATAAAAAGGGGGAAATCAACCAATTGTGTAGCCTGTGTGATCTCAAGTAATTGTTTGAATGATTCTTTTCTAGTGCAGTTACACGTGCATCTCCCACTACCCTCAAAAAACCTTAAACTGACTGTATAAACACATTCTCTCAAAAGGAGAAAAAGTGGTTAAAAACAGGTAGATTGCAGCCAAATAAGGTTTTTGGTCCTCTTTTTGGAGTATAGAGTAAGGTTCATTATCATGTGTACTGCAGGCTTTTTCCATTGTGATTTGATTTGCTAAGTATCAGTAAAAATAACATTAGACAGACGAGATGACAAAACACAATCCCATACACACACATATATGTATATATATACACACATATACATACACACATATAGATGTTCATATGTATGTATGTGTGTGTAAATTTGTTTATTTATTTACAGTCTATGGGACACTAGAAAGCAACCAAGCCACAAAAGACTAACTATTCAGTCAGTTGTATTTTAGTTACTTAATATTTTTATATGTAAGAGTGATTTTGCAAATAGAAGAGTGAACCATCAACATATTTGTTTTATGTATTTAATTTTCTTCATAGTATTCTATTTCCCCCATTATATGTCAAAACAATTTTAGAATTCATTCTTACAAGATTTCAAGTTCCAATTTTTACTCCATTCCTTCCTTTTCTCCCCTTCTTCCCTTCCCTCCATTCTTCCTAAAATGTATTTAATTTCATATTGGTTATACATATACTATGATGTAAAATACAGCTTCATATTAGTCACAGTAGTGAAAGAAAAAACAGATAAGAAAACATGAAAAAATAAAGTTAAGGCAAAAAGTATGCTTAGATATGTATCCACATTAGTTTTTTTATCTTGATGTGGATAGCATTTTTCCTTTTGAGTTCTTTGTGCTGGTCTAGGATCATTGTGTTGCTGTGAAGAGCTGAGTCATTCATAATTGATCATCACACAATGTGGCTGACACTATAAACAATGTTTTCTTGATTCAATGCATTTCATTTTGCATCAGTTCAAACAAGTCTGTTCAGATTTTTCTGAAATCTGCCTATTCATTTCTTATTGCTATAACAGCAATCAGTTTAGCAGATACTTAGTACTTAGTACATTGGGGCTAAGCACAGAAGGTGTGAACTCTGTCCCACTCTTGAGAGGCTATAAATAGGAAGAGACAATACTTTAAAAGGTGAAATTCTGAGGTGGGAGAGGATGAGAATGAGAGGAGACATGGAGAGACAGAATGGGGTTAATCATTTCATATAGAAGAGGCTAGGGATAATTGTTACAAAGGAGGGGAAGAACAGGAAGGCAAAAGGGAAAGAATCAACCTTGCTCTCATTGAATTTGGCTTACAGAAGGAAAGACATCAACTCTAAACTGGATATCTTGCCACACAGGAGAGTAGGGGAGATGGGGATGAGAGATGGGATGATGGAGGGGAGGGCAAGTTTTGGGGGAGGGTGGCTGGAAGTACACAGTTCACTAAAGGGACAGAGATGTGGTAGAGAATAGAACAAGGAGGGGAAGATAGGAAGGAGGGTTTTATAATATGTTTTACAATATGTCCACTGTGGAGATGATCTGTATAATTACACATGTACTGCCTATATTGAATTGCTTGTCCTTCCAGTGGGAGCTGGTCACAAGGGGGGAAGGGAAAGAATATAAAATTCAAAGTTCTATAATCAAATGTTAAACATATATTATTATTATTATTACCATTATTAACTACATGCAACTAGGAAATAAGATATACAGACACTTATGGGGTAGGGAGACCCATCGTGACCTACCAGAAAGTCAGAGGGGCAACTGGGGAGGACACAGGAGAGAGAAGATTGGGGGAGAGGCTATACAATGGAATCACTGTTTTGGGGCAGTGGGTAGGGGGAAGATGGGGAGTAAATCTATAACTCAAAATCTCATGGAAATGAATGACTTAAACAAGAAAATAAATAAATTGATTTAAATTTTTAAAACAGAGTTACAAAAAAGAATGCTTGGAAGTCATCCACCTCCTTGAGTGATTATATTTCCCCTGGAACATTATACTCAAATTTGCTGGATATGTGATTCTTGGTTTTAATCCTAGCTCCCTTAATCTCCTGAATATCATATTCCAGGCCCAGCAACACCTTAATGTAGAAGCTGCTAGATCCTGGATTATCCTGATTGTGTTGCCACAGTATTCAAAATATTTATTCTTGGAAGTTTTTAATATATTCTCCTTAATCTGGGAACACCAGAACCTGGTTATAACATTCCTAGGAGTTTTCTTTTGGGGATCTTTTTCAAGAGGTGATTGGTGAATTCTTTCAAGTTCTATTTTGCCCACCGGTTCTAAAATATCAGGGTAATTTTCCTTGAGATTTTCTTGAAGGATACTTTCTAAGTTATTTTTTGATCATGGCTTTCAGGTAGTCCAATAATTTTTAAATTGTCCCTCCTGGATCTATTTTCCAGGGCAGTGGGTTTTTTTAAGGAGATATTTCACATTGCCTTCTATTTTTTTCATTTGTTCATATCTACTTAATAGCATCTTGATTTGTCATAAAGTCATTTGCTTCCATTTGCTCCACTCTAATTCTGAAGGAATGATTCTCCTCAGTGAGCTTTTGACATTTGCTTTCCATTTGGCAAATTTGAATTTTTAAAGCATTCTTCTCCTCATTAGCTTTTTGGGACTCTTTTACAATTTGAGTTAATCTGTTTTTAAGGTTATATTTTCTTCAGTCGAGTTGTTGACTCTCTTTCCCTGATTTTCTTGCATCATTCTCATTTCTCTTCCCAATTTTTCCTCCACTTCTCTTATTTGGGTTTCAAAGTCCTTTGTAAGCTAATCTATAGCTTTTAGACAATCTTCATGGTTCTTGGAAGCATTTGGTGTGGGAGTCCTGACTGTTTTGTCTTCCTCCTGTTCAATGCTTTGATCATTTTAGTCCCCAAAAAAGGATTCTAGAGTTAGGTTACTGTTCTTACTTTGCTTCCTTTTCCTACTCATGCTGCCAGTAAATTATTTGTGCTTTTAGCTCTGTGGAACTCTGCTTCCAGAGGTGAAAGCTCTGTCCAAATCACTCAGGTTTTCACCGCTGCTAGAGCTATTAGGGGGCTGATGCTGCCCCCACCAGCTTTTGCTAACTGAAAATGCACCCCAGGACCACCATCCAATACCACAATATGGATCTATGCTGCCCAATGAAAGAGCACTTGGCCTCTGAACATTCTCTTGGACCCCCTGCAGTCCACAGGCTGGGGGTCCTTAAGCAACCCAGTGGAGGCAACTGTCACTTCTGCAGCTTCTGCTTCTTCCATTGCTTCCTTGCCCTGGGGGCAGTTTGGCTGGACCAAAATTTAGCTGAATTCCACTGACCTTTCACTTAGTCCTTATTTCTTTTGGCTTGATAAATCTGGAAACTGGGAGAAAAGGATTTCTAAAAATTTGCATGTTATACCACTTAGTACATATATGTTTCATATTGATATTATTTTATTGTCTGTGATACCTTTAAACAAAATGTAGCTTCCTTCCTTATTTCTTTTATTTTGGTTTTGCTTTGTCTAAGATCAGGACTTCTTTTTTTCTTTTCTTTTCTTCTGTTTTTTAACATTAGCTGACACATAGTAGATGTTGTTTTAGTCCCTTATTTTCACTCATGCCTCTCTCTATCTGCTTTCTGCTTCATCTGTGTTTCTTGAAAACAACAGGTTTTAGGCTTCTGGTTTTTGGTCTCTTTTCCATATGCTTCCATTTTATGGGGAGGTTAATCCCATTCCCATTCACAGTTATGATTACTGTGTATTTCCCCCGATCCTATTTTTCCTCTTGTATCACCTCTCTTTCTTTTCACCCTTTCCTTTCTCAATGGTGTTTTGCTTCTCTCCTAGTCTGAACACTCTTCTATCAGTCACTCCCAGCTTCCTTTACTTAAACTTCTCTCCTCTTATTTTCCCATGGGGAAAGATTGATTTCTGTACTTAACTGACCATGTTTATTTTTCCCTCTTTGAGCCAATGGTGATGAGAGGAAGGTTCAAGCTATGCCCATTGCCCAAACTCTCATCTTTTCCTCTACTGTAATAGGTTTCTTGGCATTTCTCAATGTGAAGTAATTTACTCCATTCTGCCTCTCCCTTCCTTCTGCACGCAGTGTGCTCCTCTTTCTCATCCACTAATTATTTTTATGTTGTTTCATCACTTTCACTTTAAACGCATACCTTTTATGTATATTCCTGCTTAAAACATTTTAAAAACTACAAGTATCATCTTCCTGTATAGGAATGTAACAAGTTCAGTTACATAGAATCCTTTGTATTCTTTTCCTTTTTCTATTTTTAAACTTCCCTTGGATTTTGATATTGGAAAGCAAAATTTTGGTTCAAATCTGGTTTTCTTCTTATGAAAGCTTGAAATCCTTCTTTCTTTGAATGACTATTTTTTTCTCTTGAAGTATTATGCTTACTTTCACCAAGTAGGTGATTGTTGGTTGTAGTCTTAGCTCCTCTGCCTTCCCAAAATATTGTGTTCCTGACCTCTGATTCTTTAATATCAGGCTGCTAAGTCCTATGTAATCTTGATTGTGGCTCCTCAATGTTTAAATTATTTTCTTCTGTCCACTTGCAATATTTTTCCTTTACCTGATAGTTCTGACATCTGATTATATGCTTCCTTGGAGGTTTTATTTTAAGATCTCTTTCCTGATATATGCTTTCTTGGAGTTTTTAAGATCTCTTTCCTGAGGTGATAGGTAGATTCTTACAATGCCTATTTTCCAGTTGGTTCCAGGACATCAGGGCAGTTTACTTTAATAAGTTTTGATAGATGCTTTCCCTGTCTTCCTTTTGAGTATAACATTTGGGTAGTCCAATGATTCTGACATTGTCTCTCATTTATCTCTTTTCAAAGTCATTTTATTTTCAATGAGGTGTTTTACTTTTTCTTCTTTTTCATTCTTTTGAATTTATTTGATCAATTCTTGATGTCTCATATAGTCATTAGCTTCCACTTGCCCAATTCTTACTTTTAAGGTGTTTTTACCGCTCAGTTATCTTTTATACATCCTTTCCCACTGTTCAATTGTACTCTTTAAGGAGTTGTTTTCTTCTGTAGTTTTTTTGCACCACCTTTTCCATTTGGACAATTCTACTTGTAAATCAGCTTTCTTTTTCCAAGCTTTTGACTCTTTTTTTCATAATTCTCTCAGATCACTCTTACTTCTTTTCTCATTTTTCTTTTACATTTCTTAAGTGACATTTAAGCTCATTTTTTTCAGCTATTTCATGAGATCTTTCTGCTTTTGAGACCACTTCCCATTTTTCTTTGGGGCTTTGCCAATACATGTTTTGACACTGTTGTCCTATTCTGAGTTTGTGTCTCAGTCTTTCCTGTCACCATAATAACTTTCTACGGTCAGATTCTTTTTATTTTTGTTTTTGTTTGTTTATTTTTTGGAATTTTTCTATTCTTTTAAATTTAAACCCTGCTCCCATAATGGGGTACTGAATTAGGCTTCTTGTGCCAGGCGCTATAGGCCCTGGTCATTTACCTGGTGCTGCATTAATATTTCCCAAACACCAATGGAGAACCATCATGTCTTATGCTGCTGAGGAGCATACTGAGCATACTCCTCATAATGAGAAGATGGGATGGAGGTGGCTGGTGCTATTATAGGCCACTATTATATGCCCTAGTGTTAGCATCTAGTATGTTCTCAGACCAGTGGGGGTGTTTCTGCATTTCCCCAGGGCCACACTAAACCGCATGATAATCTAACCCCTGGAGATTGTCTGTTTGCCCAGGGTTATGCTAAAGCAAAGTGGTGGCTCTCAGAGCTAGAGTATGTCAGTTCCCCTAGCTATGATGAGATGCATGGATGGATGGGAAACCCTGGTACTGGCATTTATCTGATCTACCACACTGGGCTCAGGACATTCTGCTGTTTTGCTGAGGTGGGGCTTGTTGTCACCTTGCTTGGGAACTTACTATTCTCCTTTTATGTAAGTAAGACAGATCTTTCAAGATTTTGGGGTATAAAATATTGTCTCACTCCATCTTTTTGCTGGTTCTCCTATTATAAGATTTGTTTGAAGGTGACATTTTAAGTGTCAGAGGTGAACATGTGAGAGTCACGGTGATTTATTGCTTAGTCTGCCATCTTGCCTCCAAGTATCAACATTTATCATGGTAACTATACTATGAAGGACAATGTTTTCAAAATTCACAAGGACAGATTATTGAAACATTTTTATATTTTTACCCCCCCATCTTATTTACATATATTATAAAGCTTAATATGAAAAATATTACTAGTTTAGAATTGTATTTGCTTTTAAATACTGCATTGTGGTTCTAAAATATTTGTTTTGAATACACACATGAACACACATATATTTGTGTATAAACATGTGTGTGTATATATATCCATTTACACATATATATTTATATATATGTTATATATACATATACATATTCATATATATATTTATATATGTTCTTAGGCATTCATACTAAAGATGGTAGCAACAATAATGTACTTGGCACTGCTAACAATCCTTACACCTCCTTTACTTAACTTTGAGAAATAGATTACTTTGGATCCATGTATTTTTACATCTGTGCTCTGCAGAATTCCTCAGTTTCTACAGTTTTTAAAGAAGAGAAGCTTTTTCAGCTCCTTGTTAGAAATGTACAACTGTTCCCAATTATACGTCCCTATACTTTACTGAGCACAGTTGCTTAACAGAGAGGAGTTGGTGCATCTACCTTTACTCAAGAGAATTCAGTTCATTTCCAGAATGGGGAGGACAGCTCTTGTCAGCAATCATAAACTTTACATTAGAAACAAGTTTTTAGATTTTGATGGGCTTTTATTCCCATATTATTTCTCATGTCAGTGGTTCCTGAGGGAAAGAATGGAAACAGAGTAGACTGATGAAAGTGTCTATGTTTTAGAACGAAGCACAAGAATAAAGTATCAAGGTCAAAAACACAGTGGTGATATTTAAATCTTCTCTCTTTGAAACAAAATATATCACACGACCAAGTCAGAGAAATACACATACATTTTAATCCAATGAAGGTAATTAATTATCTGGAATTAGTCTTTTGAAGGTATATTCAGAGAACTTGTAGTCTGTCAAACTTTGGTGTTTGCACCAGGTTTTGTGATAATTACTTCTGTGGTACAGTTTAATTTGTTCTATGTTATGTGCTGGGGATAAAAAAAGACAGTGTTTCCAGTTAAGGAACTTAAAATGTATTTGGATGTTCATCATTTTCATATAAAGCAGACATTCATAACCTTTGGTCCTTGAAGTTTTTTTTTTCTTTTCTATAATTATATTTCAATATAATTGACTTTTAAAAATTCTATGTATTCATTTAAACTATAAATTTTGTTCTTGGACAAATCACATCACCTCAGTGATCATATCTCAGTCTTTTCATCTAAAACACTGAAGAGGCTACAACATATGATCACCATTGTCTAGTTCAAATTCCATTAAATATGCCTGTAAGCATTATATGAATATAGAATTATACAAATAAGTGATGATAAGCACCTGAACTCAGTTAATAGAAAAACAAGGAAAAACAAGGGGACTGAGGTGTGAAGAACTGATAGCAAATAGAAAACTATTAGGTATGGAGATAAGAAATGGATGATGGTGCCTATAAGAGAAATAATTTGAAGAGAGGAGAGGATGTGAAAGAAGAATATGGGAGAAGAGGAGAAAGGAGAGTTTTGGAGTATACTCACAGAAGTTGTGACTGAATGATGATTCATCAAAGGTAACTAAGAAGCATGAGGAAAAATAAGACAGGGAAGCATCACAAAAAATATAAAGGAAAATATACCCAGGAAGAGATCAGGAAAAAGTGTCCAACAGTATTGAATGATCCTAAGAGCTATAGGAGGATTAGAATGGATAAAATCCCATTATATTCATAGATAAAAACACTGTTGATTTCAGGTAATAAATAATAAATTCATAAAGATGACAAAATCTGGGAATATTTAATGATGGAGAGGTTATGGAAAAACAGAAGCTCATCACCAAGAAGGAGGAAACTTCCTTCTTCATTATTATTTAGGAGAAATTATTGGTAATTTTATTGATTGGAGATAATACAGTATTCAGTCAATTTCATACACACACAAACACATACACGTTCATATGTGTGTGTGCATGTGTGTATGTGTGCATGTAATGCTCCTCGTTCATTTAATCCTATACGAGTTCATAAATGTCCTCCTAGACTTTTCTGAACCCATCCTTTCACTATTTGTTACAGTATAGTAATATGTCATTGCGTGCATGTACCATGATTTTGTCAGTCATTGACCAGTATTATGCTTGTAAATATTTATCAACTAGCTCTTGTTGGCAGAGGAATGGAGGGAGTATATTCATTATTGTGTTTTTCTTTTTCTTTATTAATTTATTTGTTTACTTTTAGTTTACAAGATTCAGTTTCACAATCCCTTGAGTTACAAATTTTATCCCCTTGCTTCTCCTCCCCACTACCCCCCCTCACCATGGTGGCATGCAATTAAGTATAGGATCTTGTAATGGTAATTAATTTGAATTTGAAGACCTCTTTTGTATTTGCAAGTAAGCAGTTACTTAGCACTTTGTTTCACATTAAGAAAAGGTAGCAGGTATTTAGTACTTAGTAATTGATGAAGCCACTATGGGGGAAACAAAAGGTATGCACTTGCAACTCTTGATGCTGAAATAACAGGAAGGGGTTGGCTGAAACAGGAAACTAATGTTGTGTGTATATAAGAAACGTGCCAGAGAGGTACAATCAGAATTTCTTGGGACATGGTGGCAGAAGCTGTTCTGAAGAGGAGCTAGGAGTCCAGGAGCCCAGGAGTCCAGAAGCCCAAGAACTCAGAAACCTAGGAGACAAGGAGACTGAAAAGGAAAGCTCCCTAACCTACCCCCAGGAGTGAGAGAATTATTTTGATTTTGAAAACCTGGGTGAAGTAAATGATACTGGGAGCCAGTGGAGACTTTTCCTGGGTCCAGGGGTTAACCAAACTGCCCAAGGATGGAGGAAGCATGAC
>CM053600.1:47966045-47984296 GCA_028646575.1 Pseudocheirus occidentalis | reverse complement strand
ATTCTTCTCCTCATTGACTTTCTGGGTCTCTTTTGCCATTTGAGTTAATCTATTCTTTAAAGTGTTGTTTTCTTCAGTCAGGTTGTTGACTCTCTTTTCATGATTTTCTCACATCATTCTCATTTCTCTTTCCAATTTTTACTCCAGTTCTCTTATTTGTTTTTCAAAATCCTTTTTCAGTTGATGTATAGCTTCTAGGCATTCTTCAATTGTCTTGGAAGCATTTGGTGTGGGAGTTCTGAGTTCTGGGCTTTCTTCCTCCCGTTCCATGCTTTGATCCTTTTTGTCCACAAAAAAAGATTCTAGAGTTTTATTGCTGTTCTTAATTGACTTCCTTTTCATCATGTTGTCCAGTCAATTAATTGTTTGTTTTTTCTAGCTCTGTGAAACTCTGTGAAACTCTGCTTCCAGGGGGGAAAGCTCTGTTCCAAATCACTGGGGTTTTCCCAGCTGCCGGAGCTATTAGGGTGGTGTTGTTGCCCCCACCAGCTTTGTCTTGCTGAAAGCACACCCCAGGACCGCCACCCAAAACCACAATCTGGATTCAGGCTTCTCAATGCAAGAGCACTTGGCCCTGATCAAGCGGTTCAGGCCCCTGTGGTTCCGCAGGCCAGGGGCTCTGAAGCCGTCCAGTGGGGGCAGCCGCAGGTTACAGCAGTTCCTGCCCTTCCCGCACTCCTTCCTTGCTCTAGGGGCAGATTGGCCAAACTGCTTTTCCTCCCCCAAATTAAGTTTCAAAGTTTCACTTTCACTAACTGTCTCTGATCCTAGTTTGACGGATTTGAAGATCCCCTCAGGTGTTTTAGATCTTCTCTGAAGTAGACTCACTCTCTGGCTTGGGAAGCTCAGCTCCTCCTGGCCACCGTGGGGCCTGTCCTGGCCGTGTTGTGGTTTTCAGGTTGGGCTTGTCTTGTCTCCCAGCCTTCCGGCCTGCTGGAAGAGCCCCTCCTGCCGACCTGCCCCTCTCCAATATATGTGGAGGTGCTGGAGGCTGTAGATCTTCTCTCCTGCAGACTGGCTGCTGAGCGACTCAGCTTGGCTCAGCTTAGCTCCTTCCTACTGCCCCAGGCCTGAACACGGTCTCGACTTCAGGCTGGGTCACCCTCTGCTCCCAGCCCACCGTGCTGAGCCCTTGCTGCTGAGCTGCCTTCAGTGAGAGATGTGTTTTCTGTATTTTTGTGAGTCTGAGAGTCCTAGACTTTGTCTGGGGTCATATTTTATGGGTGTTTATGGTGGTTGTGTGGGAGCTGAGAAGCCTTGATGCTTCTACAGTGTCACCTTGGCTTCGCCCCTGTTCTAGTCTAGGTTCTTTTTTGATCATGACTTTCAGGTAGTCCAATAATTTTTAAGTTATCTCTCCTGGATCTATTTTCCAGTTCAGTGCTTTTTCCAAAGAGTTATTTCACATTGTCTTCTATTTTTGCAATAGTTTGTATTTGTTTTACAGCATCCTTATTTCTCATAAAATCATTAGCTTCCATTTGCTCTAGTGTGATTTTGAAGAAATTATTTTCTGCAGTAAGCTCTTGAAATTCCTTTTCCATCTGGTCAATTCTGCTTTTTAAGGCTTTCTTCTCTTTGGCTTTTTGGACAGTTTTTGCCATTTGAGTTACTCTAGTGTTTTGAAGTGTTATTTTCTTCAGTCAGCCTGTTGACTCATTTTTTCATGATTTTCTGGCATATTCTCATTTCTTTTCCCAATTTTTACTCTACTTCTCACATTTAATTTTCAAAATCCTTCTTGAGGTCCTCCATGGCCTATTTATATTTTTCTTCGTGGCTTTTGATGGAAGAGTTTTGACTTTGATGGCCTCTTCTGCTTCTATATTTTGATCCTTTTTGTCCCCCAAAAGAGAATCTATAGTCTTACTGAATTTTTTCTCTTTGCTCGTCTTGCCAGCCAGTTACTTGACTTTTGAGTTTCTTGCCACAGTAGATCTCTGCTTCCAGATTGTAGAATGCTGTGTCCCCAGTTTCTGGGGTTTTTCCCAGCTCTTATCAGAGCTTTTTCTAGGCACCTGCCTCAGATGAAGATGACTTCCTCACCACAGCCTCAACAAGCTCTGCCATGCTAGTGCTCTTCACTCCATGACCACCACTCTACACTGTGACCCAGATCAAAGCAGGAGAATCCTACCTTAATGCCAGCAGAGGCATTCTTCCAAATGCCCTATGGCTGGCCATTTGGTTTCTTTTATGATATGTAGGGCGGGAGTTGTAAGTAGCCCCAGAGGCAGCAGTTTTAGCCACCACCTCCTCCACAGCCCTGGGGCCAGTGGCCATATTGCTCTCTTCTCTCAAACAGTCCCAACAGAGTTCTCCACTGTCATTTTACTTTCTCTTTGGCATTTATGGGTTGAGGAGTCTGGAAACTGCCTTAGCTGCATGTGATTCACTTTCCTGAAGTTTACTCTGGCCAGTCAGTGCTGCTGGTATGGGCTCACATGACTCATGCAGGATAGTGTTCCACTCTTAGCTCAGTGTGACAGGCAACTCCTGTCAGCCTGCTTGGCTGCCTTCACTTGGTGATTTGTTTCTCTCTATCACTTTGTGGCTTCTGTAGTACTAAAATTGGTTTAAAGTAATTTTTTATAGATATTGGACATGGTTGGAGCCAGAGCTCCAGCAAATTCCTCCTTTTACTCCACCAACTTGATTCTGTCCCAAGTGTGTATTCTGATCTCCTTTGTGACCATAGTAAATTTTTATAGTCAGATTTTTTGTTGCCATTTTGTTTTTGCGAATTTTCCCAGACTATTGCTTACTTGTTACTCTTCGTTTTAAATATGGCTCTACTTACAGGGCAGAGGGCATGTTGTTACAGGCTTTGAGAGTTTTGTGTGGCTATTTTCAGATATAGTTCTAAAGGCCAATGCATTTTCAGTCCCGCCAAGGTGGTATGATCTAAGGAGAGGTGTTTAGTGATCTCTTGGTATGTGCTCTGGTCTGTGAGTGACTACAAGCATTCTTCTCTGTCCTGGAATTATGAGGAGAGTCCCAGCTCCATTGCAATCATAAACTTGACTACAGTCAGAAGCTGCATGCTAGTTCTTCACCTTGACCACATTGCCACCCAGGACTGTGACTCAGATGTGAGTATGGACAAAAGCAACAAAGTCCTTCCTCCAGTTCCAGCTAAGAGAACCCTGTAAACTCCTTCAATCCCCTTACATTCTGTGGTCTGAGAGTACCAGAAACACCCATTACCACTGCTAATTTAGTGACTCACAAGGCCTTTTCCTGGTTTGCTTGGACCTGGTCTACACTGGTGCAATTTATACTGCACTGAGCTCCACTCATCCAAGTGCGACAGACCTTTCCTGATAACTTTCTAAGTTGTCTTCAGCATTTGTGGCCTAAGAGGTCTGGAAACTACCAGTGTTGCCACTGATTCAGTTACCCAGAGACCTGCTCCTGGTTTGTTGGGGCCCAGTCTGTGCTCCCAGGGTTTATGATGGATTACACCCCTCTCTTAACCTGGAGCAACAAACACTTCCTGTGGATGTTCTAAGTTTTCTTGGATTGTAACATTATTTTGCTCCATCTCTTTGTGGGTTCTGTCACTACAGAATTTGTTTAGAGTTATCATTTAAAAATATATTTAGAGATATTTGTGGGAGACCTCAGGAGAGTTCCTTCCTTTATTCTGCTATCTTGGCTCTGCCTCCTGTCATTGACTTCTAGATGACATAGGACTAGTAATGGAAACTGGGAGAAGGATTATTTACATTTTAATCATTTTCCTTTTAAAATTCCACGTTGTTGGCAGTCAAGATGGTGGTGTAGAAGTGGAAAAACTCTGAAGTTCCCCCCCATAACGACATCAAATACCTATAAAATATGACTCTAAACAAATTTAGAGCTCTAGAATCCACAAAAGTACAGACAACAAATCTCCTGCTGAAGGAAGTCCAGCATGTGAGACAGGAATGGCTCATTGCAGCACATTGGGAGCTGAAACCAACCCAGCCTCAAAACACAGCTTGGCCCCAGGGTGGCTAGGAGAAGCCACAGCTGGAGCTTTCAGGAGAGTGGATCACTGGCAGCTGTGGCAGTTTCCAGAAGTATCAATCCATAAGAAACAAGGACTAAGTGGAAGGTCACTGGAACTCTGCTAAATTTGGGGGAGAAAAGCTGGTCTGTCCATCCACCCTGAGGACAAGAAAGCAGCAGAAGCAGCGACCCTAGAGCCGCCTCCATGTGGCGGCTTCAGAGTTTGCAGCCTGCATATTTCAGGGAGGCAAAGTAATCATTCAGAGGCTAACTGCTCTTGTCTTAAGCTGCCAGGATCAGGATCAAGGCCTTTGGTGGTAGTCCTGAGGTACATGAACAGTTAAACAAACCTGGTGGGTGCTGAAGAGACCACAGCCTCATAATAGCTCCAATAGCTGCAAAAACCTCAGCAATTTGGGACAAAGCTCTCCCCTCTGGAAGGAGAGTTCCACAGAGCTGAAAAGACAACTAATGACTGGCAACATGAGCAGGCAACAGAAGCAAAGTAAGAACAGCAAACCAACTTTAGATTCCTTTTTTGTGAACAAAAAGGACCAAAGCATAGAATGGGAGGAAAACAATACACTCAGAACTCCCACACCAAAAGCTTCCAAGAAAAATGCAGACTGGGGGGGGGGGGTTGAGCCAAGGTGGTGGCATAGACACAGGAAGGTTTTGCAGCTCCCACATAGCCACCTAAAATACCCATAAAATATTACTCAAAACAAATTTTAGGGCTCCAAAATTCACAAAAATGCAGAAAACACATCGCAAGAAGAAGACAGCTCGGCAGTGGGGCTCATCACAGCAGGCTGAGAGCTGAAACCAGCCCAGACTGAAACTGCGGCCTGGCCCCATGGTATTCAGGAGGGGCCACAGCTGGAGTCTTCAGGAGAGTAGATTAGTAGCAGCTGTGGCAGTTTCAAGATTTATCATGGCAGAAGAAATAAGGACTAAGTGAAAATTCAGTAAAATTTGGCTAAATTTGGGGGAGAAAAGTGGCCCCAGGGCAAGCAAGCAATGGAAGTAGCAGAAGCTGCAGAAGTGACAGCCACCTCCACTAGGTTGCTTCAGGGCTCCCAGCCTATGGACTGCAGGGGACCACAGGAATGTTCAGAGGCCAAGTGCTCTTACGTTGAGCACCATAAATCCAGATTGTGGTATTGGGTGGTGGTCCTGGGATGCGTTTTCAGTTAGCAAAAGCTGGTGGGGGCAGCATCAGCCCCCTAATAGCTCTGGCAGCTGTGAAAACCCCAGCAATGTGGACAGAGCTTTCCCCTCTGGAAACAGAGTTCCACAGAGCTAAAAGCACAAATAATTTACTGGCAACATGAGTAGGAAAAGGAAGCAAAGCAAGAACAGTAACCTAATTCTAGAATCCTTTTTGGGGACAAAAAAGGTCAAAGCATTGAACGGGAGGGAAGACAACACAGTCAGACCTCTCACACCAAATCCTTCCAAGAACTGTGAAGATTGTCTAAAAGTTAAAGATCAGCTTAAAAAGGACTTCGAAAACCAAATAAGAGAAGTGGAGGAAAAAATTGGGAAGAGAAATGAGAATGATGCAAGAAAATCAGGAAAAGTGAGTCAACAAACTGAAAAACAGATTAACTCAAATGGCAAAAGAGGCCCAAAAAGCCAATGAGGAGAAGAATGCCTTAAAAAGTCAAATTTGCCAGATGGAAAAATAATCTAAAAAACATTCTGAAGAGAATCATTCCTTCAGAATTGGAGTCGAGCAAATGGAAGGAAATGACTATGAAACATCTAAATACTATTAAACAGATACGGACAAATGAATAACTAGAAGACAATGTGAAATATCAACTTGAAAAAAATGCTGACCAGGAAAATAGATCCAGGAGAGACAATTTAAAAATTATTGGGGTACCTGAAAGACATGATCAAAAAAAAAACTTAGAAAGCGTCCTTCAAGAAATTCTTAAGGAAAATTCCCCTGACATTTTAGAACCAGAGGGCAAAATAGAACTTGAAAGAATTCATCGATCACTTCTTGAAAAAGATCCCCAAAAGAAGCTCCTAGAAATGTTATAGCAAGGTTCTGGAGCCCCCATATAAAGGAGAAAATATTACAGGCTGCCAACAGGAAGCAATTTGAAACAATTAGGATAACCCAGGATCTGGCAGTTTTTACATTGAGGGTTCCAAGGGCCTGGAATATGATATTCCTGAGAACAAGGGAGCTAGGATGAAAACCAAGAATCACCTACCCAGCAAAACTGAGTATAATGTTCCAGGGGAAAATATGGTCATTCCGTGAGGTGGAGGACTTTGAAGCATTGTTGCTGAAAGAAAAAAAAACAGAGCTGAACAGAAAATTTGGCATTCAAACACAAGAAGCATGAGAAGGTAAACTTGGGAAAGAAATCATAAGGAACTTAACAAAGTTGAACTATTTACATTCCAATATGGAAAAATGGTAATAGTAACTTAAGAAACTTTTCTCAGTATGAGGATAGGTGAAGGGAATGCAAATGTATTTATATATACGTATACCTACACATATGTGGATATGAGTTCATAGAGGGCACACAATGAATTGATGATACTTAAAATGGTGTAATTCTGAGGTGGGAGAGGATTAGAATGAGGGGAGAAAGGGAGAGACAGAAAGGGGTTAATCATCCCATATAGATGAGGCAAAGGATAACTATTACAATGGAGGGGAAGAACAGGAAGCAGAAGGGAAAGTGTCAACTTTACTCTCATTGAATTTGGCTTAGGGAAGGAATTACATAAACTCAAACCTGGGTATCTTGCCAAACAGGACAGTAGGGGGTATGGGGATGAAAGGTGGGATGAGGGAGGAGAGGGCAGGATGGGGGAGGGGGAGTGCTGCTGAAAGCACCCACTTCAGTGAAGGGACAGGGAAGAGAATAGAACAAGGGCGGGGAGTAGGACACGAAGGAGGGACATATAATGAGCCTCTCACAATATGTCCAAAGTGGAGATGTCCTGTGTAATTACAAATGTACAGCCTGTATTGAATTGCTTGCCCTTCCAGTGGGGGTGGGTGATGAGGGAGCAACCTAAAGAATCTAGAATTTAAAGTTCTTCAATCAAATGTTAAAATAATAAAAGAAAAGAAAAAAAAAGAAAATGTAGACTGTTTACAAGCCATAGAGTAGCTTAAGAAAGATTTTGAAGAACAAATAAGAGAAGTGGAGAGAAAATTGGGAAGAGAAATGAGAATGATGCAAGAAAATCAGGAAAAGAGAGTCAACAACCTGACTGAAGAAAATAAAACCTTTAAAACAGATTAACTGGGGGAGGCATTGAGGGGAATGGAAATGGCTGAGGCTTTGCTGCAATCTGGATGGTACTTCTGCCACTGCTGTTTGGCTGAGATCTCCCCCCCCCCATAATATTTGCCCAAGGTGTGAGTCTGATTTTATTGAAGAGTTTCCAGAAGAGACCAGAAATACTGAAAATAGTTCCAGCTCTGCTACAGCTCCCACGGATAAGAACAGACAAGTATTTGACAATGTGGATAAGCATTTATTCACCTTGCCACAGGGCTATGGCCAGTTTGCCTTTGGGATTTTTGATGATGGCTTTGAATTTCCCACATTTGGCTCTGGGGTGCACTCTGAGGATGCCAGGGACTCAGAGAACAGGGGGGAGAGAGAACACCAATCCCGCCTCGCTATAGCATGGCAGCCTCAGCCCGCCTCACTGCACTGCGTGCTGCAGGCAGGTATGAAGGTGTACTAATGTTAGAAGTGATTATTCAACAGTTGGTCAATGGAATTATTGCACCTGCAACAATACCAAACCCGGGATTGGCCCCATGGGGTGTTTTGCATTCAAATCAAATGGACTATGCGTGGGGTGCTAATGGCCTGGATGCTATCATTACACAGCTCATTAATCAGTTTGTAAACACCGGTCTCCAATCAGCAGACAAAGAAAAATACAAGTCCTTCCCACCGTACAAGTCACAGAGGAACACGTAGAATGTCCTGTATGCAAAGATGAATATACACTGGGTGAGAATGTGCAGCAGTTGCCTTGCAATCACTTATTCCACAACAGCTGCGTAGTCCCCTGGCTGGAACAGCATGACACATGCCCAGTGTGTCGGAAAAATCTTAAGTGGACAGAACCCTGCCACAACCCCTGGGAACTGACAGGAATGAATTTTTCTTTCTTCTCTTCTTCCTCCTCCATTTCCCCAAGTAATGAAAATTCAACAAACAACTGGTGAATCTCATTGCCAGCCAGTCCAACCAACCTCCACCCACCCCACATTCTTCCCTCTTTTCCCTTTGCCCCCAACTCTAACCTTATCCATTGCCCATCTGCTTCCTGGTCAGAGGGAGCAGCTAATTTTCACCCACCCTACACTGAACCCAGGAGTCAGAGTGGGGGGAAGTTGAAGGGGGTGGGACATACACCAAGACCCGTGGACTGTGTCTGTTTTCATTGCCATTCAACATGTGAACTGTTTGCTCCCCCTTGAGCTGTCCTCTCCCCCATCATCCTGTCAGCCTTTCACAACATGTCCATTCTGGAGATGTTCTGCTCAACTACATATGCATGAATTGTATTGAATTCCTTGTCTTTCCAATGGGGGCATGTGATGAGGAAGGAAGGGAAAAAAATCTAGAATTTAAAGTTCTAAAATCAAATGTTAAATATATATAATATATGTGTATGTATATTGTGTGTGTATTATGTTACACATAATATATATTATATATGTAATGTAAATACATATGTGTATTATATATGTAATATATTATATAATATATATTATTATCATTATAATTATTTACAAGCAAATGGGAAATAAGATATACAGGCACTGGGGTTGATAGATCCTCTCGCCCTACCCAGAAAATCAGAGTGGTTATGGGGGAGGCATATAGTAGAGAGCAGATTGGGGGAGGGAGTATACAGTGGGATTGCTGTTTGGAGTTGGTGGGTAGGGGAAAGACAAGAAGAAAATTTGTAACTCAAAATTTCATGGAAATGAATGATGTAAACTAAAAATGAACAAAAGTTTTTAAAAAAGAAAGAAAATTTAAAAAAATTAAATTCCATGTTGCTTTCCAGAATCATTTCGCCAATTTCCAGCTTCTTAAGCAGTTCATGAGTGCATCTGTCTTTCAACAACTATTTTAAGATTGAACATTAATATATTTTCTCATTTTTTGACAGTCTTCTTTAAAGAGGTAAAACTTTCAAGATAATTTTATTTGCATTTTATCTTTATTATTGATTTGCTTCATCCATCTATTTGATTGGCAATAGTCGGTAACTTTTGTTTGAAGAATTATTAATTCACTTCCTTTGCTATAATATTTTTTTCATAATTTTGAGCTTTGATACTATTGTTATCCATTTTTAGAAAGATATTCTAATGAAAGAGTAACATATATGTATATATACACATATGTATGTATGTATATGTGTATGTATGTACACACATATATGTATATGTATATGTATATTCTCTATAAAATAAGTCATGTTGGTCTCAATCTATGCCTGTGCTATTACCACGTATATTTGTGTCTACAGCCTAGACTAAAAGGGTCACTGTGAATTATATTGTAGACATTGGTATATGCTAGAGAAAGTAATAGGGATATTTTCCTTTTCTCTGATTCCTCACTGCATCTAAAAGGTAAAATAATTATTTTTAAATGAGCTTTTAATTGTTTGTCTTCCTGAATCACTTTAAATTAATTCAGTTGAAGTCTCACCCTATTAGAGAGATATTTGCACTCTCAGTGATTTCTTTTTCATTTTCTCATTCTTGGTCACTTTGTTGACACAAAACTGCTGTATGTTCCCACAAGGTAGTATATTAATGTATTTCATTTAACAATATCTGTGACAGATAAGATAACCTTTTGTTCTGCTACTAGTGAAAAAGTGCTTCCTGACTCTATTTTTAAAACAAATCAAGTAGCATATTGCATATGTGTATACATGTACGCATGCAAAAGCATTCAATTAACAAATATTGGATAAAGAGCATTTCTGAGTTGGAGTTCCCAAAAAATTAAATCAGTGATAGAATTTCAGCCTAAAAATGTAAACACTGATAATAGAAGATTTGTGACATGAGTAAAATTTTGAAAGAACTTAGGAAAGAACCTCAGGGGTTGTACCTTATCATGCCAGTTGACCTTCAGAATCTTCCTAGGAGAATTCAATGTTTGAATTTTTTTGTACTTATCTTTGACTTTCTGTATTCTTCTCAACCACAAAATCAAGTCTGTGTGATGAAATTGAATTAGGTCAATGCACTTGGAAGCTTTAACTGTTACTTAAAGAAAGGGATTGCAAGCTTTCCAGGACAGAAATGTAAGGGTTCCTTGACCTTTACATTTACAAAACTGTGCTCCAATGAAGGAGAAGCAACCTTAGAAAAGCCATTTCAAATATGCAGCATGGCATGATCTATGACACTTAAGTCATTGCTCACCGGTTCCCTATTGGTCTTGCTTGCAATATGTTAGGGTCACTGGAAACCTATGTATGTGGTTAGAGACATGTTAGATCTAATTTTCCCTCTGCTGTGTAAATTTCCCACCAGAACCCAAAGGAAGACATCCTCAGGAAAAAAAAAATAATGCCTTCTGAAACCCCAGACTACCCAAATTACAACATTCTATTTAAAGAGGAAGCCCAAGACAGACATTTAATCATTTCCCATTTTAGCTGTGTTTCTCTGGACTTGACCATTTTCTCTAGAAACTCATCATTTTGCAAAATCATATCAAATCTTAAACTCCTATCTTCACAGCATCCACTCCCTATTGAATGCCCCTCTACCTCTGAATGGAGATGGTGAAGAATGGATATTAGAGAACTGTTCCTAGATCCTCCATTTAAGGAGGGATGCCAGGGTAACCATTTTATAATTTATCATGAGTCAGCAGGACTTCATCATGCTTCCATTTTATTCAACCCATATTCTCCTTTCCAGTTTCTTTTTATGTGTTTCCTTCCCACATTTGGTAGTGAATTTGTCAAGAGGAGGAAATGTTTTTATATTGTTGTTGTTCTTGTTTGATTTGCCTTTCTTTGTATCACCAGAAAGAAGCAAAGTGGTTGACAAATAGTTGATTGGTTGTTGTACTTAATCATTGAAAAGGACCAAAATGAAATCCCTATGTTGGGGTCGAGGTTTAGTGTGTCTGACTATGACTGATCAGATCACTATGATCTTAGAAGGCACTACCACAGGTAGAGTACTAATAGTCTATATGAAGATTTGGAGTGTAGATGTCTCTAAATTTGTACATCTTCCATTTCTTTTGAACTATTGCAATTCTGTTTTGCTCATAGAGTACTTGATGTGAACAAATAATGCTGAGTAATTCTTTGCCAGTGTCTCCTTTCTCTCAAAATGGATTCCAATTTCTTCAGGGAGACCTTGAGAGTGTCCTTGTACTGCTTCTTTCTGACCTCCATGGGAGCACTTCTCTTGAGTTTTCTGTATCTTTTAGGCATATGTAATTCGGCATTTGAAAAATATGGTCAGTCACTAAGTATTATGTTCTCTTGAAGTAGAGTTTGAGTGTTTGGCAGTCCAGCTTAAGAAAGAATGTCAGTGTCTTATACTTATCCTGCCAGGTAACCTTCAGAATGCTCCTAGGAGAATTCAAGTGGAAGTGATTCAGTTTCCTGGCATGACGCTAGTACTGTCGAGGTTTCGTAGGTATACAACAAGGAAGTCAGCACAACTACTCTGTTGACCTTCCATTTGGTAGGCTGCCTAATACCTCTTCTCTCCCACACCTTTCTTAGGAACGTCCAAACACTGAGCTCTCCCTAGCAAAGCATGCAGCAGCCTCATCATGTATGTGTACTTGACTAGAGTTGCCAATGTAAATGCTGCAAAGTTAAGTGAACTTATCTACAGAATTAACAATTTCTTCATTTGCTATACCAAATGGTTTTAAGTATGGATGATATAGTGCTGGCTGGTGAAGAGCCTCTGTTTTCTTGGTGTTAATTGTTAGGCCAAAATTAGTACAGAGGGTAGAGAATCTGTTCATACTTTGTTGCATCTCACCCTCAGAGGTTTTATTGAGTGCATTAAAAACATTTACTGGGCGGTTAGTTGGCACAGTGAATAGAGCACTGGCCCTGGAATCAGGAGGACCTGAATTCAAATCTGGCCTCAGACACTTAACACAAAAACTAGCTGTGTGACCTTGGGCAAGTCACTTAACCCCAACTGCCCTCCAAAAAGCAAAAAGAAAAAAAAATTTAAAAAAAAATTTACTGACTGTTACTTTCTTGATGAAAAGGTTTTCCCTTACTCCTTTTCTTCCCTTTGCTTTATGTACCTCTGCATCTTTACTATTATAAGAGCTATTGTAAAGATCAACAAGGAAACTGCTGCTTTTCTATCATTTAAATATTCTGGCTGCATGCAGCTTGACGAATATTAAAATACATTATTGAAGGGATGACTTTGAGTAAACTAAAAGGCAAAACACTAAGAACACTAGGAACCGGAATCAGTTCCTCAAAAACAGGTATTATAAATCTAGCCTCATTTCCTTTTTCAATAAGTTTTCAAGCCTATTAGATAATAGGAATATTATAAAGTAACACAAAAAATAGTGACACTATTAATAAACAGTGATCTATTTTTATCGTATAAGTAAATACACAAATTTTATATTTTAATTTTGCTATCTCACAGCATACTTGGATTTCAGCAAACCATCTGGGTTTTCCTGCTATTCTTCTTTTCAAAGTAGAAACATGAGGACTAAATGATCTCACAGTTAGCCTGACTCCAAAATGGCTTAATAAATATGTCCAATGTGTGATGATTAATCATTTAGTGTAACCTATAAAAATACTTCTTGGGGTATTTCATTGATTTGTCCATGACCTTTGTTCCCTTGAACATTTTTAATTAATAACTTGTACAAAATTGAGGACATCAAGAGTTTTTTGTTTTGTTTGTTTGTTTTGTTTTATTTTTTTATTTGTAGATGACAAAATAACCAAAGGAATAGCTACCACAAAAAGTAAGAGAACTGAAGATTCTAAAAGGATAAAACAGGTAAAATTATGAACCAAATCTAATAAAGTTATATTTAAGAGTTTAAAGTTCTTATATTAAATTGACTAAAGTAGTAGACAAAAACAAGGAAACAAACAAAAAAGATTATACACCTGTTTATATGAAAAAGACTGAAAAAGTTTAGTGGAATGGAATTTCAATGAAAGTAATCATCTTGAAGGTCTGGGTAAAGAATCCATTCTGATTGACTACATGTATATTCCCTATAAAATAAATTATTTGTCTTGTGAAAAAAATGAGTTACCATAGCTCTGTAGAGATCTTCAAAGAAAAGTTGCTTAATTTTATTTAGAAATTGGTAATACTGTAGTACGTATGACTACTATTTAAATATGGATTGACTTGCATGGTACTTTATATTCCTACTGAATGTGAAGTTCTCTTATTCTGTAAGTATGCATGCTATTGCACTCACTTGGAACAACAGCTATATTTACTCTTGCTTTGATAATTCATCTACATTCCCTCCTTCCCAAATAATAAATCAAGGAAAATACAGTTTATCTCACTTGTACCTAGGTATTTCTAACATTTCAAAAAAAGAAAGACAGAAGGAAATAACAAAAAGAAGGAAGGAAGATAGGAAGGAAAGAATGGATGGATGGAGGAAGGGAAGAAAGAGAAAAAAGAAAGAAGGAGAAAGAAACAAAGAAAGAATAATTGCTGTATGTAAGTAGCTATGTCAAGCATGTATGTACAGTGGGGTATAATCTGTAAATTTGCCACAAATTACTTTAAAAAAGAAAGCTTGTAGTTTTATGTTTTAATTTAGTCATACAAACATTAGTAATATTAACATTTAACAGTAGAAAGCAGGGTATTTTGTAGTGTTAATAAAGAAAGACAAATAGGCAACTAACATGAATATAACACCAAAGACCTCTTCCCCAAGCAAATGATAAAAGGAGATGAACAGGCCTTCCCAAAAGAAATGGACCGTATTAACAACTACATGAAAGGATTTTCTGAACCTCTAATAATAAGAGAAATGCATATCAAAACAACCTTGTGGTTTTTCTTCAAATCCAGCAAATTGACAATAATGGTAATAGATGGAAATTGGCAATGATGTAGACTTTATAGGAAAAGGAGGCATGCTTATGTTATAAAGAATATACTGACAGTAGTACAAATGTACCTTGTCTGCCAATATTAAGACCTTATATGAAAGTAATTGTGTTACCATTTCCAGTTTGTGCAATAAACTGAATAATTAACAATGAAAGCAGACTTTATATTTTCATCAAATATTCTATCTCATAATCTTGTCTGTGTTATTTAAAGATAATACAAAATCTGTCTTGATTATCTAGAAGCCCTTATCATCCCTGATTGAGCAGTTTCTTGAAAATAAAATAGGAAAATAACAAAGATGTTTTCATTCCAAATAAGTTTTAAAAGCATAGATGGTTACAATATATCCCATCAAATGACATAATTTAGCTTACTTGAAATTCCAGCTAAGAAGCCTTTTATAATCCCTCTTAATTCTAGTTGCTTCACTGTTATATGTGTATGTAGGTATTTATCATGTATGTATATATTTGATTGCATGTTGTCTACTCCATTAGACTGCGAGTTTCTTTTGCTTTACCTTGCATTAGTGCCTAGCACAGTATCTGACAAATAGAAAGTACTTAATAATTATTTACTGTTTGAATGAGTAATTTACTTTTAAAATAATTCTTTCTCCAATGATGCAGCAAACAAAAGTCGCAATGCACTAACATTTACAATATTTTTAAAATGACCAACATTGTCGTCTGGGGCAGGGGGAGCCAAGATGGTGGAGTAAAATGAGTTATTTGATTGAACTCTCCCCCAGACCCCTAAAAATACCTGTAAAATATACTCTAAACAAATTCTAGAGCAGCAACACAGAAAATGACAGTAAAACAAATTTCCGGCTCAAGACAAACTGGAATGTTGACAGGAAAAGCCATGCCCCAGCAAACCCAAAGCAGGCCTCCAGGGACTGGATCACTGACAAATGTGGTGGTTTCCATTCTTTTCAACCACCACACGCCAAAGACAGTGTAGAAGGTCAGTAGGAAAGGTCAATTGGACTTTAGTGAGAGAGGAGCACAGTCTGAACCAAACATTGGGTAGCAACTATGGCTATTCCCATAGCTCTGGTCCGCAGCTGGTGAAGGAATTAAGCTGCTGATAAGAGGGGAAGTGTATTAATGTCTTTTCTGTTATTGAAATTTAATTCTCTTCCTTTGTCTGTGCTTGGATCTCAATCAGATACTTGGGAGGCAGTTCTGGGGTGAGAAGGAACACTAGCATGAAGGTACTGGTGGCAGTAGTGGAGGGGGAATCCTCATAATTCTAAGGCAGAGAAGAGTGCTTGTAGTCAATTATGCACCAGAGCACAGACCAGGAGAGGAGTAAACACCTCTCCTTTTATCATACCACCTTGGAAGAACTGAAAATTTGCAAGTTCCAAAACACATCTCTGAAAATAGCTGCACAAAACCCCTGAAGCTTGGAACAGTACACCTTCCACACTGGAAGCAGAGTCCTAACTTAACAAAGAGTTAAAAAGTCAAGTAATTGGCTGGGAAAATGAGTTTACAGTAGAAAAATCTTAGACTATAGAATTTCACTTTGGTGACAAAGACAAAATATATAACCAGAAGAATGCAATAAAGTCAAAGTTCCTATGTCCACAGCTTCCAAGAAAAATATGATTGGTCTCAGGCCATAGAAGGGCTCAAAAAGTATCTTGAAAGTAAAGTAAGAGAAGCAGAGGAAAAATCATGAAGAGAAATCAGAGTGATGCTAGAAAATCATGAAAAATGAGCACAACACTTTGCTAAAGGAGAACTCTGCCACACACAAAAAAGAAATAGTGGAAAAAAAATAAGACCTTAAAAAAAGACTAGGCAAAATGGCAAAAGAAGTCCAAAAAATCAATCAAGAGAAGAATTCCTTAAATAGCAGAATTAGCCAAAAGAAAAAGCAGCTCCAAAAGCTCACAGAAGAAAAAAAAATTCTTAAAAATTAGAAAGGAGCAAATGGAAAGTAATGACTAGAAGAAATCGAGAAATTATAAAACAGAGTTAAAAAAATCAAAGAAATAGACAACAATGTGAAATGTCTCATTGGAAAAACCATTGACTTGGAAAATAGATCCAGAAGAGATCATTTCAAAATTAGCCGACTACTTGAAAGCCATGATCAAAAAAAGAGGCTTGACATCATCTCTAAAAAAATAGTCAGGAAAATCTATCCTGAAATTTTAACCAAAATGTAAAATAGAACCAATCAACTCCTAAAAGATATCCCAGGTAGAAGCACCAACTTGGCATTAACTCCAGCTCCAACCATTTCCAACACATGTAAAAAATGACTTTAGAGCTACAGAGATCATAAAGTGACAGAGAGAAACAAATCTCCCACTGAAGATAGCCTGGTAGGCCGACAGGCAGGGTCTATCGCACAAACCTGGGAGCTGCACACAGCCCTGGCAGAGGCATGTGCCTCTTGCCCCATGGTGGGCCCAACCAGCAGCAGCTGGAGGAGACTTTAGGGGAGTGGTTCACCAGCAGTTGTGGCAGTCTCCAAAATTATCAACCCATTTGCATATAGATTAAAAATAATAATAATAACACACATATTTTTAACATTTGATTAAAGAACTTTAAATTCTTGATTCTTTCCTTTCCTCCCTCATCATCCACCCCCACTGGAAGGACAAGTAATTAAATACAGGCTGTACATGTGTACACAGAAAGTATCCACAGTGGGCATATTGTGAGAGGCTGATTATATGTCCCTCCTTAATATCCTGCCCCCCACCTTGTTCTATTCTCTGTCCCTGTCCCTTTATAGAAGTGTGTACTTCCAGCAATCATCCCACCCACCCTCCGCTCCCCTCTGTCATTCCACCTCTCATCCCCATGCCCCCTACTTTCCTGTGTGGCAAGATACCGAGTTTAGAGTTTATGTCATTCCTTCCCTAAGACAAATTCAATGAGAGTAAGGTTGATCCTTTCCCTTTTGCCTTCCTGTTCTTACTCTCCATTGTAACAATTATCCATTGCCTCTTCTATATGAGATGATTAACCCCTTTCTGTGTCTCCCTATCTCCTCTAATTCTAATAATCTCCCACCTCAGAATTTCAACTTTTAGAGTATTGTCGCTTCCTGTTCTATTGTTCCTGTGCCCTCTATGAATTCATATCTACACATACTCAGATATGTGTTCATATATATATAAACCTTCCTATATAGACATATGTGTATGCATAAGTATATACATATTTGTATGACCTTCACCTATCTTCATGCTGAGAAAAGTTTCATAAGTTACAATTATCATTTTTCCATATTGGCATGTAAATAGTTCAACTTCTATAAGTTCCTTATGATTTGTTTTTCATGTTTACCTTCTCATGCTTCTTGTATTTGACTGTCAAATTTTCTTTTAAGTTTGGTTTTTTTTTTTTAGCAAGATTGTTTGAAAGTCCTCCCCTTCACTGAATGACCATATTTTCCCCTGGAACATTATACCCAGTTTTGCTGGGTAGATGATTCTTGATTCTAATCCTAGCTCCATTGATGTTTGGAATATCATATTCCAGGCCCTTCAATCTCTTAATATAGAAGCTGTTAGATCTTGGGTTATTCTAATTGTGTTTCCACAGTATTCAAATTGTTTCTTCTTTGCACCCTGTAATATTTTCTCCTTGGTCTGGTGACTCTGGAACCTAGCAATAAGATTTCTTGGAGCTTTCTTCTGGGGATCTTTTTCAAGAGGTGATCAGTGGATTCTTTCAAGTTCTATTTTACCTTCTGGTTCTAAAATATCAGGGCAATTTTCTTGAGAATTTCCTAAAGGATACTTTCTAAGTTCTTTTTTGGATCATGGCTTTCAGGTAGTACAATAATTTTTAAATTGTCTCTCCTGGACATATTTTCCAGGTCAGTGGTTTCTTCAAGGAGATATTTCACATTGCCTTCTAGTTTTTCATTTGTCCATATCTTTTTAACAGTGTCTTTATTTCTCATAAAGTAATTTGCTTCCATTTGTTCCACTCTAATTCTGAGGTAATTATTCTCTTCAGTGGGCTTTTGAGATTCTTTTTCCATCTGGCAAATTTGACTTTTTAAGGCATTCTTCTCCTCATTGGCTTTTTGGGTCTTTTTTTTGCCATTTGAGTTAATC
>CM053600.1:47955324-47965545 GCA_028646575.1 Pseudocheirus occidentalis | reverse complement strand
TCCTCATTGGCTTTTTGGGTCTTTTTTTTGCCATTTGAGTTAATCTATTTTTTTTTTTTGCTTTTTTTTTTTGGAGGGCAGTTGGGGTTAAGTGACTTGCCCAAGGTCACACGGCTAGTTTTTGTGTTAAGTGTCTGAGGCCAGATTTGAACTCAGGTACTCCTGACTCCAGGGCCGGTGCTCTACTCACTGCGCCACCTAGCCGCCCCGAGTTAATCTATTTTTAAGGTGTTATTTTCTTCAGTCAGGTTGTTGACTCTCTTTTCATGATTTTCTTGCATCATTCTCATTTCTCTTCCCAATGTTTCCTCCACTTCTCTTATTTGGTTTTCAAAATCCTTAAGCTAATCTATGGCTTGTAGGCAGTCTTCATGTTTCTTAGAAGCTTTTGGTGTGGGAGTTCTTACTGTGTTGTCTTCCTCCTGTTGCATGCTTTGGTTCTTTTTGTAACCAAAGAAGGAATCTAAAGTGCAGTTGCTGTTCTTATTTTGCTTGCTCATGGTGCCAGTCAATTAATTACTTGATTTCTTTTAGCTCTGTGGAACTCTGCTTCCAGAGGGGAAAGGTCTGTCCCAAATTGTTGGGGTTTTTGCCGCTGCCATAGTTGTTGGGAGGCAGCCATATTTTTGCAGCCCCCACCAGCTTTGACTCACTGAAAATGCACCCCAGGATACCCACCCAAGACCACGTTCCAGATTCAGGCCACTCATAGCAAGAGCACTTAGACTCTGAAGGATCCCTTTCCCCCCCCCCCCCCCCCGCCCAAGTCTGCTGGCCAAAAGCTCTGAAGCAGGCACATGGAAGCCACTGCAGTGAGGCCATTTCTGCCACTTCCTTGCCCTGGAGGCAGTTTGGCTAGAGCCAACTTTAGCTGAGTTCCACTGACCTTTCACTTAGTCCTTGTTTCTTATGGTTTGATAATTCTGGAAACTACCACAGCTGCTGCTGATCCACTCTCCTGAAGTCTCCAGCTGCAGATTGTCCTGGCTGCTCTGGGGCCAAGCTGGGATTTCACGCTGGACTGATTTAGGCTCCCAGCATGTTGCTATGAGCCTTTCCTGCCAAACTGCCTTCAGCAGCATGTGTGTTTTTCTCTATATTTGTGAGTTTTGTAGCCCTAAAATTTGTTTAGAGTCATATTTTATGGATATTTGAGGTAGCTATATGGGAGCTATATGAATGTGTGTGTATATCTGTCTGTCTACCTATCTATCTATCTATCTATCTATCTATCTATCTATCTATCTATCTATTTATCTATCTATCTATCTATCAATCTCTGTGTGTATATGTGTATGTATGCACAGGCACACACATACACACACACAAACACACACACACACACAGAAAAATATATTCTATAATGTGTTCAATCATTCCTCAATTGATCAGGGTCCTTCCACCTTCCAGTTCCTTGCTATTACAAGGATTGCTGTTATTAACATCCCATC
This sequence comes from Pseudocheirus occidentalis, assembly GCA_028646575.1. Classification (NCBI taxonomy): domain Eukaryota; kingdom Metazoa; phylum Chordata; class Mammalia; order Diprotodontia; family Pseudocheiridae; genus Pseudocheirus; species Pseudocheirus occidentalis. Next base: position 47,964,094 of record CM053600.1, on the reverse strand, counting down.
TACATTCAAAGGCACACACAAATATGTAGATGTAGATGTAGATGTGGATGTTTATATTTACATGAGTATGTATTGTACTTGTATGTATTACATGCATATATACATGCTTGTTCATATATGTATGGAAGCAATTTTACTTTAATGAGTCCCTTATAATTATCCTTTAATGCTTTCCTTATATTTCTTCTAGAGAATTCATATTGAATTTTCCATTGAGTTCTGGTTAATATTTTACAAATGCCTAAAAGTCTATTTTGATCAAATATCCATTTGTTTTTTCCACTCAGGATTATATACAGTTTTTCTGGGTAAGTTATTCTTGAATGTAACCTCAGCTTTTTTGCTCTTTGAAATATAGTGTTCTGAGACCTGTAGTCTTTTAGAATTAAGTTACTAAGTCTTGTGAAATCCTGAATGTATTTCTACAATATTTATATTGATTTTCCTTTTTGCTTGCAATATTTTCTCCTTAACCCACTAGTTTTGAAACTTGACTATAACATTCCTGTAAGTTTTCCTCTTGGAATCTCTTCTAGGTGGTGAACAGAAGGCTTCTCCTATTTCTACTTTACCCTATTCTAGAATTTTAGGGTAATTTTCCTTAATAATTTCTTTTAACATTGTAGTCAGATTATTTTTTAAAATCATAACTTTCAGGTAGGCCAGCAATTCTTATATTGTACCTCCTTAATCAGTTCTCCTGATGAGATGTTACAGATTTATTTTTTCTAGTTTTATTATTTCCTTTTGTCTTAGGATATCACCAATTCCTCTTCCTTGATTCTAGTTTTCAATGAGTTATTTTCTTCCTTAAGATTTTGTATGTCATTTTCCAATTGGTTAACTTTCTTTTTATATTCTTTTGGACTGATTTTAAAATATTTTTCCTTTGATTTCTCTAATCTGATTTTTAAATTCCATTTTAAGTGATTCCAATAACTCTTTTTTTAGGTTTGTTATCATTCCACATTAATTTTTGGGGTAGGAATGACTTTTGTTTAACCTTACTAGCTTCCTCTTAATATGAATCTATATCTCCTTTTGTTCTGAAGTAGCTCTTTATGGTTGGCTTCTTTTCCCTTTGATCATATTTTATTTTTATTTGTTTTATTTTTAGCAGGTTATTATAATCAGATTTTAATCCCAAATTCTAAGTAATATTGCCTTAGGAAGGCACAATAGGTCAGAAATTCCCAGGCTTTTCAGATTTCCTCCACAGACAGAAAGACAATCACCATAAAATGAATGTGCAGCAGCAAAAATAAAGGGATAAAGCATTTTTCCAATTAAGATAACCTGAGAGGAGCTCAGAGAAGACAGTGCCTCCAGGGGCTGAATTTTAGCCTGAATGAAATATAGATACATCCAGTCTGACTCCAATGAATCAACAAATAGTAGGTCCTGGAGTAACTCTGTCAGGAAGCAGACAAGGCCTCAAGAAATTTCACCACAGCTTTTACCTCACTTATATCCTCAGGAATTTTCTCCTCATGAACTTTTACCTCACAAAGAACAGCAGACAGCTTAGTGGGTGAAGATGGAAGGACCCTTACCATTTCCAGAATCCAGTTCAAAAGTGCTAACCAGAAGTGATCCTGGACCATGGTAGTGGGATGAACACATAGTTGGTAAGTGTGGTACCTCAGGGAGCAACAACATTTTCTAGATAATGTGTAATATTTTGAATGTATAAAATATCTAGGCTTAGAAAGGAAGCTAATTATATTTAATAGAGTTATGAATTTTGTTTAGAGTTCACAATGCCTATTTTAAAAACAGTTTCCATAGGGTGAGAATACTCTTGCTATGGTGGATTCTTCAGAATCTAAGTGAGTGGGTTTATTATTTTTTGGGGGGGTCATAGAAAGTAATTGGGCTTAAGTGAATTGCTTGAAGTCACAGAACTAGTAAGGATGTTAAGTGTCTGAGGCCAAATTTGAACTCAGGTCCACTTGACTCAAGGGCCAGTGCTCTATTCTCTGTGCCACCTAGCTGCTCCATTTTTCTTGTAAGATGTTTCACTTTCTCTCCTATTTTTTCATTATTCATATTTTGTTTAATTATTTCTTGATCTTTTATAATTTCACTGGATTCACTTTGCCCAATGCTAATTTTCAAGGTGTCATTTTCTCTCATAAGATTCTGGCTTTCCTTTTCTAATTGATTGACTTTACTTTTATTACCTTCTTGTTTTTCTTGGATTATTCTTTTTTTTTACTTTTTCATTCACCTCTGCCATTTTATTTTAAAAGTTTTTGCTGTGAATTTCTTTTGAATTGAATTACTTGAATTACTTCAATAGCCCCCTCAGACAATGAACCCCATTCATCTCTATTCCTATAACAGGTTTCTATGGTTGGATTCTTTCTTCTTTGCCAGTGCATTTTTTATGGTAATAGCTTAATTTTTGTAATCTCCTCTAGGCCTGTGGTATGGGAAATTGTAACTCTTGCCCCAGATCTTCAATTTTCTCCTATTGCCTGGAACCAAGGCCAACCCTCCAAACTCCTGTAAATGCCCACAGCCAGGGGCTTTCTGACCAACTGCTTCTGCACTCACTACCTGGTGTGTACTGGTTCCTTTCTGTCCCCACCACTTTTCACAGCACAGCTGGGTCTGGAATTCTTCGTCAGCAGATGTTCCCTCAAACTTCTCCTGCTTAAATACCCAACTCCATTCACTCTCCCAGGGGTAAAAGTTCTTATGGCTGGGGCAGAGGCAACCTCTCAAACCAACTAACCCTAGGTCTTGCCTCTTGTTGTGAAAATGGAACCTAGCATGGAGGTATTTACTCTTCATGAAACCAAATCTTGTCCTGGGATTTTTCTTCACATCTTCTCAAATTGTCCCAGGAAGATTCCAATTGCCCCCTTCTTCTTATTTATCAGCACCCATACTTTGTTCTCCCTAAGGTACTATTTTAACTCTTTTCTGGGGGAAAAACCTTGAGGGGTTGGAATTTTCTGACGTACTATGCCATCTTCCCTGAATCCTCTCATGATTGAGTTTTATTGAGAGAAAGTGAGTTGCCTGTGCTTCAGTCTCAAGGGATTTTCTCTAGCCTTACACTTCGTATTCCTAAAACTCCCTACTAAGTTATTACCATAACTCTTTCCAATAGCTTATTATTCAAACATATTAACATATCTATCTGACCTGATCACCTTTCCAGAAATCAACGACCTATTAATAACTCATGATTTACCCTTTTGCTATCCCATCTTTTCAATTTTTCTGCACACACACATCAATCTATTTATCTGTCTATCTATCTATCTATCTATCTATCTATCTATCTATCTATCTATCTATCTATACATATCCAGATCTATATTTTTGTTTGTGTGGGTAAGGACTTGCTGTGAAAACCACTTACCAATGGATATTGGCATGTTTCATGTAAGATATCTTGAGAGAATTTTCTGAAACACACAGATTAAGTGACTTGCCCATTGACATGCAACTAGTACATGTCAGAGGCAAGACTTATGTAGAGAACTTTCTTATTCCAAAGACAGCTCTTTTTCTAATATGTCATCCTTTCAGTACTGAGGAATATGCTAACAGCTGCCTTTAAATATACACCTGATCAGTGAAGAATATGAGCTGGTCATGGCAAACAGAAAATCTGATAGAAAGCATCTGTTAGATGGTATCCAACAGGTTCAATATCTCTTCTATGGAGATTTATGGGGAGCATTCAAAAGAGTTGCATAGGATGGCAAGGTGGAAATGAATTTCATTACACATCATTGCAAAGAGTTCCTATATGTATGGAATAACAGATCATTTGAAGTATCTAGGATATTCTACTGGTTTCATCATCAAGTTCTACACTTTATTATACTAGAGAATATCCTTTTCATATATATCTACCATTGCCGTAGCCACTTTTCCTACATAGGTGGCATGACCTAATTTGGTTATGAAACTGATGTATCAATAAAACTTTTTCAAGAACCTACTATGTTCCAGACACTGAATTCTGCTTTAATTTTCTGACATTTCTCTACCAGAGGATTGGTTTTCTTCCTTCATTAGGAGAACTATGCAATCCAAGAAGTTTCTTTCATTTTCCCAATATTGAAAAGTATTTAAGCCCAATGTGCTGAAAAGGATTGAGACTAATTCCTTAGTATTATCTTACTCCAGTCTACTTTAATCTGAAATGTATTGTGGGGGACTACTATGATGTGTTGTAGAAGTGAGACCACAATCACAGGTATAGAAGCAGTCATCACTTTATATAGGTAACTTTTGCTAAGTGAACCTTTATCTCACTCAACTCATTCACTATTTCCCTAGTAACTTGACTATCTAGAGATGGGCGGGCGGGGGGGCGGGGAGCACAGTCTCTGTTCTGGAGTTATTTTCAAGATCCTCTAATCTCTGAAACAGATTTGCCCCGATAGAGAGGAAATCCTGGCTCAGTACATTGATCATCACTGATATTTACTCTACTGATGACAAATGTATTATTCCAGCTTCCATAGACTCTTCCTGCTAATACTATATAAATTATTGATGTCTCTTGAAGAGCGTTTGTAATCTGGTGCAGTGTTGTTAACCACAAATAGAGTTGGATTCCTGGGACTTTATATTGACTTACACAGAAACAAATTAATGTTATATTTGTTTTATTATATTTTTTATTTACTGTGTTAAACATTTCCCAATAACATTTTGATTTGATTCTAGCAACAAATATGACACCTCAGTCCTATAGTGCATTAGGGCCAATAAATTTTAAATGATTTCCATGTGTCTATTTTCTGTAGTTTCTCTGATCTTTCTTCTGTATATGGCAACATGGTTTTGCTTCTTAGAATTTGTTAAATCCAAGTGCAATCCTTGACTCTGAGTGATGCAGATGAATTAATAGTATTTGCTTGTGAATATGTACATGAATATATACATTTACACTTAATTATTTCATGAGTCAGAAATTAATTCCTTTACTATTATTATTGTCTCTTGAAATTTTCTCTCTCCTTTTTCAGGAAATCTCTACTTAACATTTCATTTGTACAATCATCAAAACAAATAAACACCCCAAAAAAACCAACCAAAGAAATAAACAAAAAGAGAACAGAGCTAGCAAACACAAACACCTCTATAAGACCCTCCCTTGATTCTTCACTTAAGAGAACAACTCAAGTAAATTGTCTTGACATTTGCCTGAAAATTAACAAGACTCATATTAATTGATCTTGTGGTAAGATTCTTGCCTTTTTCTTTCACTTCTAAAATTAACTGATGTCTTTGTTTATTGATCAATGATAAACATATTGATAAAGTGTTCATCTAAGACTAGCCACCTCAGTAATCTCACACATCATAGATAAGACCTTCTATGTCCCTCTTATTCCTGTCCTTGAACAAATCAGGAACATTCTCATACTCTAAACTCTCATTACTTAATTGAAATATTTCAATGTTTATGTGTTGGAAAACGCAGGGAACAGAAAACATCTTACTCTTGGAACACCAAAAGAGAATGACTCTCTTTATTAGACAACAAAGTTTTTTTTTCTTACCAAAAAAAAATAAATCTTGGAAGACATCTTTGGAAATGCCACAATATCAAAATATGCAGAACTGCCAAACTACTACAGTTTGGGGAATTACCATAACATCACTCTAAGCTCAATGAAAATTTAGAGCTTTGGGGTATGCCACTCCCAACCCTATCTATCTATGAATAGTATTTTTGATAAATATCCTTAGGTACAAAACTCTCTGGCATGAATTTCCTTTCTCCTTTTTAATGAGAATCTTTATACCACATAATCACTCATTTGGATAACGGGAAATAAACATTTATTAATCATCCACTATGTGCCAAAAACTGTGCTAAGTGCTTCATAAATATTATCCAAAACCCCTGTGAGCTAGGTGCTATTATGATCACCATTGTACAGTTGAGGAAATAGAGACAGACAGTGGGTAAGTGACTAGCCCAGGTTCACACAATACGTAAGTGTCTGAATTCAGGTCTTCTGCACTCCAGGCCTAGCACTCTGGGAACTGTGAATACCTAAATATCCTGGTTAGTACAGCCAGCATATGGGTGAGAATTCTTCACTTTCTCCCAAATAAAAATAAACATTTTACCTTTCCTGTCTTCATAACTCAGCTGTGTGTCTCCTCTCATAGTGTTAACAAGAATACAAATCCACTACAAGCTGAATTTTCTCGGGTTAGCACTTTGATTAATATCCCATCTATTCCATGTTTAACTTTAAAGTAGGGAAAGTCACATTCATCGCTCAAATGTTAGAGGAAATAATGAGGTGAACCACTATACTGGACCTAATTCTGACAAACAAAGTGGAGTTGGCTAATGAAAAGATAGTGACACAAAACTTCTGTTGATCTAATTCACAGAATTACACTCCTTTGCTTCCAGCCAACCAACTGAGCAACTGTATTTCTTAGCCACTATGTAATTAAAGAAGCTTGGGCTACAAATGACTCAATACTTTGGGGATAACAAAGGAATCCCCTCATTGGTTACTGAGCAAAAAGGCTAATTATTTGGTTAAACTTAAGACAGTGTTAAACAAGACAGTGATATCACTTTACCTCCTTTCTTCCTTCTACTTTTCGTCTGATTAGTAATGTTCTTCTAGGGAGAGGGGCAACCTTTTTCCAACTCAATAGCGTATCACATGGTCCTACATGATATCTAGAGAAGAGGAGGGGATGGGGCTTTTATAGTGGAGCTGGAGTCTGAGATTCTGGTTGTCACTATTTCATTGTTTCTTTGACTGATGATATCATTAGACATCAATCTTTAGATCCTGTGTCATATATTGGTGTTGGATGCATTCTGGAAGGAATCCACTGACTTCAAGTACTTCCTGGAGAAGTTAAACATCAATTTATAACAATAAATGCAACTTCTGAAATCCTTGACCAAAAGCCATAAACTCTGACAATACAGAGATGAGGTGAAATGTGAAAATACCTATTCATCAGTCTTGAAAAATACTTCTTTTTCCGAGGTTTAAGTAACAAACTCCTGGGACAGCCAAACATTAGTTATGATAGCTACTTGTTTAAGTCCCTGTCAAGGTACACTAGGGTAAACTTTTATATCTAGCATTTCTTTTCTGTGGAGAAAATAAATATGTTTCCTATACCTAATTCACATTATACAAAAAGTACCCTACTCCTCCATCCCCAACATTTTGGGGACACACTAGATATGAACCAAAACTAAGCTTTAAAGAGGCTAACCCTTCTTGCTGGAAGTTAGTCTACAACATTTAAGTGCATGAAACCATCTGCACATGTTCATGGATCCCAAGTGAAAAAAGATTTAGTGAACAGGAATAGAGTATACAAAGTTTATAGCCAAGTCTTTTGGGACTAGTCAAGATGATAGTTGTAAGATTAATATAACAAAGTTTAGAGAGTGATCCCACATGGTATTCAGAGGTCATATCTAGGGTAAATGCATCCACCCCTGCCTGTAATGTGGCATTGACTGGAGATTTTCCTGTGGGTATTCACCTGTACTGGGGGTGGTGCAGGGTTAATGCTGGAAACATTGTCTCGGACCTTGAGGTGGACAGAACATGGTTGTTTGCCAAGAAGGACTTTAGTGACGTGTAAAATTATGATCCTTGGGTGATCTGCCAAAATCAGGTTCTTTTACCTCTGCATGTCAGTTTACAGGTGGTCACTGATCCTTAGGGAGAGGCAACAGGAGGTCAAGAATTAGTTATTTTCCTCACATATGTATATTCCTCTTGTATTTTTCGTGTGTGTGTGTGTGTGTGTGTGTGTGTGTGCCTGAGACATTCTTGTCCTGCATATATCATACGAGTAAGGGAAAAACAGAGAAATTGCATTGAATAAGTGAAGCAATTCAGGCAGTATTGTCATTATATGTGTGATTAGATTTACTTAGATGTTTTTAATTGTTTATTTGCTTGCTTGTATATTCACTTATTTATTGTTTGTTTTTGGTTACAGGAGATTTCTCACAGAGAAATGAATATGATACAAAAAAGTCTAATGTAAAAAAAGAAAACATCTATGAAACTGAAAGTGACTGAAAAAAAGAAAGTTAATTAATAAGACTAATATGAGAAAAACACATTTCAGAAATTTAGAGTAATTACCGAAAACATCCATGGCCAGGAATACTAAAAACTGAGTAAGTTTTGAATCACAAAATCTCAGAAATTATCTAGACTAGTTATTCTTAACTTGATGTTTTTTGAAAACAGATTTTAACAACTGTATTTCATTATAATTTATTTCCTTTGAAACTCTACATATTTTATTTTATGCATTTAAAAACATGATGCTAGGAAGGGTCTATAGGCTTCATTAGTCCACACCCATGATTTTTTTGGGGAAAAAGTTGAATGCTACTAGGGCAACATTTCTGCAATAACTTCATGGAGCAGAAACACAATACCTCCTTACAAAGTCCATTCCAACCCTGGAAAGCTCAAATTATTACGAAATATTTCTTTAAATCATGGTTGTCTTCCTTAGCAACTTCACTCACTATTCTTATTTCTGTAACTTGGGGTCAAGTAGAAAAGATATAATTCCTCTATGGCATGACAGGTTTTCAGATGGTTAAATAGAATTATCATGTCTCATCTCCCTGAACCCTCATTGAATTTCAGGGCTAAATACCACTACTTTCTTAGATCCTTTAAGCAATTCATATCGTAGATTTCTAGTGCTCTCATTATCCTATTTACCCTCTTGGATAAGGAAAAAGTTGCTGTCAAAAATGAAAACC
>CM053600.1:47945324-47950324 GCA_028646575.1 Pseudocheirus occidentalis | reverse complement strand
TCTTCTGCTTGAGTGGGAACTGGGTTACCTTCATATACTCTATTCTAATGTAAATTTGTGATCAAGGTTAGTTATACAGATTGGAAACATCCTCAGGTGATTTGATTTGAGACATTACAAGTTGATTCCCTAATTAAAATATTTTGTCCTTGCTCCTTGATATTATACTTTCAGCAAATCATTTCTTCTTTTAATCATTAAGTTCCTGGAGCATCCAATCTTTTAAAAATACTAATAAAAATACGTAAAAAAATACTCCTGGGAGGACTAGCACTAGAAATCTCTAACATTCAACATGAGTTAATTTATTACATCTAGTTTAAGGATCTTTCTATTGTAAAGGAAAAAATATCACTTCTTGCTAGGAAGGAGAAAGTGTTGAAAAGTATAAAAATAAGGGTTGGGGACAATGGAAGACTAAAGGCAAACTTTGCCTTATTTGTAACTTTGTTTAGGAATTAGTTTCCACTTTTACACACTTTTCATGATTGGGACAAACACTCAAAATATTCTCAATCTGTGACAAATATCCAAATATAATGTGTACAATGCTATTAAAACACGATGTGACTGTATATCATCAAATATACACTGTTTTTATTTTAACATTACAAGCAATATTAAATTTATTAATCACTTTTATAAAGCAATCCTTTAAAATGGAGGAATCCTTTCTTCCTTTCTTTCTCTTTGTCTCTTTCTCTTTCTTCCTTTCTTTTTTCTTACCTTACTCCCTTCATTCTTCCTTCCTTTCTCTCTTTCTCCTCTCCCCTCCCCTTTGTCTCCCTCTCGTTTTGATAGAGAAATTATTCTAAGAATGACGTTCTGTGGATGCCCTCTGGTGGCCATTCTCAGGCACGAACAGTTTCTCTTTGAAGTGAATGCTCTGGAGTACTCATAATTATAGAACATAATTTTCTTCAAAGGACAAAAGCTCAGAAGAGGTTTGGGGTTCAATATTTAATTTGGAGAATAAGATAGAAAATAGGACTCCATTTAGTTTTTTTTTTTATTTTCTAGAAATGGAGACCATCATCCTTCCCTTTAATGCCAGAGGGCTTATCTGCTATATACTGGAAATACTTGCATTCTCTTCCCATAATGAGCACACTAACCCTTGATCTGTAGTTGATCTAATTTTGTATTCTCTACCAATTACTGCCTAACATTCTACACTGTACCATGTATTAAACATTAAAGTACTGCCTAAAGTGAGGAGGAGGAATTCTCTCTCACACTGTTCATTTTTTCCAAGTTATATTAGGGTATGATTTAAGGAGTGACATTTCTAAATTTCATAGAGATAGATAGATATGTATGTATATATTTTTACATTTACATATGTGCATATATACATATATATTCAGGCCTCATTTATTTTTAAATACAGCATTCCAGTGCTTAACAAAATATCTGGGAAAAAATCTGCTCATTTAACACCAGACCTGGAAAGTTTTAACCCCCAGTTTTTTTTCTTTGAAATTTTCTTTGAGGGATTAAGTTTTAAGTAACTGGGGAAAGGGGAAGCTAATATGGGCTATTCATTCCAATTCATTTTGAATCTTCTCCCTGGTTTTGCAACCCATTTAAAGTAAATTTTAATTAAGGTACTCTAAACTATGAATTCAACATTTAACACAATAGATAATTTTTATTGTTAAAAACATAACTAGAAAAGTAAAAGGAATCTTTGAAACTGAATCCTATAATATTGGCAAGTCTGTTAATATGAGCCTTTCCTAAAGAATGCAGCTCTTGGCATCTAAAAAAAACAGTAGAGAAGGAAGTGGTATTGAGAAAAAAAAAATCTTCCCAATACAGTAACCATAGGAAGACGTTTATTTACCTGAAAACATATAAAAATGAGTTTTATTTCTATTAAAATAAATGAATAGGAGGAAATTTTCTCTGTGTTTGCACTGAATGGGACCTCGTAAAGCCAAGCACAAGCAGCTTTCCAGAAGAATGCTACTGTGAATAGCTTTTAGGATTCAGATTACATAATATAATCAACACTCTATTTATTCAACAAAAAAATCAGAGGAAAACATTCACAGAAGATCAAGGTACAACATTCACAATGTTACAACTTATCAAAGATAATCAAAACACAGCATTCACAACAAATTATCACAGAAAATGGCCACATAGTTTTCACCACAATGGTCACACAATTTTGAACAAAGTGTAATCATTTAGTTAATCAGTCACTTAGTAAATCAATCATTCAATCATCTCAGTCATTCAAATATCCTTAAGGAGACTTACCTCCTTAAAAGTCACAAAATACAAAAGTCAAAGTTCTTCACTCATGGGGCACACTAAGTTCCAATATCAGTTAATAGTAAGCACTCTCTTAAGGGGTGGTATAAAATGCACAGGCCATCCACCCCTCAGTCATAAGTAAATTATAATCTTCTCAGTCATTACATAATATCCAAGAAAAGTCTTCTTTCAGCTTGACACAGAGTAAGCTCTCAGATTCCCTGCATCCCCTTCCATGGTCCCAGCTTCTACCTGGATTCACCAAACTGTCACTTGGGTTCAAAGGAAGACAGTTCCCAGTTCCTTGTCCAGATCTCCATGCTGTTCCTGTTCCATGCTGAAACTCACAGTGTCCAGTCCAACTTAAATCCTTCACAGTCTCTCTTCCTAGGAAGTCGTCTTAATAAAGCCACAAACAGGTTCATTCAAAGTACCAGTACTTCCTCAGTCTTCAGCAGCTCCCAGGAGAAGCCAGTAGCTCTCCAGAATAAGCTCCAGCTGGTTCCCAGAATCAAAATCACTTCACCCAGGTTCACAAAATCAAAATCATTCTCTCTAGCCTGAGCTTTTACTTTTCAGCCTCAGTGGCAACAGCTGCTTCTGCCTCCATGAAACTTATACCAATTAATTCTGACTCTCACTCTCTGGGGCTTTACCTTATATACAGTATTGTCCCTCCCTTTTCAGCCCCTTCCTGTTACATCAGCAACAGGAGTTCATACTTTCCATTTCTTTAACAGGGACTTAATTTGAACTAGGTGTCAAATACTTCTTAGCTTTCCAATTCAAAGGGATCTTTACATTTCATTACCATTACAGAACTATGCCTGGAATAAACGAATTCCCTCTTCCCTTTCATCTCTACAGATCCATAGCTTCTTTCAAAACTTGGAATGTATGCATATACATAACTCATATATGGGGATCTACTTGATCCTCCCGGTTTTTAGTGTCTCCAACCACAATTCCTGTTCATATTTTGAATTTTAAATATATGTGTTTCCTCTTTGGATGCTTTTTTAGGGTAGAGATGTTGATTTGTTTGTCTTTGTAGTCCCTCATCTAAAATGGTGCTTGGTGCATTGTAATCAATTAATCAATAATTAGTGATTGATTAGTGTCAGATTGATAAGTAAGCTAGGATCATTTCAATTCTCACTACTTAAAACTAATGAGAGAATCCTAAAGCACAACAAACTGTGAAAGATTGTGATGTACATTACATGCCAAACAGAAGAATTTATTTTGTTTTGTTTTGTTTTTGCTTGGAGAGGTTTTAGGAAACCATTGTAATTAGTAAGTAGTAAGTCAGAATTGTGCTTTAGGAAAATCAATTTTATGTCTGGTTGAAGGATAAACAATAGAGGGAGATACCTGGAAATAAGGAAATCAATTGGAATGCTATTTTAATAGAGATAAATTAATTGTGGAAAAACAAATTAGATATGACTTACCTAGAGAATCTTTTAAATTTTTATATTAAAGAATAAATACAAAGAAAGAGGCAGAGCCAAGATGGCGGCATAGAAGCAGCAAAGTCCTGCAGCTCCCACACCACCACCCTAAACACCCATAAAATTATGAGCCCAGAAAAAATCTAGGACTCTCAGACTCACACAAAAATACAGAAAACACATCTCTCACTGAAGGCAGCTCGGCAGCAGGGGCTCATCGCAGTGGCAGGAACAGAGGCTGGCCCAATCTGAAGCTGAGACCATGGCCAAGCCTGGGGAGGTGAGAAGAGCTGGGCTGAGCTGAGCTGAGCTCCGTTGCAGCCAGTCTTCAGAGGGGAGAGATCTACAGCGTCCACCACCTCCATTTCTGCCAAGACATGAGGAACAGGGTTGGGAGAGGGGTAGCTTGTACTGGAGCAGAGACCGGCCCAGCCCAAAACCACAGCCATGGCCATGTCAGGCCCCAGGGTGGCCAGGAGCTGAGACTGAAAAGCTGCAGTGTGAGTCTGCTTCAGAGATTATCTAAAGCACCTGCCTAAGGGGATATTAAATCCCGCTCAGAGACAGTTAGCGAAAGTAAAATTTTGAAAATTAATTTGGGGGAGTTAAAGCAGTTTGGCCAATCTGCACCTGGGGCAAGGAAGCAGTGGTAGAGGGGAACTACTGGAACCAGCAGCGACGGCCACCACCAGGCTGCTTTAGAACCCCTGGCCTGCGAACTCCACAGTGGGGCTGAATCGATTGATCAGGGCCAAGTGCTCTTCCATTGAGCAGCCTGGATCTGTATTGTGGTCTTGGGTGGTGGTCCTGGGGTGTGATTTCAGCAAGCCAAAGCTGGGGGGACGTGCAACACCCCCCTAATAGCTCTGACAGCTGGAAAAACCCCAGTGATTTGGAACAGAGCTTCCCCCTTTGGAAGCAGAGTTTCACAGAGCTAAAAAATAACCAACCAATTAATTGACTGCCCAACATGAGGAAAAGGAAGCAAAATAAGAACAACAATAAAACTCTAGAATACTTCTTTGTGGACAAAAGGGTCAAAGCATGGAATGGGAGGAAGACAGCCCAGAACTCAGAACTCCCACACCAAATGCTTCCAATACAATTGAAGAATGCCTAGAAGCTATACATCAATTGAAAAAGGACTTTGAAAACCAGATAAGAGAAGTGGAGGAAAAACTGGGAAGAGAAATGAGAAAGATGCAAGAAAATCATGAAAAGAGAGTCAACAACCTGACTAAGAAAACAACACTTTAAAGAATAGATTAACTCAAATGGCAA
>CM053600.1:47910383-47944824 GCA_028646575.1 Pseudocheirus occidentalis | reverse complement strand
AATGATGTAAACAAGAAAACAAATAAAAAATTAAAGAGAAAAAAGAATAAATAGCACTATATGCCTTTAAAACTCTTTTATTTATTTTTAATTTTCAACATTCATTTCCACAAGATTTTGAGTTATCCATTTTCTCCCCATCTTTCACCCATCCTCCACCCATAGATAGTAAGCCTACTGAATATCCCTTCCACCAATCTGCTCTCTGTTATATCCTTCGGCATCCCACTGCACCACCCACTTTCTAATAGGGCAAGATGGAATTCTGTACCCCAGTGCCTTTCTATCTTATTTCCCAGTTGCATGTAAAAAAAACAATTTTGTAACATTTACTTTTAAAACATTAATTTCCATATTCATTCCATTCTTCCCTTTTCTCCCACCCCCACTGGGAAGACAAGGAATTCAATATAGTTTGCATATGTGTAGTTACACAAAACATTTCCATAGTAGTTATATTGTGAAAGACTAACTATATTTACCTCCATCCTATCCAGCCCCCATCCCCTTATTTTCTACTTTGACCCTGTCCATTTTCAAAAGTGATTGTATCTAACTACCCTCTCTCCAATCTGCCTTCCCTTCTATTGCCCTTTTCTTACCCCCTCCCCCCTACTTTTCTGTAAGGTAAGATACCCATTTGAGTGTGTATGTTATTCCCTCCTTAAGCTAAATTCAATGACAGTAAGGTTGACCCATTCCCTTCCACCTTCCTTCTCTTCCCCTCCATTGTATCAGTTTTCTCTTGCCTCTTTGATATGAGATGATTTACCCTTTGTTATCTCTCCCTTTTACTCTCTCCCATTGAGTTCCTCTTGCACTTCTTTATTTTATTTTTTAGATATTATCCCTTCCTATTCAACTGATCTTCTGCCCTCTATGGATACATGTACACACATATACACATAATCACATAAGTATTTATACACACATACACCCTCCAATACATACATGGAACCAGACAAAGCTCCTGCATCAAAAGTTTCCAAAAAGATGAACTGGTTAGCAGCCATGGAGGGGCTCAAGAAGGATTTTGAAAATCAATAAGAGAAGTGGAGGAAAAAAATGGGAAGAGAAATGAGAATGATGCAAAAAAATCATGAAAAGTGAGTCAACAACCTGACTGAAGAAAATCACACCTTCAAAAAAGGACTAACTCAAATGGCAAAAAAAGACCCAAAAAGCCAATGAGGAGAAGAATGCCTTAAAACTCTGAATTTGCAAGATGGAAAAAGAATTTTAAAAACTCACTGAAGAAGATAATTCCTTCAGAAATAGATTGGAGACAATGGAAGCTAATGACTTCATGAGAAATACTATTAAACAGATCCAAACAAATGAAAAAAGTAGAAGGCAATATGGAGTATCTCATTGGAAAAAAAACACTTATACAGAAAATAAATCCAGGAGAGAAAATTTAAAAATTATAGGACTGCCTGAAAGACATGATAAAAAAAAGAACAAAGAAATCATATTTCAAGAAATTCTCAAGGAAAATTGCCCTGATATTTTTGAACTAGAGGGCTAAATAGAAATTGAAAGAATTTGCTGATCACCTCTTGAAAAAGGTACCAAAAAGAAAATTCCTAGTAATATTATAGCCAGGTTCCTGAGTTCCCAGATCAAGGAAAAAGCATTACAAGCAGAAAAGAAGAAACAATTCAAACAAATCAGGATAACACAAGATCTAGCAGGTTCTTCAGTAAGGAATCAAAGAGCTTGGAATATGATATTCCAGAAGTCAAAGGAGCTATGGTTAAAACCAAGAATTACCTACCTAGCCAAACTGAATATAATGTTTCAGGGGAAAATATAGCCATTCAGTGAAAAAAGAGAATTTTCAAGTATTCTTGATGAAAAAACCAGAGTTAAATGGAAAATCTGGCATTCAAATACAAGAAGCAAGAGAAGCATGAGAAGATAGAAAGGAAAAAGAAATCATAGGGAACTTATTAAAGTTGAACTATTTATATTTCTCAATGGAAAAAAAATTGTAACTCATGATACTTTTCTCAGTATGAGGATAGTTGATGGTAATGTATATGTATATAATGTGTGTGTATATGTTAAGAGGGTGTATGTCTGTATAAATACTTATGTGACTGTGTGTATATGTGTGTACATGTATACATAGACAGAGGACACAGGATAAGTTGAATAAGAAGGGATGATGTCTAAAATTAAGATCAAAATGTGAGAGAGGAATAGAACAGGTGAAGGAGAAAGGGAAAGATCGAATAGGGTAAATTATCTTATATAAAAGAGGCAAGAGAAAACTGTTGCAATGGAGAATAAGTGCAAGTAGGTGAAAGGGAATGGGTCAACTTTACTCTCACTGAATTTAGCTTAAGGAGGGAATAACACACACTCAAATGGGTATCTTATCCTACAGAAAAGTAGGGGGAAAGGGATAAGAAAGGGGATGATAAAAGGGAGGGCAGATTGGGGTAGAGGGTATTTAGATGCAAACACTTCTGAAAAGGGACAAGATCAAAGCAGAAAATATAATAAGTGAGTGCTAGGATAGGTTGGAGGGAAATGCAGTTAGTCTTTCACAATATAACTCTTATGCAAACATTTTGCATAACTACACAAGTACAACCTATATGGAATTGCTTGTCTTCCCAGTGGGGATGGGAGAGAAGGGGAAAAGGAAAAGAATTTGGAAATCAAAGTTTTAAAAACAAATGTTAAAAATATATATATATATATATATTTTTAAATGCAGCTGGGAAATAAGATATACAGGCACTGGGTTATTGAAATGCATCTTGCCCTACTAGAAAGTTGTGTGTGTGGGCAGGGAGGGGATGGGGAAGCATATAAGAGATAGCATATTGGGGAAAGGGGAATTCAGTTGGCTCACTATCTTTGGGTGGGGTGTAAGGGAAGGATAGGGAGATAATTTGCAACTCCAAATCTTGTAGAAATCAATGTTGACAACTAAATATATATATTTTAAAGGATGCTGTGGTCTGATTGTGCTTCCTCTGATTGGCGAGAGCTGTGTCCCAAACTCTGGAGTTTTCTTAGTTGCTAGAGCTCTGGCCCACTGGTGTTTCTCAACTCAGGACTACCACCAAAGGCTGTGACCCAGATTCTAGCAGGTCAAAGCCAGAGCAATTACCCTCTAAATGGTTGCTTAGTCTCTCTGAAATCTGCAGGTCTGGAGGTATGGAGGTAGCCAAGTAGGAGAAGCTGCAGCCACCACCTCTCCCCCTGGTTGCAGGGGCCATATCCTGCTCTTCTCCACCCACTTCCAACAGAGTTCCATATTGACTTTTTACTTTAATCTTTGGCATTAATGGGTTGAGAAGTCTGGAAAATATCACATCTGCCAGTGATTCACTCTCCTAATGTCTCCTCCTGCCAGTTAGGGCTTCTGGTTTGTTCAGTCCTTGGTTTGGGCCTGCATGAGTGATGCAGGACTGCTCACCCCCATCCCAGGTGTGATAGACCCTTTCTGTCAGCCTATCAGGCTGTCTTCAGTGGGATATTTTTTTTCTCTGACACTTTGTGGTTTCTGTAGCTCTGAAATTTGTTCAGAGTCATATTTTACAGGTTTTTGAAGTGGTTGGTGCAGAACCTTAAGTAAATTCCTGCTTTTACTATGCCATTTTGGCTCCTCCCCCTCTCACAGACCAGAGCACAGAACAGGAGATGAGTGCCCATTTGTGTTTAGATCACCTCATTTTAGAAGAACTAAAAATTTACAGGTTCTTAAAAGTATTTCTGAAAATAGACCCATAAAATCCCTGAAGCTTGGCATAGTGCACTGTCCACCCTGAAGGCTATGGGTTTAGATTTTTATAATAATTTATATGATATGAGTAATGAATATACTAATAGATTTAATTCTCAGAGTTGACTTTTCTAGCTTGATTCTGACGTACAATACAACCTAAAATTAAAAATTAAACCTTTGACAATGCTCACAATCAGTGGAAATATTCAGCCAAAGTGAAGAGAATCAAAGACTGTAGAACCTATTGCCATCATAGAACTCTCGTCCTTAGATTTACCATGTAAGGACCTTCAAAGACTCTAGGAATATTGTTCCTACAGGACTCCAGATTTTTTTGGGTTGTCTTCCATCTGTGGGTTTGTTGTAGGAAACCACTCAAGTTTAGGAAAACATTGTTTTTAACCCTCCTTTCCCCTCCCCTTTCCAATTGCGATTTATGTTGAGGTGGGATTCTGATCAGGAGAATTCCCAATTTGCAAATCTGTTTCTCATAATGTAATTAATTAAATAAAAGCTAACTGATTTCCAGTTATTTGTCTCTGTCCTGTTGTTTCATCATTGTCAAATGAGAGACTGATTCAGTAAAATCCACTTAAAAAAGCAGAGACCTACTTTAACGGAGAGGTTAAAGTAAAATAATAATATGGAAAAATGAGCAAACAGGAAAAATAAATAAACCTTTGATTATAAGACGCCTTTATGTTGACAAGGATTATCAAAATGCTAACACAGAAGGGAACAAAATGAAGGCTCTTACATCCAAATCCATCAAGAAAAATATGAATTGGTTTTAGGCAATGAAAGAGCTCAAAAAGGATTTTGGAAACCAAATAAAAGAGGTGGAGGAAAAATTAGGAAGTGAGATGAGAGTGATGCAACAAAATAATGAAAAAATCATCTAAAGCTTGTTAAAGGAGATACCAAAAAAATTCTGGAGGAAATAAACTTTAAAAAAATAGAGTAGGCAAAAAGGTACAAAAGCTCCCTGAAGAAAATAATTCCTTAGAAATCAGAATGGAACAGATGGAAGCTAATGACTTTGTGAGAAATCAAGAAACAATGAAACAAAACCAAGAGAATGAAAAATAGAAGACAATGTGAAATATATAATTGGAAAAATGACTGACCTGAAAAATAGATCAAAGAGAGATAATTTCAAATTATCAGACTACCTGAAACTCATGATTAAAAAAAAAGAGCTTGGACATCATCTTTCAAGGAACCATCAAGGAAAAGGGCCCTGATATTCTAGAACAACAGAGTAAAATAAAAATTGAAAGAATCCACTGATCATTTCTTGAAAGAATTTCCAAAATGGAAATCCTTAGGAAATAAAAGTCAAATTTCAAAGTTCAAAGGTGTAGGAGAAAATATCCCAGGCAGTCAGAAAGAAGAAACTCAAGTATTGTGGAGCCACAGTCAAGATAACAGTAGATGTAGCAGCACGTACTTTAAAGAATATGAGGACTTGGAATATGATCTATAAATATAAATAGCCTTCATTTCTCAAACATATGGAGAACCAGATAAAATTTATAAAAATAAGAGTCATTTACCAGTTTTTACATGACCAAAAGATATGATCCGTTTTAACATGAACTAATAAAAGCGACCCATAACCATATTAAAAATATTCTAACTCAGGGGGCAGAGTAAAGATGGTGGCATAGAAGCAAGAGAACTCCTCAGATCCCCCCATATCCACCTCAAATACCTATAAAACATGACTCTAAACAAATTTTAGAGCTTCATAACCGAAAAAAATTATAGAAAAACAAATCTACTGAAAAGGTAGCCTAGCAGATGGGATGGGAAAGGCACACTGCAGTGCCCTGGGAGCGAAGAAAGTTGCAGCTTCAGCCCCAGGACCATCTGGACAAGCCATGGCTGGAGCACTTGGGAGAGTGTATCACCAGTAGCAATGACAGTTTGCAGAATTATCAACCCATAAGAAACGAGGACAAAGTGAAAGGTCAGTGGAACTCAGCTAAATTTTGGAAAAAAGAATTGGGTCTGGCCATCTCCCCCAAGGGTAATAAAGCAGCAGAAGTGGGGGCACAGCAGCTGCCTCCACATGGCTGCTTTCAGAGCTCTCAGTCTGCAGATTGCAGGAGGGCCAAGCAATCATTCATAGGCTAAGTGCTCTTGAATTATCCTGCCTGGATTAGGATCATAGTCTTGTATGGTAGTCCTGAAGTGTGTGACCAGTGAGCCAAAGCTAGTGGGGGCTGCTGAGACATGCCTACTAATAGCTCAGGCAGCTTCAAAATCACCTAAAATTTGGGACAAAGCTTTCCCCCCCAGGAAGCAGAGATCTACTGTGGCTCAAAAATCAAGTTAACTAACTGGTGGCATGAACAGGGAAAGTAAGCAAACCAAGCTTAGAAATACAACATTAGATTCATTTTTTTGGGTAAAAAAAGTTTCAAAGCATGGAATGGGAGGAAGATAACATAGTCAGATCTCCCACAATAAAAGCTTCCCAGAAAAATGTAAGCTGCTTATAAGCCAGAGAGGAACTTAAGAAGGATTTTGAAAGCCAAATGATAGAAGTGGAGGAAAAATTGGAAAGAGAAATGAGAACCATGCAAGAAAATCATGAAAAGAGAGTCAATAACCTGACTGAAGAAAATAACAGCATAAAAAAACCTAACTCAAATGGCAAAGGAAGCCCAAAAAGCCAATGAGGAGAAGAAAGCCTTAAAAAGTCAAATTTGCCAGATGGAAAAAGAATCTCAGAAGCTCGCTGAAGAGAATAATTCCTTCAGAATCAGAGTGGAGAAAATGGAAGCAAATGACTTTATGAAAATCAAGATACTATTAAACATCTCCAAACAAATGAAAAAAAAGGCACTGATCTGGAAAATAGATCCAGGAGAGACAATTTAAAAATTATTGGTCTACCTGAAAGCCATGATCAGAAAAAGAACCTAAAAATCATCCTTCAAGAAATTCTCAAGGAAAACTACCCTGCTGTTTTAGAACCAGAGGGCAAGATAAGACTTTAAAGAATTCACCAATTACCTCTTGAAAAAGATCCCCAATAGAAAACTCCTAAGAATGTTATAACCAGGTTCCAGAGTCCCCAGATTAAGGAAAAAACATTACAAGCTGCCAAGAAGAAACAATTTCAATACTGTGGAAACACAATTAAGATAACCCAGAATCTAGGAACTTCTTAACTAATGGATAGAATGGCCTGGAATACGATATTCCAGAGATCAAGGGAGTTAGGATTAAAACCAAGAATCACCTACTGAGAAAAATTGACTATAATGTTTCCGGGGAAATATGGTCATTCAGTGAGGTGAAGGACTTTCACTCATTCTTGCTTAAAAAAACAAGAAATGAATAGAAAATTTGACATTCAAATGCGAGAAGCATGAGTAGGTTAACATGGAAAAGAAATCATAATATCAAAGTTGAGCTATTTACGTGTCACCATGGAAAAATGATAGTCATAACCAATGAAACTTTTCTCAGTATGAGAATAGGTGAAGGGAATATAAATGTGTGTATACATACACAAACACACATATATATGCATACACATATGTCTATATGGGGAGGTATATTTACATATGAATACATATCTGTGTTTGTGTATATGGGTGTACATAGAGAGCACAGGATCAATTTAAAAGGTGAAATTTAGAGGAGGGAGAGGAATAGAATAAGAGGAGACAGGGAGAGACAACAATGGGATTAATTATCTCATATAGAAGAGGAAAGCAATAACTGTTACAATAGAGGTGAAGAACAGGAAGGCAAAAGCAAATGGGTCAACCTTACTTTCATTGAATTTGGCTTAGAGAGGGAACGACATACCCTCTAAATTGGGTATCTTGCCCTACAGGGGACTAGGGGTGAAGGGGATGGGGGGGGCAATGGAGAGGAGGGCTGGGGGAGGGTTGTTAGAAACACATATTCCTGTAAAGGGACAGAGACAAAGTAGAGAATAGAACATGGAGGTGGTGGGATCCAAAGGGAGGAAATATAATCAGTCTCTCACAATATGTCCGTTGTGAAGATGTTCTGCATAACTACACATGTACAGCCTGTAATGAATTGCTCATCTTTCCAGTGGGGGTGGATGATGAGGGAGGAAGGGAAAGAATCTAGAATTGAAAGTTCTATAATCAAAAGTATATATATATACATATATATACGTATGAATGTATGTATATGCATATTTAAATATTTACATATATATGTATGTATGTGTGTGTATTGCTATTATTAATTGCATGCAAGTGGGGATTAAGATGTACAGGCACTGGGGTAGGGAGATATATCTTGCCATAACAGAAAGTCAGAGGGGTGATTAGGGAGGACATAAGAGAGAACAGATTGGGAGAGGCAGTATTCAGTGAGATCACTATTTTGGATTGATGAGTTGGGGAAAGATTGGGAGACAATTTGTAACTCAAAATCTTGTGGAAATGAATGAGTTAAACTAAACTAAACAAAAGTTAAAAAATAAAATGAAGTAAAATAAAAATAGTCAACTTAATATTTATTTGAGAAATGCAAATTGAAAGAATTCTGAAGTATTACCTCTCTACCTATTAGATTGGCTAATAGAACAGAAAAGGAAAATGTCAAATGTTGGTTGAGGTGTGAATTGATTCAACCATCTCGTAGAGCCTTCTAGAAGTATGTCCATAGCGTTAGAAAACGATGCATATAAACGTTGACCTAGCAATACCACTACAAGCTTGTATCCCAAAAGAGATTTTTTTTTAAATGGAAAGGGGCCAACATGTTCAGCAATATTTATGGCAAGTCATTTATTGGGGAAAATTAGAAATTGAGTAGATTCCCATCAATTGCAAAATGGCCAAACAAGTTATTGTACCTGATGATGATAAGATAGTATTGTACTATAAAAAATGATAAGCAAGGCATTCTTAGTAAAACCTGAAAAGGATTTCATGAGATTATGCAAAGGGAAATGTACTGTGTACAAAGTAACAACAATATTGCTAGATGCTCAGTTATTTAGCTATTCTCAGTAATACAATGATACAAGACAACCCCGAAGGACTTATGATAATAAATGATATTCATCCCCAGAGGAAGAACAGATGATATCTGAATAGAGATTGAAGCGCACTTTATTTAACTAAGTTTTTTTTAACCCAATGACTTTTATGAATGTTTTGTATGTCTACACATATATAACCTATATCAAACTGCTTGCTTTCTCAATGGGGGAAGTGAGGAAGGAGGAAGGGAGAGAATTTGGAACTCAAAGTTTTAAAAAACAAGTGTTAAAATTGGGTTTACATGTAACTGTGGAAAAATAAAAACAAATAAACTTTTTTTTCAAAAGAGGCAATGATATGTTTTCTCAGTATCCATCACTGCCTATTTTATAAATATTGAGCATGTAGTAAGACACAAAGAAATCATAAAGAGAAATAATAAATACAGCCCTTTATAGATCATAATACAATAAAAAAGCATTGAATAAAGGAAGTATAGACAAAGATAAAGACCTAAATGGAAGACTAAGTTATCATCACCAACAGCATTTATTTGCTGCTTATTATGCGTCTGGCATTATGCTAAGTTCTAGGAATCCAAAAACAAAAGAGAGTAAAATATACTCCTTGCCCTCAAGTAGCTCAACACATTTGGGGTAAATGAGAGGTAATCTTCAAGGTGAAGGATGTGATGGGTGGTACTGGAAAAGCACTACTGGGATTTGAGCTTAGTCCTGAACCAAACAGAGGAAGCCAAAAGGTAGAGTTTATGAATGAAAGCAGTACAGGAATGGGCGACATCCAGTAAAGTCACAGATTTGGGAATGTTCTCATGGAGGAACAAGAAGACCAGAGTAGCTTTAGTTTGTAGTAGGGAGTAAAGTATAAGAATTCTGGAAATGTAAGAAGGGGTCAGAGACAGTAAATATCATCTCTATTACTTGAAGCTATCCATCTATTAATAAAACTCAAGATAGCATTAGCTTCTTTAAAAAATATATTATTTATTAATATAATTTCATTTTATATAACCTATGTTTCTTAAAGAATAACACCAAAAACTAGTATTTACCTAATCCTTTAGGTTTGGTTCCAAATATTATCTCATTTAATTCTTAACAACCCCAAGACATAGATGCTATTATTTCCATTTTACAGATGAGGAAAATCAAGATTACAGAACTTAGGTTGAGAAGAAAGGCCTGAAATATATATATATATATTTTTGTTTCAAAGTCTCATGAAAATGGTCATCTATCTAACAGAAACACTTAAACCAATCTGGTTCCTACAGACTCTTAGAGTTCAGTCACCTATCAAGTTCTGAATCTATCTAAATGTATTATCTTCTGGTTCAAATCACTCCATTTTCTCCATAAAAACATGATTTTTTTTATCAAGTTCCTTGCTAAAATTTATGTACACTCTAAAACTTTGCCATCATCTACCAATTTAGTAAGATAAGAAGAGCTCATAATTTCATCAATCAATCAGTCAACAAGTGCCTACTATATGCCAGGCAGGTGTGCTAGATATTTGGGATACGCAATTAATCATTGCTATTTGTTATAATAATTTATGTTTCAAAATAGAAAACCTGCTAAAGAAAATTATTTTCCTTATGACTTATAAGCTTAGGTAATTGCCCAGACAACCATGAGAAGTCATATGAAATGCACAGGATCATGTAGTTAATATGTGATAGAGTTAGGACTCAGGTCTTTTCGGCAACATTGCCAGCTTTCTATCCACTACACCATGACCTCCTCACTACAACTACTATAATAACTTTGCCCCCCGCACACACACACACACACACACACACCCCAAAAATAAACAAATAACTTTGGAATGATTTGTTCTTGATTACATCATAACCAGCACTTCCTATTATTAATGCTCACCAACAATCTTTTTCTTATAATAATGATCTGTTCCAGAAATTTTCAAGGAAGCAAAGGTTTACTGAACTATGTCTTGAAAACTTTGTCCTCTTCACTTTTTAATAATTGGGACATTTGTCTTGATTCAGTCATGTTTACCACTCTCATTTTCCAGAATCTTAATAATATTATGGATGAGGGCTTAGAAATGCCATTGGCCAGATCCATCTTTACCCAAAGGTGTAGTTTATTTTGGTCAGGTGACTTGAAATAATAAATTACAATTATTTATTTTCAGTACCAGTTCTTTATTTCCTGTTTTTGTTCTGTCATTTGCCATGCAAGAATCTTTCTCTTTAGCTGAGAAAGTCAATTAAGAATTGAACAGTTATGTCTTCTTTCTTCTTCTCGTTTGTCATCCTTCTAATGATTCTACGCAAGGGTCCTAGCCCTTATTTGATTCTCATTTTTTCCTCCCAATATATTAAAATACTTTGATAGATTTATTATCTCATTCTATTATAAATACCCTGTAAAGATATAAATCACATCCTATCTATACCTGCCAACTGTTTGTGAATCTTGTCCATGCCCTCCCCTAAGTTCATCAGGAGGGATCTTGCCAAAAGTTTTGATTACTTGTCTCCTGGTATTACAAGTGTTAACATGATCTTACTAAACCAGTCTCTAACCTGAGAATGACCAAACAGCAAGTTAGAGATAAAGTGCCAGTAATCAGATAGCCATTTAAGTAATTAATTTCAGAATGAGGAATGCTCTCTTAGCTGAAGTAAAAACACAAATTATATACTTAAATCACAACTGGGGAAAGAAAGAGTAAGGTTGGATTCCAAAAATAATTTAGTTTCTCAAGAGAAACCCATAAGCCCAACAATACAACAATTCTGTAGTCAAGTCTTTGGGGGTTGTGATCACACCTGTTAAAGCACAAAACCAGAATTCTGTGATGGAAACAGGTTTTACAATCTGTGATTCACTTCACTTAAGGTCTAGTGATTGTGAGCATTGTCAGAATTTTCATTAATCAGTGTAAGCTACCTTGTGAGCTCTGACACCCAAGCTAGAGAGGCAGCTCTAAAGAAAACTAAGATATTGGTATATTCATTGTACATATCATAAAGATTAATATGGAAATAACAAGATTAATATGGAAAAATTGGAACTCTAATGCATTGTTGATGGAGCTGTGAACTTATACAACCATTCTGGAGGGCAATCTGGAACTACACACAAAGGGTTAAAAATAATCGCATACCCTTTGACCCAGTAATACCACTTTCGGGGTTGTATCCCAAAAGGATCATAAAAGTGGGAAAAGGACACATATGTACAAAAATACTTATTGCAGCTCTCTTTGTGGTGGCAAAAAAATGGAAATTCAGGGGATTCCCACCAATTGGGGAATGGCTGAACAAGTTATGGTATATGAATGTAATGGAATACTATTGTGCTATAAGAAGTGGGAAGGAGATGGACTTCGTAATTACCTTAAGAGGCTTATATGAATTCATGCCAAGTGAGAAGAGCAGAACCAGGAAAAATTTGTACAGTCACAGATACATCATATATGTGACGACCAACCTTGATAAACTGGACTCTTCTCAGCAACACACAGTTAAAAGAGAACTCTACAAGTCTCAGGATGAAAGGAGATGTTTACATTCAGAGAAAGATTTAGAAAAAACAGAGTTTAAATGGAGACTGAAGCAATACATGATATCTTTCTTTTCTATCTTTGGTTTTGTTTCTTTTTTCCCCCATTGTTCACTCCATCGTTTACAATGCTTTTATACAACCAGACTATTGTACAATGTGAAAGAGTTTGCAGATCCTATATATACATGATTGTATGCCACTATGGGGGGAGGGTGAGAGAGGGGAGAAAATCTGAAACTCAAGTGCTTCTGGAACTGAATCTTGTAAACTAAAAGTAAATAAACAAGTCAATAAAAAAGATTAATATGAAAATTATAAAATCATTTCTTAAGTGTACCAGGGAAGTTGTGTTTGTCCATCTAACATCCCTCTAACTTGTCACATGAGCACATTAGATTCTCTTCCTAACATAATGCAATCGTTGTAAGAGATCTTTATTCCTGTTATTGCTCAGTATTCCTCCCTGATATGTTTGAGCCTGCTCACAACCACTATACACCTTTTCCATTTCCTTCTGTATGATAATTACTTCTTACGATAACATAAAATTCTTATCTAGCTACCCTACTGCAACAGAAGTAGGATGCTATTTTAGTGGGCCTTCAGTTTCATGAGAAGCTTCATGAGAATGAGTTTTGTGATATCCCGAAGGCAAACCAGGCCACTTACCTCTTATTTGACTGTAGGTCCAACTTATTGTCCATATGCTTAATACGCCCTAGATATATGTACATATAAGACAAACTCTATGGTGGATGTTCATGGACCCTTTCATAAGTCCGTTAAAGCTAATGGACCCCTTATGAGAAAAAAAAAAGGTTTTTTATAAAAACAAAATAAAATGTAGGATTATGATATAAATCAATTACATTAAAATGCAGTGATCAACTTGTTTTTAAAAAGTGTAAGTTCATAGACATGAGGTAAAACAGTCCTCATGTT
The DNA here is from genome assembly GCA_028646575.1 of Pseudocheirus occidentalis. Lineage (NCBI taxonomy): Eukaryota > Metazoa > Chordata > Mammalia > Diprotodontia > Pseudocheiridae > Pseudocheirus > Pseudocheirus occidentalis. Next base: position 47,931,589 of record CM053600.1, on the reverse strand, counting down.
CCATCCAAATGCGGATTGAAATTTGGGCAATAGATGCTCTTCAGCTATTGTATTCCCCTGTGCATGTTCAGGCCAAGCTCATGTAATGACAAACAAAGGAATACTTATCACCTTATTTCAGTTATTTAAGCATTTAGCAAAACTTGTTTGAATACTGTGATCTAGGGGTCATAGAGCTTTATACTTTCTATCCCTTAAGGACTTAATGATATCTTTTGTTTAAAACTATGTTCCCACTGTAGTGATAAGTTGTTATGTTATATCATTGTGAGTGCTGTACTTTTGTTTCTGTGGATTTTTTGTTTTAGTTTACTGCTGAATAAATAGAGAATTCACTATACTATATGATCAGAACCTTAAAGCTTTCACAGCAGCAGTCCTCTGGAAAGCTGCACATGCTTGGCTTTACAACTCATTACGTTATTATAGATATTTTAGAACATTTAATAAAGTCCCAGAATTTGGGGGAATCAGTATAAATCACCCACAAATAGGAATATTTGGAGGACATCATTATTATAGGGCACCTCTCAACACTGAGTTCTGCTTTCCCCAAAATCTGGTATGATTATTCTTTAATTTCCTCTTCTCTGGTATAAATTCTAAAAGGAGTTGGCACTCCTTCAAAGTTTCTCATCATTTCTATCTCAGCAACCAGTTTCTTCTTTTTAATGAAAATCAGGTCCAGAATCTATTTTTTTCCTCCACATAATTAAAAACTGCAATTTCATGAAAACTATCCAAGAAGTTTTTTGCTCCTATCTTTTTCATACAAGGTGACTCCAAGTAGCTTGCTGTATAATTTAATTCCCCATCACTATTATATGATATATTTGTGCAATGCTTGTGATTTATTTCCCAAATGCTCCATGTATTTTCTTGTTTCTTTTAAATTCATATCAACAGGAGTATACTTCATGAACCTTTAATTTCTTACCTTGCTTTGTCCTGTCAACTAACCTTTTCCCCCTTCTTCAGTGTACCTATTCAGGTTATTATTCCTTACTTGTACTAAGTCCTTTTTCTTCCTTTTCAATAATAAGTTTCTATTTATAGATCACTTTAAAGTTTGCAAAGTATTTTCCATAAATTGCTCCACAAATTAAACAAATAGATGCTATTATTCCCCCACTTACCAGATGAAGAATGACTTTTTTTCCTTCAATAAAGTTTGAGGCAAAATCTTTGGCTGAGAAAAAAAAAATGTTTTGGGCAACTTGAAGAGCCAAGGCAAGGTATGCAATAGCTATTGTGGGGAATGTGATAGAGAATTAAATAGGGATAAAGAAAAAAGATTGCCTTAATGCCATGAGTGCCCAGTAGTTTGAATAATGTAAATTTGTATTACATTCAGTCAGAATGAATGTCTTCCTCCAGTACTATTTAGCAGCATGTGAACAAGAGCAAAAAAAGACTTATATTGGAATAGCAATCCTCTCTTAATCATAACAATCAAATTGGAATTTGGCTTTGCTGAAGATTTCAAGCAATTGAGAAGGGTTTTTCCTAAGTTCTTCCTAGGGAAATTCATTCTGCTTCTGGACGGCTCTAATTGTTTGAAATATTTTTCACTATATGAATCATAAAGATGCCTCCTCGCTGGATCCACCAATTGTTCTGCTTTCTGATGCTAAGCAGAAAAACCACTTTTTCACTGTAATAGCCCTTCTGCAGGTTAAACATTAAATCCTAAAATGAAATGTTCTTTGGTTCCTTCACTACTCTAGTTGTGTTCCACTTAATGTGGGATTCATTAATTTGATTTTTTTAAAGGTGCTTTGATAACTGCATTTAAAAATAATTTGATTTGCAATTCCATGTATTTCATTTTATGAATTTTAAAATGTTCCTATAAGAATTATTCTAGCTTCCCTGATCAAGGTGTCCATTACACAGTTTATGGAACTCTTGTTCTCTGTTTTACAGATGTTCCAAAAATGTGGCAAAGGGGTCTGATTAGAGAAGAGTGCAATGTTTTAGAGTCCTAGCCATTTTTCCTTTCTCAATATTGCCTAAGATCACATCAATATTTTCGGTTGCTATATCACACTTAAGATTATTTTTATCAATTGTAATATTAATTAGAATGATTCAATTACAAGCATATCTTTCATACTATTACCCCCCCCGCCCACACAAATATTGTTAAGATGTTATTACCAAATCAGCAAATTTTAAATCAGTAAACTTACTTGTAATACATACAGATCATATAATGTGTAATTGGCTAAGATGAGTTGACTGCCACTGAGTAGTTACCATTTTAGGTGTTCTTGGTTCAGATTTTCTTCCTTGCCAGACTTAATTTCATTCCTGATAATTTCTTTTATTTTTCACCAATCATTTAACACAAATTATCTTGGTATTTGCAAGCATACATGGTTGCTATTACTCTCAACATTTTATCATCACTTCTAGTTATTTCCCCAAACTTGGGTTAAAAAATGCTTTCCACTTCCAATGTAAATTGTCTGAGCCCCAATGTTAGCATCTCCAATTCTTCTCTTTTTCTGTATCTTTTTCTTGCCTGGGTACTTGCCTCATTTTGTAACAGTAGTCTTGTGTCACTATTTGTGCCTTTTAGTATTGTTTCACCTAGTCTATATCTCTGCCAAAGCAATTTGTGATGACAGGAAGTAATTTGTCTCAATTCTTTATGTGAATTAAAAAGGGCTTTTACCTTCCTCCTTTATTAATTTATCATCAGAAATGAACTCTCTTCAAATACCTTTGATCTGTTGATTTCTTTTAGTACTCCACTAAACCCCTACTCTGAGTTCTTCCTTGCGATGTGGAAATGGCCTTAGATTCTTGAAAATTATTGGTGAGATCCTACCAGAACTGTTACTTCCGAAGTTGAAAAGCTTTGTTTAAAAGACAGTTTGTTATTCCATATTAGTTTTATTATACACATAAAAAGCTCTTCACCAGTAAACTGGTCACCGGTGACGTTTATTTTGGGTGTGATAAGATTGCAATGTCCAATTGCAATGCAGAGAATGTTCATAGAAAAGAAATCATGCAAGTTTAAAAAAAAAGAGGAAAGGGACTTTTTTAAACTTTATATTTGCCTCAGTGACTATCACTTTGTACTACACATAGTACACAATACATTGTGTAAATATATTTAAATCATGAACTTTGACATCATATAAGCATTTGATTAAACCCATATAGTCTACTTTTGTATAAGAAAATGTGCATTTGAATAAATTGTAGTGGCCCAACTTTTTTAGATAGTCAAAATTTTTAAGTTACTTTTAACTTGAGTACCAAGTAAATCCCACTGCAGTTGTTCTGCATTTTACCCTAGTTTCTATTTATTCCTAACAATATATTAATCTGGCATGGCTTTTATTTTTTTTTTTACCATGTACACACATACAGTATCAATATCTATTTTTTCTTCTTGTCTTCATATTTGGTAGTTATACAGAGTGTTCTCTGTGCAATTCACCCATCTCCTTTATTTCGGCTTTTTTTATATTTTGACCTCTTTTTCTTCTTGGGCATAACCAGCAAGACAATTCCAGCAATAAGTGCCAGAATTACAACTACAATGACAGCAATACTACCAGTTGTTAGTATTTGCACTGAAAATTTAGCTGGCTTTTTTATCAAGAAAATAGATTAAAGTTTTAGCAGGATCCAGATCAAACATTTCAACATGTATGTCAAGATGAATTTTATAGGAATAATAAAAAAGAGAGATTCCCCTTTTACATCTTTCTCAAAATAATAAGCCATATCAGCTATGTCCACTTCATTAGGACTTTTCTGGGTGTTACTTTGCACCAGATCAGTAGTGATAATATCAACCTCATACAATTTTTAAAAATGTATTTAGAGTTCAGTTGACAATGCTCCTGAAATTCCTGTTTGATGGTATTTTCTAAGGTTTTTCTCTTTGTGTCTCAGTTCATGATGATTCAATATGTTCTTATAATTAATTCACTGCATGATATTTAACTACCCTTATCTATTCTTCTTACTGCAGCTGTATTCACACACCAGCAACGAGCGATGACATTACGTTGGCTAGGTTTGAAGTGACCATGAGCATCACAATCAGGATCTTATATTCCATCATTATCTGTAATAACTCCTTATGGTTTCTTTCTCTTCTTTCTCTCACTTTTAATTAGTCATTTCTTTCTTTATCACCAAACATTTTGCAGCCAGTTGTGAATCAATAGCTTGACATTGACACGCATCAGATGCTATTTCAGTGCAGTTTGTTAACTCGTTTGTTTCACAGAAACAAGCTTTCTGGTCCAGAGCTCAGCGCCGCGAGTGTGGCCGCCAGCAGCAATCAGCAGCAGGAGCCTGAGCCATGGAGAGCGCGCCGCGGGAGGCCAGGGGCTGTGAGGCTCTTGCCATTAGTCCAAGTGGCGCAGAGGGACCCGCGACGACCCTCGAGGGCTCAGGGTGGGATTGGGGGTGGGGGAGCGGTCTCGGGTGCTCAGCACTGGGAGGGGCGAGGAGGGAAGTTCAGCAGGACCCACCAGGGAATCAGAGCGGGAGGTGAGAGACGAGAGGAGTAGAGGTGACTCCTACTGCGGGAGTGGAAGGGCGCTTCTGGTTTTTTTTTTTTTTTTCTCAATTTTCAGTACACGCAAAGAGAGACGTAAGTGGACACACAATTAGGGCAAGTTGACCTCTGAAGTCTGTTAAAAATTTGCGGTGTGTTAAAACAAAATGTTTCAAAATTTTAGGGAAAAAATAGAGGAAAAAAAAGGCTAACATGTAACAAAAAACCCCTGGTAAACATTGCGGGTCAGTATTTAAGCACAGTCAGCATCAATCTGGGCTCATAGATTTCCGGGATAATAAATGAATAGAAGAAAGTAGAATAGGTCTTCTTTTATCAAACCTTATTATGACTGCTATGCACGATCTTTTACCTCCCCTATACATATATACATAAATCTAAAACTAGATCAGTCCATCAATAGAACTTATCTAAGATAATATACAATATGCACAGATATAAGCATATGAAATAATTTATATATGCACATACTTTTCATGAATATGTATAGGTATAAATCTGTATATACACATATACACATACATACATATACGCACATGTGTGTATGTGTGTATATGTATGTGCTCATTGAAACTTTAAAGTCATATGTAAATAATAAGTATTATACTTGAGTACTTAATTATGCTTAGGGCAGGTAGGTTGTAAGATAGTGGTAGACTTATTTTCCAGAGTTCAAATTTGTCCTCAGATATTTAATAGCTGTGTAATCCTGGGAAAGTCCCTTAACCTCTGTTAGCCTTAATCCACCGGAGAAAGACATGGCAAGTCATTGCAGTATCTTCACCAAGAAAACCCCATGAACAGTTTTGGTATTCTATGTTCATGGAATCACTGAATCAGGCATGTCTGAAGAATTGACAACAACAAAAATGATTGCGTATTATACTCATGATTAAAACTGATTTTAAAATGTGCATTTTAATAAGGGTTTTTAATCATTTTTGCAATATGAAGCACTTGGGCAGTCTAGTGAATTCTATGGATAGCATCCCCAAATCACATTTTAAATATTATAAAATAAAATACATGAAATTACAAAAGAAGCAAATTACAGAGACCCCAGGTTAACAACTTTTGAATTAAAATATTGCCATGCTATTTATGATAGTTTTACCAGAATCAGTAACAATGGAGAACGAGTATTTATTAAGTTTACCCTTTTGAAGGTTGACTGACTTTTGTTTACAGAGAACACTACTTAAAACAATATATGAAATTCAGAGGTTTAATTCAGAAGTCCTTTACTGGGGGATGGGGTGGGTCCATGACCTCAGAAACTATCTCGTCCTAACATCATTTTACAAATGCAAAATTTAACTACCAGTTAGATTAAATTACTTGAACAAGGTTGTAACAGTAGTAAATATCAAAGACAGGATGTGAACCCATTTCCTCTGACTATAGACCCATCTATTATACCCCACTGCCTCCACATTATAGTAAATGTGCCCTTATTTCTTAGAATCCACAAAAACCTCAGAAATCTATAACTAGGAGCATCTAAGGCATCAGATCTTATAGTGTGGGTGATTGATAGAGTGTCAGAAGAATAGAATGAGTAGCCAAGCAAGCACTTGAACAGACAGCACAGATAAATTGTCCTGACCTCTACTCAGTAACATCTATCTGGCAGTTGGGTTGTACTTCTTTTCTTCCTGGAAGTCTCTTTAGTGGTGACAAATATTTAAACTGCATATTTAAAGTAGATTATCTCCATATACATTTCCTTTGGAAGAACTCCAAACTAGTTTCCAACAGTGTGGCAATGACATTACCAACAAAGCCTGTCTTTTTCTTCTCTGTAGGGCAGAACAAAATGAGTCTTTAGTAGAGATAAATACATGATTGTACCAGTGCTACTGAATCTGTTTCCTCAAAGGAATATCCATATTGATGTTTCAAAGACAAGAACATTTGTTTTCTACCTTCGGTAATTCTGATCAATAGAAACAGGGGAGTGGAAAAACACTAGGACTTCATAATCTATTTTCTTCTCTTCATTTCTGAGGAAAAGAACAGCATGACTTGAACCAATTAGAGCTGAGGGTGTGTGGGTTTTAGGAGGAGAAGGAGATTGTTTACTGTACTGTACTGTTCTACAGGATATTCTTTAAAATCTATTTTATTTTGTAGTTCAACAGAAGACTTCTGAAAAGAACTAAGTTATTCCATAACTGTATAATAGACTTCTATAAACAGGGACATAGAATCAGAAAGGGAAAATAGAGGACCTCGATTAAATGCATTGACAAGAGAATGCATGGTATTTTAAAATGAGATCAAAAGTAGTGAAAATTTAGTTAGTACACTCAATAGATGGTAAATTGATGATTAAATAAAATAAAACAAATTCTTTCTGCATATGTATGGGCTGTTTGACAGAAAGGTAAATGACCTTGACCTTGAACTCTAAAAACATCGCTATGAACAAAATATGAACCGTACACTGATCTTAGGTGCTTACTATGAGAAGCTTCATTGTTTAGTGTCTAAAACCTTAAACTTACAGTCAGGAAGATCTACATTCAAAAATCATCTCAGATCTTTATTAGCTGTGTGAGATCATAGGCCAATTAATTCATATTTTTGTGTTTCAAGTTACTCAGCTGTAAAAAGAAAGAGGTAGAGAACCTCCAGTGTTCTTCTCAGTTCTCTATCTATGATCTTTGATCTCTGTACAGAAGTCAAATAAAAGAATGATTACTTAGAGATGGGAAGGTTTCCCAGATATTTCTGTATTCTGAAGATATTTTGCTAATTACATAAAAGCTCAACCTACTGAAGGATCTAATCAATGATATCCATAGACATTGAAATAAGATAATAGCTAAATGATCCATGAATCCATTCAGGAAAAAAAGTGATAGAATAACTAACTACAGCTTTCCACATCTATCTGATATCCACTTTGATACATAGGAAATTTAATTTGTTGAAGCAAAGATTTATTTAGTACCAATACTGTCGATACCTGGACCAAAAATTAATAGAAGAAAAAGAGCGGATTAGATTGAATTGACAATTTTGTACAGTAATTTCAAGCATTCCAAGGTTCTCTGTGACACAAAATCCCACCTTTCAGTATTAATGATTTTCATAATGCTTTGTGATCCTGAATAATGGAACACCACAATCTTTAAAAAATAAATATAATGATGACTTAAAAGGTAAGGGAGATATATATTGGATGTAAGTAGACTGATGTATCAATGGAGACTCTGGGGAGAAAGTTGGATAAAAAATATTATAAAGGGTACAGAGCAGCCATGCAATCAGAGGTAGGGAAATGGACAAAAGCAAATACTTTACCTCCAAACTGTGCTTTGAATTTTTAAAAAGAGGAAAATAAATTGAGGAGGATTTATGGGAAGACATGAATGAAAATCACATAAGATTAGAGGGTCTGGGTGAGTTAAATCTTTACTCTTGAAGAGAATGCCCACGTTGATAAGATCACAGAACTACTAAAATATTGAAGTCAAACATTTCATATAAGAAGAGAAAAAAATGTCCTCCAGCATGCTGGATGAATTTTCTTAGCAAAAATGGTACTATTTACAATTTCTATGAGAGGAGGCTGTGACTTTTAACGCCTTGCCTTTCTTCTTTTTATAACTGCCTGTTCATGTTCTTTAGGCAACTATCTAAAGCAGAATGTGACTTTTTTTGTTCTCATATGTGTGTAACAATTTCATATATATATATATGTGTGTGTATATATATATATATATATATATATATTTATCAAATGTTAGAAATTTGTAAGAAAATCTGCTGCAACTTTCCCCTCACTCCTTAGTTGTTTGACTGTGAATTTTAACTAAATTTTCTTTGTACAAAAGTTTTTGATTTTATAGAATCAAAATTATTAATTTTATTTCCTATGATACTCAAAATACCTTTTCTGTACAAGAACTCTTTTCCTGACCATATTTGTTGGAGGCATTTATTTCCTTGCTCCTCTAATTTGAATATTATGCCATGTTTTTCCAAGTCATGTATCCTTATAATTATTGTTGAATATGGTTGTTATCTTTTTTTTTCAAAGAGGACAAAAATGACATCATTATGTTGGAGTCAAAGTAGAGTATATCTGCCTGTGGTTTATCAGAAAATATGAGTTTGGAAGGCACTATCACCAACTGGGCACAAATAATTTGTATTTAAAGTGGAACTATCTCTAAATTTTCACTGAGCTACTGCAATCTTGCTGCCCTGATAGAGTTTTGCACCTTCTTTGATGCAGGCAGACTATGTTGGGCAGTCTTTTGCTGGTATCTCTCATGTCTCATAATTGATTTCAAAATTTTTCAGAGAGACCTTGTATGCCTTCTTACCTCCACATAAGCACTTATCTTGTGTGAGTTCTTTTTTAAAAAAGTGTTTTAGACAAACATATGTTTGGCATTCAAGCAATGTGTCCTACCAGGCCATTGGGGTTGCATTTTCTGCAGTAGCGTTTGAATGCTCAGAAGTTTAGTTCAAGAAATGGCCTCAGTGTCCCATATCTTATTGGGCAAAATCATCTTCAGAATCTTCCTAAGATAATTCAAATGAAAGTGATTCAGTTTCCTGACATGTGATTGGTATACAATCTTGATTTCACAGGCATATAAAAGTGAGATCAGCACAACAGCACAACCTTTAGTTTGGCAGGCAGTCAAATCCTTCTTTTCTCCCACACTTTCTTTCAGAGCCTCCCAAGCAAAGATCTATCTCTGGAGCCTCGCAAATACTGAGCTATCTCTGGCAATGAATGCATCAACTTTATCATCTTTGTGTATATCCCTGTGAACTTATCCACAGCATTGAATAGTTTTTCATTTGCTGTAACCAATGGTTCTACAATGGAGTGTTGCTGGCTCATAAAGGTGAGGAATAGATTTAGATGTGGTGAGACATTCAAAGAGATGGAATGACAGCAGGTTATAATCAATAGAGAAATGTCAAAGCTTTTAATGAAGAATTTGAAACTCTTGTGTAAGAGTTGTGTAAACTCTTGGGTAAAATGAGAACACATTTCTAACCATTTTACTGTGTAGCTAGGCTAGAGTGAAGTTGAAAGTCATGGGATTTAAGGAGACTGAGTAATTGAGAAATTAAGGACTGGAGATTATTCACACAGATTTTGAAATCGTCTGGTATCAGAACAAAATTTGGGTAGAAGAGAAAGATGATGAACTAGGTGGCTGAATTGTTGAAGACTGAGGAAGAAGGATATGGTTTGGGGGTAATGTATGATAACTACATAAGATGGTTAAAATTATAAAACTTAATTTTTTAATTATATATAATGATGTTTAAAAGAGGAGATATTATTGTACAGTGGCAATAAAGGTAAAGGCTGAAAATGACAGTAAGTGAAAAGAAGTATTCAAACTTTCTCTCCAGGGCTTGTATATCAAGTGTATGAAAGTCCAGTCAATGCTGAAGAAGATGACCAGGGATGTATGGTAGGTATATGGTAGGGGAAGCTAGGCTTCTTCTTCTGTAGCATAATTTAATTCTTCTGTAGAGTCAAGTTAAAAAAAATTATTAAGCATTTATTATGTGTCAGAAACTGTGATAAGTACTGTGGATAAAAAGAGAGGCAAAATCATTTCCCCTGTTTTCAAGCAATTTACATTCTGAAAGGGAAGGTAACATGTAAACCACCAGACAGATAAAAATATATGTATATATACAAAGTAGAGGGAAAGAACTCTGAAAGAGGAAAGTTTTAAAATCATGGATTTTAGACGAATCTTGAACAATTCAGAGAAACTAAGAGGCAAAAGGCAAAGGCCCCAAGTCAGGAAATGGATTGTTCTGCTTGAACAACTGCAGATTGTCCAGTGTTGCTGGAATTTAAATTAAAGTATAATAAATAAAGTCAGGGAAAACTGGAAAGATTGGAAGAGGGGACAATTTATAAGAGCCTTTAAATATCAGATAATAGATTTAACATTTGATCCTCTAAGCCATAGATAGTCATCAGAATTCATTGAGAAGAGAGATTAATTATTCAGGCATAGACTTTAGAAAAAGCACCTTGGCAGTTGAGCGGAGGATGAATTGGAGTGGAGAAAGACTTGAAACTGGTAAACTAGTTAGAAGGCTATTACAACAAGGTGAAAAGACTATTATAATGTTTCTCTGGGTGGAATGGTAAAGTAAGTTGGGTCCCAAATCCAGGCACAGAAAGTCATCTAGAAAGAAATCACATCCTATGCAATGTTCTAGAAAGGAAAAGTTAAGGTAATGTGAAAGGTGTTGGTACCTTTTCTTCACATATTAATGCCAAACTGGGATAATGAGGATTATTTTGGTTATTCATCAAAACCATTTAAAGCTATGTAAAGAATTCAGGTCTTGGGGCAGCTAGGGGGCTCAGTGAATAGAGCACTGGCCCTGGAGTCAGGAAGACCTGAGTTCATATCTGGCCTCAGACACTTAACACACACACACACACACACACACACACACACACACACACACAAACTAGCCGTGTGACCTTGGGCAAGTCACTTAACACCAAATGCCCTCCAAAAAAGTAAAAAAAAAAAAGAATTCAGGTCTTCAATAGAGGCAGGATGATGTAGTAGTCTCTCACTAGAATGTACAATTCTTGAAATCAGTGACTGCTGTGTGTTTTTCCCCCTGTCTATCCCCATCACCTAGCACAGTGCCTAGAATATAGTAAGCATGTAATAAATGCTTGTTGGCTTACTGACTAATCACTTAAATTTTTTTGGATAATCTCACGGCAAGGGGTAGTTTAATAATTGTATAGAAATTTTGTCTTGCTACTCCCTCTATGTGGAGAATTACATATAAATCTACAAGTTTTTTAGTCTTTTCACCATGGTCAAGTGGGAATTTAAGCATCAGGATGGATGTCTAAATGAAAGAAATAGAAGCTTATAATGCAAAGCTGGGTTTTTTGCTTTTGTTTTTACTACATGGCTGCAATCACCTGGAAGGGGAATATTATGGGAATATCTTGGAATTCACTTACCTATGAGGAATTTTCTGCATCTGTTTTAGCCTTTGCTTGAAAGAAACTTTAAAAAGTAACAAAGATTAATATGCTTTCAAAACTATTATTATTTAGGCAAAGCCTTTTATGGTGACAGAGGAGAGATTTGTAGTTCTCTATAATCAGTCATATATGTGTGTGTGTATATATATATATACATACATGTATATATGTGCTTATGTGTATAAATGTATGTATGTGTATGTGTGCATACACACATGCATACATAAACACACACAGTTATATATTGCAAACTCAGTAGGAACAAGAATGAATCCATGCAGAGTAATTTTGAAGCAAAATTGAATGATGAGCACCCAAGTTTAAAACTGAAGCATGAGTGATGAATGCATTATTTTGTCAGGTCTAATGACTTCTCTTAAGCAACACATCTGAGGATTTTAGATAACAAAATAAGGGGCATTTCATGAAACTACCCAATCCCTTCCCAGTGACCTTTAAATATATTTTTATACTTTTATACATTAGAGAAGAACATTAAGGAAGGGTAGTTCAGTGGTATTTATCTGATCAGACTGTACACTGGGAATAGACTTGTTCTGGAGGCCTCCACTTGTTTATTGTAATTCCAAAACAAACAATAGCACGGGGAGAGGAAAATGCCAGCTAATGGTCTATTGTTGAATAATGGAATCATCTTGACAGAGGGGAAAAATAATATAGTCAAGGGATTCAGTTAATTTGCATGTTATTCCTTTAAGAGGTACTCTGTCCCTTTATGAAGTCAGTACTCTATGAGTGGTATGAGAGGGAGAAAACATTAAATGCTAGGTGATTTGCCCATTCAATGACCAGAGTTGAAATGATGTGGGTCCATCATCAGAAGAGATAGTAGCTTCTTTTGATGGAAGTAAACAGTTTTCTCTAAAGCAGAAAAAGGTAGGTCAAGTTCCTTTTATATCACTACCATTAATCCCAAATTCGGAAGATATTAATTTTGGGGGTAGAAGCTTGACCTGATCTTTTGAGATAGATCCTCAGAGTATAAAGCTATATTGGAATTTCACAGGGGACTTTTCATACTGACTTGACGACTTGAGGCAGTGGTAAGCTATTCATCCTAGGTCAGTGATGGAGCATATTTCTAGGCCTAGGCATAGGCAACATCCTTGTCTGCATGACCAGATTGTTTATAGACCCAGTGACAATATTATAGTAGTCAATGATAGCCCATCAAAGAAGGTGAAAGGGGAATGGCATTAGCTTTGTCATTTCAGAAAGACATGGAAATATTTGCGTCCCAGTGGGTATCTATATGATAAATATAAATTAATATTGAGGCATTAAAACCTCACCAAAATTCACCTCTCCAGATTGATTTATCAGTATAGCTATCTGAGGCTTGGGCAAGAAGAAATGTACAAGAGTCTATGATTTAAGGAACAATGGTCTGTTGCTTCTATAACCAGGCCTAGTGGTGTTTTCTCTGATATGTTTTCCCACCTGCATCTATTTTGGATGTCTAAGACTTGGCTATCATCTGTAAACCAGATATGGGAGAAGCCTCACTAGGGCAAGCGAGAGAAGGAAGTAAGAAAAGGAGAGCCCAGTGTAAAAATGGGAACCTTATTTTTCCTTTCACCTTCAGACAAAAGATGAGCCAGAAAAAGACCAGACAAGTTCTAAGAGTCTTCTGATGCCCTTAGGTCCTACTTTAGTCATCTTACCAACACTACTTCTACTTAGTAAGGTGGAACTGCTGAGCATATTCAAATTTATGAGAGGTTGAGTCAAAAACAATGTATTATGTAAAGGAAATATCAGAGTGCATAATGAGATCATGTCTCTAGGAGGAGCTTAAATATGTCAGTTCTCCATTACCAGCTATGAGCTGGCATTCAGAATTGGAGCAATTTAGTAACCATTTAGAGTATTGTCCTTGACTAAAATACCCAGACTCATTTTGTTCTGCCTGATGAGGTTTACCAGAACCTCTAGGCTGCATTGTGTTCATTATGGGTACCTAGAATGTCATGGGATTATTGGAGAGAAAGCAGCATGTATTTTCTGACTGTATAATTTCAATAGCCTATTTCTCTTGAGCTGATTATGGGCAATACTGATTGACTTAAAGGAAGTTTTCCTATGCAAAATGGCATCACTATTGTGGTTGCTGAAAATGTCAGGATCCCAAAGCTGCTATCAATGTACCTTGGATTAAAGTATTGAATGAAATCTTTGTGGGAAGATAGTGAAAGTACCCAGGTGAAGGAGGCTTGTGTATCTATAGCTCTGGGAATGCTAAAGAGAGCATTTGTTGTATCAGTCACCGCATATTAATTGCCCAGGGGTTGAACTGGCTAGCTTAATGAAGAAAAATACTGAAAAGAACTAAAGTAAGAGAATTTGAAACTACAGAATTAAGCTTCCTGTAATCAATGGTCATTCATTGGGTACTTTTATTTATTTATACCAGCTATACCAACACTGTTCCAAGATATGGCGGGGGGAGATAATCCCTTCTTTTATCCACATGGAAACAGTGAAAGAGCTTTCCTTATGCCAGATTCAGAATGAGAGCTGATGAGTCTGTCAGGGGTAGTAGCTCTACTATCTCATACTTTGTATACTCCATAAGAAAGAGGGGAAAAGTGACATGAATCTGTCTATGCATCAGAAGCAAAAAAAAATAATAATGTCCCTGCAAAGATTGAGAAAAAAGGGGACATACATATACTGTATAAGTGTGTGTGCCTGTGTGTTCATATGTACAAAATGTATAACAGGTCTTTTTATACCGGTGTTAAAACTGGAAACTACAGTAGTCCCATAAATTGAAACATGACTGAATATCTTGATATATGAATGTGATGAAATATTATAGTGCTCGAAGAAATGAAGATGAATGTTTTCAGAATAATCTGTGAAAACTTGTACAAACTGATACAAAGTATATTTAATAGAATCAAAATAATTTTAGAATAACAATATTTCAAAGAGAAACAAGACATTGAAAGACTTTGGAACTCTGCTCAACACAGTGAACAAAAACAATTACAAAGGACTCATGATAAAATTTGTTATCCACTTCCAGATAGAGAGCTGATGAACTCAGAGTACAGACTGAAGTGCATTTCTCTTCCTTTTCCTTCCCTTCTTCCTTTGCTTTCTCCTTACTTCTTCCTTCTTTCCTTTCTTCTTTACCTTCCCTTCTTTCTGGCTTCTTTCCTCCCTTTTGTCATTCTTCTTTACTTTCCTTACTTTTTTCTTCCTCCCTCCTTTCCTTCTCTTCTTTCCTTCCTTCCTTCTTCTTTCCCTTTCTTTCCTATTTTTGCCTCCCTCCCTTTTTCTCTTCCTTTCTTCTTCCTCCCTCCCTTCCTTTGTTTTCCTTAACCATTCCTGTTTGCAATTTTCTTTTTGCTTTTGCAATATATGGGGAAAGGGGGAGTGGGGGGAAAAGGATGAGGTGAAAGTTAAAGTAAAATAAAATTGAAATAAAAATAATCAATTTGCAAGGAAACCTGGAATAGTATGGTTTTCCCTAACTAGGGATATAAATAAAGCAGAGAGAATCTCATCAAATTTAAATTCATATTTTAAATCCATTTTAATAAATTCCCTAAGTAAAACAAAAACTAAATGTTTTCTCTTCTTTTCTCTAGAAAGAGAGCTAAAAGGAAAACAGTTTTTCTGGCTTATTGATCTGTTCACTTTACTGTTAATGTTAGGTTTTTATTTTTCCCTTTCTGGTTATCTCAAGTGTATCTGTATACATCCTGTTTCCACATAATTCTTTTCATGTTGTTTCCCAATTTGACTCTGAATTTCTTGAGAATACT
This sequence comes from Pseudocheirus occidentalis, assembly GCA_028646575.1. NCBI lineage: Eukaryota > Metazoa > Chordata > Mammalia > Diprotodontia > Pseudocheiridae > Pseudocheirus > Pseudocheirus occidentalis. The sequence goes on along the minus strand of CM053600.1, from coordinate 47,916,219 downwards.
GGGTTTGCCTTTTAATTTTGGTACCCTCAGTATTTAGTAGTGACTAGTACTTAGTAGTCACTTAATAAATGATCATTAACTTGACTTTTTCTTCCCAGCAAGCCCACTCTATCTATTCTTTTGTTGTCTTTGCAGTGAATATCCTCCATGCCTCAAAATACACTTCCTCCTCACCTCTCCTACATAGAATCACTCCTTTTCTTCAAGATTCATCTCAAATGCTGCCTTCTATAGGTAGAGATCTTAACGTCTTTGTGTCATTGACCCATTAGCAAACCTGGAAAAGTCTAGAGATAAAATATAATGCAAAAGATTATAAAGGAAATCAGTCATATTGAAATACAGTTATTCCATTATACTTTAAGTACTTACCTACATAAACTTTTGTTGCTTTTCCTAATTGCTAGTGCCCTTATTCCCTAACTACATTGTATTTAAAACATTTTAAAGTATTATTTCTTCTCTCTATACTTATTCTTCAAATAATTGTGTACATATATAGTATGTATAAGGCCAATCATCAACTTTTTCATGGCAAATTTCCTAGGAAATGGTAAAAAATGCAAAAGGTTGATACACTGGGCCTATGGAGAAAGGGAGCTTTGGTTCTAACTACTACCACAAATTTGCAATCTTTCAGTAGATGTTGCTTAAAATACACTTTTCTGCATATAATTCTTTATAATAACACATTAATTCTCATATGTTCTTTTCCTAACACAGTAATCATGAAATAATCCAGAATGCAATGTACACCCCAAAACTGGTGACATGCAAAACAGTGTTATGCTAGAAATTTCTTAGAGTTTTGTGATAAAAAAAATATAAGTATTAGTAAACATTTTGTTTTGAGTAAGGAGCATTTAGAACCACAGTCTAGTTTGTATCATAAACTCTTAATTACCTTAGTTAATCTACCCTAAAGGGATATGCTTTAATAACACACAAAGAAGACCACATAAATTAATTTATTGTGAATCCATAACCTAAAAGATGTAGGTTCAGCAAGCAGTATATTCTTGGTAACTAATTTAACCATACTGAACATATAAAGATAGCTATTCATTCCTTTTATATATTCTTGGACTAACAATTTTTCTAATTCTCAATAAAATGGATTTTAAACAATAGTTATTGTTCATACTACCATACTGTCATAAATCCTGCATAGCAAATAAATCCTGTATAGTATAAATCCTGTATAGCAAATAAAATTACTCAATCGTTTCCCCCTTGAATCCTGTCTTCCACTGTGCCAGGGGGTAGTGAGAGGACATTGTACTCCATACTATACTGATGTAAACCTCGCTGCCTTGACTGCCCTCTGCAAACCAAGGGAGAGGTTGCTGGGACTTTAGTCATGGCTTTAAGAATATGCCAATACTGTAAAGGTTTCTCATTAGTCCACATCACTGACTTTGCATGCCTAGAATCAGAGCTCAAAGCTTTACTTGCACTATGCTTTGTGGGAATATTTGTAACATACAACTTGAGTTTTTAAAGCAGACAACAAAATTATAAAACAAAGCCATGGGTAGCTTTTTGCAAACAGTATGGTAAACAAGACCAATGAAACACCTAGTAGACTACCAGCAGCTTGACAAATTTTCTTGTGTTGCATATCTATTTTTTTTATCTTCTACACATAGCCACAAATGTGCATAGTTAGTTGTCAATGTTAAAATGAAAATGAGGTTACTAATAACAATCACTTGAATGTTTGAAATTGTGAAAATTAAATGTGTGAATGTTGAGGATTTGCTATACATACATACATACATACATACATACATACGTATACTTATCTCTCCAATTAGAACTGGTTGGAATATAAATTCTGTAATAATAAAGATTATTTCATTTGGGGGAAACGAAGGACTGGCCAATGTGCCTAGTCCCTGTCAACATGTGAAGAGTGCCTGGGAAGGTGCTTCCAGGATAACTGTGATGAAACAATGGTGGTGCCTTAATGAGACTTTGGAACATGCATAGAAATTCCTGGTTGGTGAAAAAGAAAACTAAAATAAACATATGGTGGACATCAGCCTCTTTGACAGTCTCTGGTTTTAGAACCAGAACTGGATATAAATTCAAAGGGTTTTGCTTGTCCTCTTCCTCCACTGTCTTGGTTGGACTGTGTCTCTTGGTTTGATTCCTCCCTGACAGCATCTAATGAGAAACAGTGCTGTAAAGGGACAGCCTTTAGACCTTCACTCCATACTGGAATGGCATGTGCTCCCTTAGAAGATGAGGACTTAATTATAAGTTTTGTCACTTTTGTAATAGAATATGATCACCTAGCTCCATGGTTGTCTTGTTACTTGTAGAATGAATAAGATAGTCTTGCAATTGCTCTTACACAGTGCTATATCTTCCATCTCTGAATTTACTGTCCCTTATATACTTCTTGTTCTCCCACCTTCCCTTCTCCTCTTGGAGTCCCTGGCTTCCTATAAGAATAAGCAACTTATTCTTTATATGACATACACACATATTTTTGTGCATGTACATATATGTCTATAATGTACTGATTCATGCACTCTCCCTTGATAAAATGTAAACTGAAAGGAAAGGACTGTTTCATTTTTTTTCTTTTTTTTGGATCACAGGCACATAGATCTGAAGCCTGAGGAATATTAGGACCCAACCCTTTCATTTTACATATGAAGAAGCTGAGACTTAAAAAGATAAAGTCACAAGCCCAAGGTCACAGAGCTAATGAATGAGAGAGGCAGGATTCAAATCCAGTTCTTCCTGATGAGTCAGCACTCAATCCACTATCCAACATCTTTCTATAGCTACTGCCTAGCACAATGCCTGATGGATAGTGGAAGCTTAAGAGATGTTTGCTGATTGATAGATGGATTACGAAATATGCAAACTAAGATCTCATCCAGCTTTAAGTCCTGTGAGTTCATAAACTAAACTGAGATGTTAAACATTTTATACGTGCTCATTAAAGGTATTGATTAGTGTCAAGAATGATGTACTGGATTAGGTTTTACACACACACATACACACACACACACAAGAATTCTTTATCACAGGTAAGGTCTGCTTACAGCTCCTGATCATTTATGAAATTTTACTAATTGCCTTGGGCTCTAGAACAGCCACTCTTTGGAGAATTCAGAGTAAAACCAAAGGAACTGGTCTAATAATCCTCACTAGAAAAGCCCAGATCATGACATGCAGCTAGTAGATTGGGTAGGTTTCCAACATTTACACATGCATTTCTCTATATACATATGTATATTCTATTTATATATAACATGTGTATATATGTATGTATAATATATATGTGTGTGTACATGTATATGTATGCAAATGTATATGTGCATACATATGTATATGTATATGTGTGTATATATGTTGTGTGTGTGCATATATATATATATATATATATATAAACTACAAATTAATGATGAGCTGAACCTGAATTCATTTGAAGGAGGAGATAAAACATAATTGCATTTGGAAAGACCTTGAAATGATTTCAATATTCTTGCTGTTACAAAAGCTTATATGGTTAACCCCAATAGTCACCTGTCAATGTTATATGGTGATATTGGGGTAGAGCCTTTAAAATTGCATTCATAAAGCAGATGCTGAAGTAGATAAAAAAGTTCGACCTGAATCAGAAAGAATGATTCAAATCCTGCCTCGGAAAATTGTGAACTTCGTGGCCTTAAGCAAATCATTTATGTGCTTGATTTCATTGGTTTGCCTTGGTTTCTTCAATTGGAAAATAGGACTATTAATTATACCTGCTCCCAAGGCTGTTCTGAAGACTAAAAGATATTTTAAAAAAGAGGAAAAATCCTCTGCGTTTTGGTTTATCTATGTATATGTTCTTTTAAGTGTCTAAAAATAACCAAAGCAAGATTATTTTTTTTATCATATGCATACTTTTCAAGAAATTCTGTGTTGGTAACAATGCCCTGGAATAGCAAAATCTTGCTTTTTACCTTCTCAGATTTTCATCCAGGAAATCCTCATTGTATATGTTGATTACTTTCATATTTTTTTTGAAACACTGAAGTAGAAATGTGGTTTAATACTTATTAAGAATGGTGGAAGTCTTACTGTATCCTCTGCATCATTTTTAAAATAATGTTTGGTTTAATAATGTCAGCAATTTCAAGTATCTGAAAAATCAGTTCTTTCATATAGCACCACCATCATACATGTCTTCTTTGTGTACTTGGTTTGATCAAATGGCAATTTGTTTTCATTAGATCCATTTTGGCTTCCTCATATTTCAGGTATGAAATATAAAGTTAGGGAAAAATTTTAAAGATAATAAAGAAATTTAAAGTTACAGTTAAAGGCTATCAAGCAAACTTCTTCCCTTATGGATTGCAATCTCTTTTCCACCTTCAAGCTGTAGGAAATTGATCTACATATCCACTATGGCAACTTATTTGTGGTTAACTCACCATAAAACCTTCAAAGCAATACCTAGTTCCATAATGCTGTAAAAACCTTACTCATGTCCTCACAGCCAAACAATGTACTTACATTCAGGTAGACATGGAATATTAAAATACACCTTACTTGTTGAATTTAGCCATAAGTAATTAGCTTATCCAGTTGCTGAATAGATATTTAGTATCACTATAAGAATAGAGAATATAAACTGGACCTATGATTAGAATAGCATAAGAAACTCTCTGGTGAAGAACTCCTGCTACCAATGCAGGTTAAGATCTTTGCAATTTATAGATTTAAAGAGCTGCCTAGAACGCTGAATGGTAAAATGACTTATTCAGGTTCACAAAGGCAGAAGTGGGCTTTGAACCTGGTCAGCAAAGGTAACTTTCTAAATGCTACAGTATGCTACTTTTCTGCCTCCTAGAGGTCCTGTTAAAGATACAAAATTTAGATTACATGTTCGAAACAATTACAGAGCTTTCGGTCTAGCACTGTCAATGTACCTCAATTATGTTTGAGAATCTAATTCCCAAAAAAATGAATGTCTTGTCCCTTAATTATATGATAAAGCAATTTATGATTATGGTTATGACCATTAAGTCTTTAGGGTCTTGTGAAACTAAGATACATCACTTTGAGATATAAAACATGCCAATAATGTCATTTTTGTGTTACTATAATGAGCTTGCTTTCTGTTAGTTTCTGAATTTGATGACATAAAAAATTATACAGTTGAAAATAATATTACTGCCATATATTAAAAGTGAAATACTTAATTTGTACTACCTCAAGGTCATTCTTAAGAGTGAATTGAGGGAGCCAAGATGGCGGCATAGAAGCAGCAAAGCACTGCAGCTCCCACACAAACACGCTAAAAACTCAAAAAATGGGGCTCTAAACAGATTTTCAAGCTCCAAAACTCTCCAAAAGACAGAAAGCACATTTGTTGCTACAGGCAGCTCAGCAGGTGGGGCTCTTTGCAGCAGTGTGGGAGCTCCAGCCGAAACCCTGGCTGGGTCAGGCCCTGGGGCATCCAGGTGGGGAGCCATGTCTATAGGACAGCAGATTGGCTGCACTGGAGGCACAGTTATCACATTTATCAGGCCAGAATAAAAAAAGGATAAGAGAAAGGTCAGTGGATTTTGCTAACTTGGGAGGAGAATAGCGAGTCTGGCCAATATACTCCCAGGGCAATGAAGCAGTGGGAGGCGGCTGTAGCAGCAGGAATGGAGCAGCAGTGGCCTCCGCTGTGCTGCTTCAGAGCCCTTGGCCTGCAGATAGCAGAGGGGCTGACATAATGGATCAGGGCCAAGGGCTCTTGCGTTGAGCGGCCTGGATCTGGATTGTGGTTTTGAGTGGTGGTCCTGGGGTGCACTTTCAGTGAGCCAAGGCTGGGGGGGGG
>CM053600.1:47894680-47909883 GCA_028646575.1 Pseudocheirus occidentalis | reverse complement strand
AAAAAAATGCACATTTTAATCTCTGTAAGCAAAAATGCAAGAGATCTTCTATGTATCTTGAACCAGAAGACAATTGTGAATTTATAGAGGTTCTTGTACAACTAAAATCGTATATTGAATAGGAATGTCTGGGCAAACCTTTGTTGGTGGCTTTCTTTGTCTAGAACCTCTTGTTCAGGATCGATGATGTTTTTCTCTTGAAGACTTACTCATGCTTCATTGTACCCTGAATGAAAATTAGGAAAGAATTTAAAAGAGACAAAAGCATCATTTTACAAATGAGGAAAATGAGGCCCAGAGAAGTGAATTGACTTGCCTAAAGTCACACAGGTAGAAAGCAGCAGGGTTTGGGTTTGAACCTAGGTTTTTATTTCCCTCCATGTTCAGTGCTTCCTGCTACTATTTTAGTATTCTCTATTCCAGTCTAAGGTTAGTGACTATATTAGAATTATGGGAGAAATCAGTAAATAGATCTATTGTAAATTGTGGGGGAGAGGAAAGAGGTCATTAATGCTTTCTAAGGCAGATTTTTGAGGTCTCAAGGAATAAATGTTAAAATGCTGCAAATTTCCCTGGAAGTAGGAAGCCTAGCTATACGAAACCAAAGTGCCTTATCCAAAGGGTATATTCTGAAAACAAATAATGAAGGCTCTTAGGGAATGCTGTATGCAACATAAAATATATTTTATTTTCCTGAAGGACTTTACAATGGGAAAGTGTAAAGCATTTGACAAATGTAAGAAAATTTTAATTCTTAATGTTACTGTTTAATAACTAGAGGTATAATGCCATTAATGTCTCTTTTCCCTTTTAAAAATAGGAAATTCTTTAACCATATCTTTGTCATAACTAATGAATTTAGAAGAGTAAAATTATATAGATTTTTAAAAAGGCATGTACAGATGATTGAAACAATTGCAGGTAAATGAGGTTAAATACAAAAGTTGGCACTGTAGTGTAAAAAAAAGCATTAGTCACAATTACATACAGTGGAAACTGACATTGGCTAGCAATATTAAAGACAATGAAGATCATTTCAAGGTATAGGTATAGTAACATTGGGGATTTAAAAGGGGAGGCGTGATAAGATTCCTGCTCTAAATTGATAGATAAGTGCATCGCTTATGCTAGGGCTACTCATTCAACCCCACTTAAGTGGGCAGGTTGCATCCTCAGAGGTTAACTTCTACTCTCTCTGGTGTCTAGAATTAATCAAGAAGGACTAAAGAGTAGGTTTTGTTTGTTTTCCATGGTTCAGTGCCTTCAATAAGCATTTATTATGCACTTGATATTTTCCAGGCATTGAACTAAATATAATTAATAGAAAGACAAGCAAAAACAGGTCCTTCTCTTAAGGAGCTTACATTCTATTTGAGGGAGACAAGGTACAAACAATTATCTACATGTAAGATATATACAGGATAAATTCCAGATAATCTCAGTGCACATTCAGGGAAACCCAGACATTAAATATTTCTTAATAAAATGTAGAATTTTAACTGAGTTTTGAAGGAAGCTGGGGAAGCCAGGAGGCAGGCAAGAAGAGGAAGATATTTTAAGTATAGAGGACAGCCAGTGAAAGTGCACTGAGTCAGGAGACTGGGAGTCTTGTGTGAGGATTAGCAAGGAATCCAGGGTCCCTGGATTGTAGCATACATGCAGAGGAATGAACAGAAGATTTGCTATTTGATCTTATGTATAACAAGAAGCCATTGTAGTTTATTGATTAGGCTACTGCCATGGTCTGACCTCTACTTTATGAAGATGACTTTGGCTGTTGACTGAAGGATGAACTAGAGTGGGGAGAGATTCCAGGCAGGAAGACCAATAAGAATATTATTTCAGTTGCCCAGATATGGTATGATGAAGTCCAACACCAGGGTGTTGGGTGCATTAAAAGAGAAATGGGGGCGGCTAGGTGGCGCAGTGAATAGAGCACCGGCCCTGGAGTCAGGAGTACCTGAGTTCAAATCTGGCCTCAGACACTTAACACAAAAACTAGCCATGTGACCTTGGGCAAGTCACTTTACCCCAACTGCCCTCTGAAAAGCAAAAATAAATAAATAAATAAACAAATAAATAAATAAAATAAAAGAGAAATGGGCTGATTGGTGAACTTCCCCCCATGATTATTGCTTGTTATCAATTAATCAACCATACCTAATTAGCTTTTAGAAGGGGTTTTTTTGATATTACTTTATACTTAATAAAATACACCTTTCATAAATCTCTGTCACATACTCCAAGAGAATGAAGAGTTTTAGGAGATGTGGATCAGGTTTAAAAACCACATGTGACAAAGCGTACTGCACAGATCCCGGAATTCCTTTTCCTGGAGTCCTCAAGTTGCTTCCCTCATATATAGTGGAGCTTTTCTGATGAACTCCTTATAAAGTCCTGGAGCTACCTTTCCTCTTTTCATTTAATCTGTTCTCACCTCCAGATTCAGACTTTTGTCAATTATTCAAGGAATGATTCTAAGACTGGGACACAAAATCTAAAATTCTATAAATTCACTAAAACTGTTTAAGGTCTTCCTCTAGACAAATGGAGGGAATGGAGGGAAAAAGGCTAAGGTTAAGGAAGAGGCTGGGGACTCTGTCCTGACAGATACTTGAATCCCTGGTTACAAAATAGCTTATCGGGTTTATGCACATTTGGGACCACATTCTTCAACCAATGTTTACAGGCTCCCAGGACAATTAAACTTGATTTTGTCCAATGCCATTCAAAATTAGTCATGGACTCATAATAGTCTTAAGCCTTTGATTACTTCATGCAACAGAGATGTTCTTATCTGTTGAAGTTATCAGGGCATAACATCATGTCGGTCACTTTAATTGAAATGAGCTGATATGATTAATGAAATTAATTTTCCATCCCCATCATCCATAGTGATAATAGAAATAAATCAAAACAATTATGAAAAAAGTGTTCCCCACAGCTTCCCCTTTCCCCCAGCCAGGTTCCTGCTTTTATGTTCTTTACAAAGACATTACTGATAATGATATTGGAATGGAAGCTACTTGGGAGAACACAGATTCTTCTGTCTAGATTCCCCAAGTGGAGAGTGGTCTGGCATGGTATGGAGGTGATCTGAAAAATACTGGACACCCCATTCCCCTTTATCTCCTAACCAGGATTATGTTACCTATGTCACATACTCAAGACATAGCCCACCTCCCAGTGTATTGACCAATTAGAATACATTGGCACACCTTTGGAATGCCCACTCATTTTAAGACATATAACTCTGCACCCCCAAATCCAAACTGAGCCACTTCTAGGCTGGTACCATAAGGGGGGGTCCAGTTCTGGACTGTAACTTCCATGAAATGGATGTCAAGCCAGTTTGAGAGAAATAAAAACAGGGGCATGGTTTAATTTAGTTTGTCTTTCTTAGATCAAATTTTTGAGGTTGACACTATTTAAGTTTTATTTTGTTTCTGGTTTTCATTGTTGTTTTGCCAATGAGAATAGTGTTTGGAATAGAATGGATAGAATATAAATGAAATTATAAGGACATAGTAAGAGAAATTTAACCAATCTTGAGAAGTCTAATTCATCAGGTCCAGAAAAACTATTTCCCATCATACTGAAAAAAAAAAAGTTTCAGGAGTGGTTGATAAGTGACTGTTAAGGAACGTTGAAATGATATGGAAAATGAGAGGACACTACACAACATAAGGGAAAATGCCTCTGTTTTCAATACAAAGGAAAAAATGGATCCTCAGAACTAGCGACTGGATTTGACTTTGATTCCTGGCCTAAGGTTGATTTAGTGGGGCATTAAATACAAGTTTTCTGAGAGCAAAGAGCAGGTACTGATAACTTGACTTGTATGGATCCTGTGAAATATAGCAATGGGATATTTTTAAAATTTTATTTTCAATTATCAAATATTTTTACCTGCTTTAAACAAAAATATCAGAATATTTGTCTTTGTTCCATTTTGTGAATTTGTAAAACATTTTTTAAGTCTGCTTACTGACTACAGTGTTTCCAATACTGTTCAAGAGAACAAATTTCTAAATGCAATACGTCCTAAATATATCTTTATGATCTGCTGAATGCTTCTTTTCAGGAAAAAAGACATTTGTTATTTATTTGCAGGGTTCCAGATGCCTGTATAATATTTCACAGCTGTATACAATCTTCTTTGAATTGTGGCTTGTGAAAATTCAAAATAGATTTTCCTGTCTACACAATGCTCAATGTTTTAAAATATATTCTATGTAGAATAAAGCTTATCATATGTGAAAATGCCAAATTGTAAATAAAGCATATTAAGATTCAGGGTTATTTGAGACATAAATGATGTGATGAAGGAAGTGAATCAAATCATGGGAGAGAGCTCTGATCAGCACAGAGAAATTGCAATTTGGACAACCAGAAAACCAAGTCTCAGTGCAGGCAAATGCACTTAGGCAAATAACCAAATTTGGCCCTTGAACTCACACTCATTGTGTAAGCAAACAACCAGTTTATTAAAGGGTTGACACTCTGAAGTTGAGAGTAGTCTCTAGATGAAACCTTAGGTATAAAAACCTTGGAGTGAAATTTCTTTCTACAAAGCTAGTTTCACTAAGGAGTTTGTTACTACAAAAACAGATCTTAGCTCTGTGTTGGTGGTGGAGGTGACTAGGGAGAAGGAAAAGACTTATGACTCTCAGGTATAGGCCTCCTAAAGGTGGCACAAAGTTCTGAGCCCAAATGAGGAGAGATTAGATTTCCAGTGTTCATAGTACCTATGTGTCTGCTGGTAAAGATACAATCTAAGCTAATCTAAGCAAAGATACAATACTCCATATTCTCTTCAATAGGAAACTGAATTGAGGGAAATATATAATAAATTTAAAAGATAGAAAGATATTTAGTGGGGATACAGCCTAAATTTCTCTTTTTACAGTTCAAGAAATTGAAATTCACAGAAGTTAAGTGACTTGCCCAAGGTCGTATAGCTAGTAAGCAAAAGGGTCAGGATTTGAAACCATGTCTTCGTATACCAAATCCAGAATTTTCTATAATATGCATATTGGCATTCAATAATCAGCTGAGGGGAGCCTAGTGGTCAAGAATCCCCATAATGAAATCCATCCCTATGCTTCTCTTATTCATTTCTGAACTTTGGAAATAAGATTTCTGACAGTCTAGTGAGTGTTTGGAATGTATCTTCTTCACTAATGAAAAATATTATTATAAATTAAAATATATCTTTTGGTTGAAATGTCTGAAAACAGTCAAGAAACTTCAGTTCAATAGGCATTTAAGTATCTATTTACCACTAGTCACTGAGGTAGGTACTGGGGATACAAAAGCAAAAACAGGATAGTCTTTGGCCCCAAGGAGTTCAATTATTTTGGGATAGATATTAAGCACAAGACATGAGTTTAATACAGAATATGCATTGCCATATACAAAAGTGTTTTATGCTTCTGGTCTAAATGCATACAAATCCTAATTGATACTTTGGTCATTCAAGAAAATTTGAGAGGTCAGTCTAACATGATGAAAAAAAAATCTCTTCCTTTCTCTTTGCTCCAGTTACACTCAATTTTTCTTTTTTTGTTGTTCCTTCTTGCTATTTAGTGCCTCCTTATTTTATCAAAGGATCATAGATTAGTGACGTAAGGGACCCTGAAGGTCACCCAGTTCAACACCCTGATTTTGTACATGAGGAAACCGTGTCTCAGAGATTTTGTCTTCCTGAAGATAACACAAACAAGTGAAGGGGGCAGGAATCAAATCTAGGTTCTTTAACTTAAGGCCCACTATCTTTTCTTTATAAAAGACTACTTTCTTCCTTTTCCTCTTCATCTTCTTTTCACCCTTTTCTTTCTGTTAGTACTTAGCTCTGCTGGCAGCATTCAGAACTAAAGACCTTGCTAATTATTGACTTGTTATATCTTTCAATCCTCTCATGTCCATAGTATGTTCTATGAACTAATAACATTGGGATCTCAGTAGTTTCATTCTAGCCTTCATCTTGGAAAGGAGAACTAAAATATTGTTGTCTTTCTAAATAACTCTTTTTGCCACTGGGTGGTGGTCTAAGCATAGTAAAACTATTCAAAGTCCTAAATGTTAGCATCAACTCTACCTTTTGCTACCAAAAAATAAACAAGAAAATATGAATAAATACAGGTATTTCAAGACATGGGTGAGGTCAGGTGGGGGGGGGGAATAAGCTGATTAATTTGATTAAGGTGTAATTAGAAACACTATCCCTAGAACCTAGTCTCATCTTATAAGCCTGAAATCTAAATGTACACTCTACAAATCTCTCTGTCTCTGTCTCTCTCTGTCTCTCTGTCTTTCTGTCTGTCTGTCTGTCTCTCTCCCTCTCTGTCCTTCTTTGTTCCTCTTTCTCCTGGCACTTCAAACCTTTTCCCTAAAATGCTTCCTCTCATTCCTGACTTTCTCTGAGTTTACCAGGCTTAAGGTAACTTATGATGCTTACATGTAGAAGCCAATGTAAGGTCTTATTTATGCTTTCCAGGGTCTTCTAAAAAGTTGAGAAGGTGGTGGAGAAAAGGCAGGGACTTTCCAAATACCCTTAAAATAATTCCTTAAAACAAATTTTGGAGTGGTAGAAAACCCAAAAGGATGGGATGAAACAATTTTCCATTCTAAGACAACTTACAAGGTTGATAGTAAAGATTTGTTGCACCAGGGTGAGAGTCAAACTGAGTTCAGTTCAGGTCCTTCCAGTGCAAACTGGGCCCCAGAAAACCAGAAGCAGACTTTGGGAGGAAATGGATCAGCAATGGCAGTAGCAGCTTCTGCAGCTGTCAGAATACAGACAACAGGTAAGATGATGATAGGGGTTCCTTTGTTGGCAGTGGGGAAGGACTCTTTTCCATTGCCCATACTTTGATCAGGATAACTGTCCTGGGGTGAGGAGGAGCACTAGAAAACCAGAGCTGGTGGCTGCAGGACAACAGAGAAACTGGTTACAGCTGAAGGGTAGAAAAGTGTGCTTGTGGCCATTCACACAACAGAGCACAGGCCAAGAGAGGACTAAATACACCTCTCCTTAGGTCATACCAGTTTGGAAAGACTGAAAACTTACCAATTTGCCCATAATTGGCTTTGAAAACTATCATAAAATATCTGAAACATGGGAAAGTGTACCCTCCATCCTGGTAGCAGAGTCCCCTTTAACGTAGAATTAAAAGTTGAGAAGTAGCCTGGAAAAATAAGGAAAGAATAAGGAAAAAACAGACTGTAGAAAGTCACTATGGTGACAAGGAAGATCAAAACACACAACCAGAAGACAGCAAAGTAAAAACTGCTATATCAAAGCCCCAACGAAAATTATTAATTGGTGTCAGGTCATGGAAGAACTCAAATAGCATTTTAAATAGCAAGTAAGAGAGGTAGAGGAAAAAATAGAAAAAAATAGAGTGACACAAGAAAATCATCAAAAAAAGAGTCAACAACTTGGTTAAAGTAGGCAGAAAAAATACTGAAGAAAATAACACCTTTAAAAACAAACTAGGCTAAATGGTGAAAGAAAAGAAATACAAAAATCCCATGAGGGGAAGAGTGCCTTGGAAAGCAGGATTGATGAAACGGTAAAAGGAGACACAAAAAATTAACTAAAGAAGATAGACTTGGGTAAAATGAAAAAGAGATACAAAAGCTTACTGACGAAAATAATTCCTTAAAATTAAAATTCAGCATGTGGAAGCTAATGACTTTATGGAACATCAAGAAACAATAAAACAAGATCAAAAGACAGAAATAACTGCAAAACATGTAAAATATCTCATTGTTAAAACAACTGACTTGGGAAATAGATCCAGGAAAGACAATTTAAAGATTATATGGTTATCTGAAAACCATGTTTAAAAAAAAAGAGCCTAGACATCATATTTCAAAAAATTATCAAGGAAAACTGGCCTGATATTCGAGAATCAGAGCATAAAATAGACATTGCTAAAATGCACTGATGTTCTCCTTCTAAAAGAGATAGCAAAATGAATACACCCCAGAATATTGTCGCCAGATTCTAGAGCTCCCAGTTTAAAGAGAAAATACTGTAATCAGCCAGAAAGTAACAAATCAATATGATGGAAGCACAAAAAGGATAACACAAGATTTAGTAGCTTCTACCTTAAAGAACCAGAGGATTTTGAATATAGTATTCCAGAGAGCCAGGATTACAAACAAGAACATCTACCCCCCAAGAAAAAACCTGAGTACAACCATTTGGGGGATAATAAAAAGGACATTCAATGAAATGAAAGACTTTGAAGCATTCCTGATGAGAAGATCTGAACTGAATGGAAATTTTGACTTGGAAATACAAAATTTGAGAGAAGCATAAAAAAAGGTAAACAGCAAAGAGAAATAATAAAGGATTTAATAGGTTTAAACTGTTTGCATTCCTATATGGGAATATATGGATACTCTTAACTCCCAAAAACTTTTTAATTAGTAGGACAGTAAGAAAGAGTATGCAGATAGAGGCCATGAGTGTGAATTGAATAGAATGAAATTGTTAACTAAAACAAAATTACACTAAGGGATGAGAAAGAGGAATTCTCTGGGAAAAGGGGAAAGTGAGTGATAGAATGGGATAAGTTATCTCACATAAAAGGTAGAAAAACTTTCACAGTGAGGGTGACGATGTGGGAGATCACAGGGGAATCAAAGAACCTTCCTTTGATCAGAATTATCTTAAAGAATGAATGACATACACAATTATTTTTGTATAGAAATCTAATTTACCCTATGAGAGAGTAGGGGGAGAAGGGAATGAAAGACGAGGGGCATTATAGAAGGGAGAGTAGATTGGGATAAGTAAAAGGCAAAAGCAAAACACTTTTTAGGATAGACAGGGTGAAAGGAGAGACAGTTGGGTAAACAGTGGAAATAGGATAAAATAGGAAGGAGTAATCATAACTGTGAAAAAATTACAGAAAATTTCTCTGATGTAGATCTCTTTACTCAATATATAGAGAACTGAGTCAAATTTATAAAAAAAAAATAAGAGCCATTCATCAATTTATACATTATCAAAGGATATTGATAGGCAGTTTTCAGAGTAATTAAAGCTCTCTATAATAAAATATATATAGATATAGATATAAATATGTAATCTATATCTATATACACACATAAATATGCACTACTGTGCTATAAGAAATGAGCAGATACTCTCAGAAAAATCTGAAAAGATTTGCATGCCTGATTCAAAGTGAAATGAGCAGAACTAGGAGAACATTCTACACAGTAACAGAAATATTGCATAGTGATCAACTGTGAATGACTCGACTATTCTCAGCAATATAATGATCCAAGATAATTCTGAAGGACTTCTAATGAAAAGTTACTGAGCAAACCAAGTCCTAAAGTTAGTTCTTCCCTTTTTCCTGTGGTTTCTTGTGACTGATTTGTACATTTAATTATACTGTTTTATTGTAAAATCTCATAATGTCTAACCTGTCGAAATACTACTTGTGACCATTCTATATCCCAGCAAGAATTCATCTGTCTTGAATTTATGGCACTTAGAGTGGACAACACAAAAACCACATTACCATTTTGTGCCTTTTTGATACAATGAGAGTCATCAAACTTTAGAACTGGAAAGGGGCAATGAGATGACTCTGTCTAATGATAGATAAGGTAAGGGCCACAAAGATAAATTCACTAGTCCAAAGTCTCATAGAAATGGCAGAATTGAAATAAGAAAGCAAACTTCTTCATTCCCAATGTAGTTCCTTTTCCACTAAACCAGAATTTCCAACAAGACTCTATCTACTTAGAAAGAACAGTTTCTTCAGTTTAAGATTCTCTACAATGTATAGCACGATGATTGGCATTTACTAAATAATCTGGCAGGATTAGTAAATTCTCCCTTTAAGATAAAAGCTGCTTGTACACTTAAGCATAACCCTTAACATTTAGTGAATTCTTAATAAATGCTTGTTAATGGATTAGTTCATTACTTAGAATACTTAATAGGGGAATAAATAGATGTTTTGTATGCAGCATCATTCAAAAATGCACTCATTTTCACCAATGTCTTACTCCTTTGAGTTTTATATATGAAGAATATGACTTTTATGTTAATAGCCCCCAAATATTTTCTATGTGTGCATACCTATAGATAAAATACATAAATATACATACATACAAGTATAACATACACATATATTTGATCACATGTAGATATGCACAACTATGTATGTTTCTACATAGATATATGTGTGTGGTTTTGAGTGTCTGTGTGTATGTATATATGTATTTACAGAAACATTTCTGGAGCTTTCTATCCAATTATCAGGGAATTATTTCAAGGAAAAATGTAATTTCACTTTGACTACTAGAGAATGGGTTCACTGGCATTTTCAATTTTAAAAACCCTATGGAATTGATGGGCAGATATATCATATAAAGGTTATAATTTTGAGTTCTGATTTAAACACATGAGGGCACTATATGGCTGAAGAAATCTGAAGGAAATGAGAATGGAAGAATGATCTATCTTATACTTGTATAAATGTGATTTAGGCTTGTCTCATTGATGATTAACCACCTAGGTAAAAAAATTAATAAAACAACAATGTTTGAGAGGCATAAACATGTCTCTCCTCCTCTTATTACCTTATTTATGTTGGTCTTCCTCCCCCCCTTTTTTGCTTCCCTGCATTTGTTTTGATCAGTCAGATGTAATAGTATTTGAGAATATGGAAGTGGGTAATTTTTCAAGAGCTTTCAGGATACCTAGATTATGTTTAAAAAAAAAAGGTTTCATTCCAGAAATTTCTTTGTAAATTAAAAGAATACTACAAATGCATAATCTCATTTATATGCATTTACTACTGTAAGTGTAAATTTAAATGCACATTATTGTAGGAAAAATAAAATCTGAATTGTAACTAACTTATATAGACCTATAATGCACATATATGTATACCCATATACCTTATATATCTATATAACTTATATATACCTATATATACACCTGCATATTGTCTACCTCACAAAATCAATCAACATAGTGTCAGTGCTTGACTCTATGCACTCTCTTACTTTAAATTTCCCAAGTGTCTCTATTTAGAGAAAGAAAGCATATTCTTTTATGTATTAGCCAGAACCTACCCTGGTTACTGTATTGAATTTGAATTCAGATTCTCTTCAGTATTATTTTGTTTTACTAACTACATATTATTCCTGTTTCTGCTTTCTCTATTTAACCTTTAAGCTTAGTCATCAACTTTCTAAGACTTTAAATTAAAGAATGGATGCCAATCTGCACTTGTTCAGTAGTTTCAATCATGTCCAACTCTTTGTGACTCCATTGGGGGTTTTCTTACAAAGATATTATATGCATTTGCCATTTTCTTTTCTAGCTCATTTTACGGAGAAGAACTGAAGCAGGTAGTGTTAAGTGACTTGCCTAGGTTCACACAGCTAATAAATGTCTAAGACCAGATTTAAATTCACGCCCCCTTGACCCCAGGACTGAAGCTCCATCCACTAATACCACTTAACTACCCCATGCAAGTTTCTGCTCCATTCTACATTTTCCTTCTCCAGTCACCAGAAAAAAAGTCATATAACCCTCTGTAGGGAAGGGGAACCTTCAACTTTCTGAGGAATCATATTCTACTTTGGGAAAGCTATAGATGTTAGAAGGGCGTTTTTCTCTCTGAATATTCTTCTCCAACTTCTAAATGTCTAATTGACCCTTTAGAGCTAAAGAAAAAAAAAGACACTTCCCATTATAGTCTTTCAAATAATAAGCAGGCGCATTGCACTGGACCTGGAGTCAGGAAGGCCTGAATTAGAATTCTGCCTCTGACACTTAATTAGCTGTGTGACAAGTCACTTACCCTCTCTGCCAAAGGGGTGAAAATACTAATCTGTTAAATTGGAATTAAAATAGCACCTGCAACAAGATGATTATCGGGATCTAATGATTGTATATATATATATATATATAAAATACAATGAAAACCGTAAGAGCAATATAAATGCTAGTGATTATTGATCTTAATAGAAAACTATAACGTCTTCTTTAATATTCCTGTTCTCAAGACTGGATATTTCCACGATATTTTGGCTTGTTTTGTTTTCCAATCAAACTTTGTATGTCATAATCTCCAGTAATTTCTTTATTCTGGTCATCCTCCATGTAACGTGATGTGGTTTGCTTCATAAATCCTTCATAAAATGTGGCACATAGGACTGGATCCATTGTTCCAGATTCACCCTTACATATAAAAAGCATAAACCTCATTGTTTCTGCTATTATAATACAGCCCACGACAGCATGAGTATTTTTAGCTGCCATGTCATGCTATTGGTCCATTTTGATCATTTTCACAGGAACTTGGTTGCATCTTTCCAATCTTGTACTTGTGGAGTCTTAGAAATGTACATTTATCACTCTTATACTAAAATGTATTAGATTTATAGCATCCTGTTAGCCTGTTGAGGCAATTTCGAAGCCTATCCCTGTCATGTTAGGTATTTTTTCCAGCTTCATGTCATCTACAAATTGGAACTCATCATGTCCATGTTTTCATGGACTTCAACTTCAAATAAAGTGAAATGTACATAATGAGCCATTGCTATATACATGGCAACTTTGCTAGGAATTCAAAGGTTCAAGTGAACAGTTTCTGTTTATCTGAAATTACTTCTTTATCTACATTACTGTTAAATTAAATGACAATAACAGGAAAATAAAAGTACTTTATCATTCTTTGTAACATTCCCCCAAGAAATATTTGTTTAAGATGTCATGGAACCAATAATCACTAGTCTTTCAGTGAGGTCATTCAATCACTTTTGAATCAATCTAACTATACTATCAGGCAGAACAAGATTGAGTTCATTCAACCCCATTGACTTAAACTCATAAAAGAAGGTTAAGAGATCCTTTTAAAAATCTTCCTAATTATCTCAGGTATCAACTCCCTATGGACAATGTGAAAGGTGAAAAGCATTGTGGAAAGCAATTTAGTGTTATACACAAAAATTTAATGAAGAGTATATGATCCAGATATAAAGCTGCTAGGCCTATATTCAAAAGTCATTAGAGAAAGACAAAAATGTCTTATGTATTCAAAAATATTTATAGTGGCAGTTTTTGTTGTGGTAAATTAATAAGTTAATGAGTAGACAGACAGATAGATAGATAGATAGATAGATAGATAGATAGATAGATAGATAGATAAAGCCCCTCATAAACCGGAAACAAAGGTGACATCCATCAAAGGAAGAATGCCTGACTAAATTGTGATGAATGAATGTTATAAGATATTTTTCTTCTGTAAGAAATTAGCAAGCATTTGATTTCAAAGAAACATAGAAAGACTTGCACTTACTTTTGGAGAGTAAAGTTACTAGAGCCAGAAGAACAATTTATTCTATGACTTTGATATTCTAAAACTGAACAATTCCAAAGACATTTCCAAACTCTGAAACGATGAAGTGAACAAAACCCAGAGGGCACTTTATATAATGAAAAATAGCATTTTAAAGATAAGCAACTTTGAAAGTTGTAAAAACTACTATCAATGCAGTGATCATTTATGATTCCAGTGGATTAAGAATGAAGCATGTATGTGCAGTTTGAGATGTATGAATATGTATATGTGTACGTGTATAGGTATAGGCATAGGCATAGGTATATATAATATAGCATATAACTAATACATAATGATATAATTAAATTATATGAATGTATGTATATATACATAGATATGAGAAAGAGAGAGAGAGAGAGAGAGACAGAGAGAGAGACAGAGAGAGAGACAGAGAGAGAGACAGAGAGAGAGAATGATGGGAATTTGTATCCCTGGTCATGTGTATTTATTACAAGGATTTTTTTAAACATTGGGGTGCACATAAGAGAGGGAAAAAAAGGTTTTTGCTAAGTAATGAAAAAAACACTTTAAAACAGAGATTAGAACTACAGATGTAGTATTTTTGGATGAGGGCATAATATTGTTTTTTGGTTTTGTACAATTGTTTAACTTTTTTCAAGAGTCCTCTCACACTTGAAAATATTCTGGAAATATTTGTGTCAATAAAACTTGTTAAAGCTCCTCTACAAAACACTTTTTCCCTGTCCTTTCCCACCCAAAATAATTTTCCTTGGTAGCAAAATTAGAAGTAAAATAATAATTGAATAGTTCTACTTTATCTGCTTTGTCCATTTTCATAATCTCCTCTACCTGTGTTTCTCAATATAGGAAAAGGAAAAAAAAAGATTTTTTAAAATTATTATCCTTAGTCTATTGTTCTCAGAAACCTCGACTTATATTGGATTTAGTGTGCTTGACATTTTTTTTAACGTGGCCAGAAAATTTATTTTAAACATTAAGCTTATCTCAAAATACTGTAAATAATTGCCATGTAAACACTAAGGATCAAGGACAGAAAATGCCACATAAGGACTACTCTACCACCAGCATAGCCACCTATCTATATAGATTATCATTTTTCCCCTTTTTTTGAAGTTTCTCAAAAGGCCTTGAAACCAAATAGATGGACTTAAAGCAGTTCTCTTTACTGCACAGTTAACAGACATTTCATGTCACTATTCATGTTGTATTATGCCACACTATTTTAAAAAAATATTGACTCCAACAACGATCTTTCCTACATCTTATCTCAAATTTAAGTTTAATTCTATAAGTGATAAAGATTTTCCTTTTGTGTCTTTGTGAAAAAGACCCAGTCATTTGTATTATTCTACCCATCATCCTGTATTGTCTACTTTGCCACTATCACCCCTGCCCCCCCCAAAAAAAAACCAAACGTGAGTTAATGCTTAGCAATTAATTTGAGCATGCCTAAAAGTCACAACACATTCTGGAGATTACCTATAAACTTCTTATATGAATTTTATGACAATATCTTTTTTTTTGCAAATTACATATTTATTTTTTTTAATTTTGATCTATTTTCTTGGCTACATCATTCATTTCCACAAGGTTTTGAGTTACAAATTTTCTCCCATTTTTGTCCCTACCCCCCAGCCCAAAACATTGATCCCACTGTAAGACCCCTCCCACAATCTGTTCCCTTTTATGCCCTCCTCCAACACCTCTCTAGCTTTCTAGCAGGGCAGGGAGCTCCCTCCTGACCCCGTCCCTGTATGTATTATTTCCCAGGTGCATTTGATTGTATAGCTTTAAATACTATATTCTTGCAATTCCTCCCCTGTCACCCAC
>CM053600.1:47876613-47894180 GCA_028646575.1 Pseudocheirus occidentalis | reverse complement strand
TCTCTCTGTCTCTCTCTCGCTCTCCCTCTTTCCTTTCCTGGTTTTCTCTAAATGCTTTCTAATACTTCATCTTTCACAAGAAACTACTCCTGATGTCTTTTAATATTTACGGCTTCCATTTGTGATAATCTTCAATTTTCATACATAGATATATCTACACAGATGTCTTTATATCATATGTGTGTATGTATTCTGTACATATATTTTTCCACATTGTTTCCCCCATGATATTGTGAGCTATTTGAGAGGAAGGTTTGTTTTATTTTATTTTGACTTTCTTTAGTATTTGCAAGATTTAGCAATTGTCTAGCACATGCTGCCATTGGTGAGTCTTTTTTCATTTACATCTGACTCTTCCTGATTCCTTTTGAAGCTTTTTTCAGGAAACTATACTACAATGGTTTGTCATTTGCTTGTCTAGATCATTTTACCAATGAGGAAAAAGAGAAAAACAAGATTAAATTCCTTGCCTGGGTCACATAGCTAACAAATGTCTGAGGCCAGGTTTGCACTCAAGGAGATAAATTTATCTGATTCCAGTACTGGTGGTCTATCCATTGTACCTCTTAGCTCCTTCTGCATTGCACATAGAGCATGTTTAATAAATTTTTGTACCTATATCCAAGAAATCAAATGCACTTTGAACTAAAGCTGACAAACCAGAATGAATTGATGCAGAATGCCTCATATTGGCTTTAGTTTTTGTTCCTAATAATAGTAGGTAGCACACCAAATATAGTACAGGACCTCCTGTCTGCCTCAGTTCTTCATCTATAAAATGGAGAAAATAGTAGCACTTAACACCCAGAATTGCTCTGACAACAAAATAAAGTAATATTTGTAAAGAGTTTTGTAAACCTTGACATTGGTACATACTTTTCTTCTTTTAATTTTTATTATTGGCTTCATGTGTTTGAAAATATTTAGACACGTTGGAGGACGACATAGGAGAAAGCAGACTTGGGGAGGGGCTTTACAGTGAGATCACTGTTTTGGGGTTGTGGGTAGGGGAAAGACAGGGAGAACATTTTGTAACTCAAATTCTCATGGAAATGAATGATGTAAACAAGAAAAAAATAATTAATTTACAAAACGAGAAATGCTTTCCTACAACAGGACATAAAGTATTGATATTGAATAAAGAATTATCTCTGTGGAAAAAAAATAAACACGATTCTGAGACAAGGTGGCAAGAAAGAAATAGCCACCCAGTTGAACTTTCATAACAGTAACCTCCAAACAACTTTAAAATAACTGTTCAAATCAAATTTTGGAGCAGTAGAGTCAACAAAAGGTCACAGTGAGACACATTTATTTCTGGTCTAAGTTACCTAATGAGTTCATCAGGAGAAATCTGGGAGCTGGTCAGGAGCAATACAGGAGTACCACAGCTGGATCTTGCGGGCATATGTAGTAGTGGCAACAGTAGCAGGTTTGAGAGCTCTTATCTCAGAGACAATAAGAGAGGCCCACAAGTGTTCAAAAAGAGATTACAGGATATCCTTTGTTGCCTCTGGGAATAGGTGGCACTGATTGGCAACTCTTTTGCTCTTAAGCAGTTTTGTATCACATTCCCAGATCGGAGGGTAGCACTTGTGGTCAGTCACAAGGAAGCAGGGGCCCTTCCTGTTCAGAGACAACAGACCAGACTAGGAAACCAGTGACCACACCTCACCTGATCACGTCACCTTAAAAGCAACAAAAATTTGCAGATTCCCCCCTACTCCCAACTAATTCTGAAAAGAACAGCATGGAAAAGTTTGCATTCCTAGCTCCCCCCAACCCCACCCCACCCCCAAAAAAGAATAAAGTATAAGTAAAACAACAAAAATGAATTTTCTTGTAAAAAGCTACTATGCTGGGACGGGGGGAGACAAGATGGTGGCATAGAAGCAGGAAAACTCTGTGAGCTCTCCAGTAGCCACCTCAAATACCTATAAAATATGACTCTAAAAAAGTTTAGAGCTACAGAACCCACAAAGTGACAGAGAGAAACAAATCTTACACTAAAGGCAGCCTGACAGGCCTACAGGAAGGGTCCATCCAAGCCTGCTGGAAGCCAAGCCCAGCCCGCATGAGCCCGTGGTTTTACCCCAGAGTGGCCCTGACCAGCAGTGGTTGGAGCAGACTTTAAGAGAATGGATCACAAACAGCTGTGCTAGTTTCCAGAATTATAAACCTATAAATGCCAAAGGCAAAGTACAAGGTCAGTGTGGATGTTGTGGGAACAAGGGGACCAGGAGTGTGGTCTGGCCACTACCCCTAGGGTGAGAAGGCTAGAAGCTGCAGATACACTGTAGCTGTGCAGCTGCTTCCACAAGGCAACTTCCAAGTTACTGGACTACAGATTGTATGGGGACCAAGTGACCGTTAAGAGGGTAATTGCTTTTGCTTTAACATGCTTGCATCTGGATTGCTGTATTGAGTGAAGGTCCTGGGGTGTGTGACCAGTGAGCTAGAGCTCATGGGGGCTGTAGAGAGGGCATCCAAATAATACCTCCAGAAGCTGTGAAAACCCTGGTGATTTGAGACAAAGCTCTCCTCTCTGGAAGCAGAATTCAACTGTGACAAAGAGCTCAAAAGTCGAGAAATTGAAAGGCAAAATGAAGAAGAAAAGAGAGCAAAGCAAGCACAGCCATCAAAACTTAAATTCCTTTTTGTCCCCCAAAAAGGATCACAGCATAGAATTGGAGGAATATAACAAAGTCAGAACTCCTGCACCAAAAGCTTCCAAGAAAAATATCTTCTTGTTACAGGCAATAGAGGAGCTCAAGAAAGATTTTGAAAATCAAGTAAGAGAAGTGGAGGAAAAATCAGGAAGAGAAATGAGAACAATGCAAGAGAATCATGAAAAGGTAGTCAACAACCTGACTGAATAAAATAACACCTTAAAAATAGACTAACTCAAATGGCAGAAGAGGTCCAAAAAGAAGAATGCCTTAGAAAGCCAAATTTGCCAAATGGAAAAATAATTTCAAAAGCTCACTGAAGACAATAATTCCTTGAGAATAAGATTGGAGAAAATGGAAGCTAATGAATTTATGAGAAATCAAGATACTATTAAACAGATCCAAACAAATAAAAAAATAGAAAGCAATATGAAATATATCACTGGAAAAAGCTTGAAAAATAGATCCATGAGAAATAATTTATTGGACTACCTGAATGCTGTGATGAAAAAAGAACCTAGAAATTACCCTTCAAGAAATTCTCAAGGAAAATTGCCCTCATATTTTAGAACCAGAGGGCAAAGTAGAAATAGAAAGAATTCACCAATCACCTCTTAAAAAAAGATTCCGAAAAGAAAACTCATAGGAATATTATAGTCAGATTGTGGAGTTCCCAGATCAAGGAGAATATATTAGAAGCAGCCAAGAAGAAACAATTTGAATATTGTGGAAACACAATCATGATAACAAAAGATCTAGCAGCTTCTACATTAAGGGATCAAAGGGCTTGGAATATGATATTCCAGATGTCAAAGGAGCTAGGGTTAAAGCCAAGAATCATCTACCCAGAAAAACTGTGTATTGTGTATTCAGGGGAAAATATGGTTATTCAATGAGGTGAAGGACTTTTAAGCATTCTTGATGAAAAAAAGAGTTGAATTGAAAATTTGACATTCAAATACAAGAAGCAAGAGAAGCATGAGACAGTAAATAGGAAAAAGAAATCATAAGGAATTATTAAGTTGAACTACTTACCTTCTTACATGGAAAAATGATAATTGTAACTCATAAGACTTTTCTCAGTCAGAGGATGGCTGAAGGGAATATATATGCACATGTATATATATGTGTGTGTGTATGAAATATATACATACACATACATACATATATACATATATGTGTGTGTGGATATATATATATATCCACACACATAAACACATATGTATAGGAGGATGCCAAAATATATATCTGAGTGTGGGTATTTGTATATTCATATATATGTAGACAGGGCACAGGATGAGTTGAATATGAAGGGATGATATCTAAAAAAGTAAAACTACGTTGTGAGAGAGGAATTTATTGGGAAAAGGAGAAAGGCAGAGATAGAAAAAGGTAAATTATGTGATATAATAGAAGCAAGAGAAAACTCTTACAATAGACCAGAAGCACAGGAAAGTGAAAGGGAATGGGACAACCTGACTTTCAATGAATTTGGCCAAAGAAGGAAATACTATACACATTCAATTGGGTATCTTACCCTACTGGAAAAAAGGGAGGTAGAGGATAAGAGGGGGGAGTATAGAAGGGATGGCAAATTGGGGAAGAGGGTAGTTAATAGTAAACTTTTTTTGAAAAGGGATAGGGTTAAAGGAGAAAATAGAATAAATGGGGTGTGGGATAGAATGGAGGGAAATATAGTTAGCCTTTCACAATATGGAAATTATTTGAGTAACTACACAGATACAATCTATATTGAAGAGCTTATCTTCCCAGTGGGGGTGGGTGTGGAGGGAAGAAGGAGAAAATAGTCTGGATCCAAAGGTTTAAAACATATGTTAAATATTTTACTTTTTAGATGCAACTGGGAAATAAGATACACAGGCACTGGGATATGGAGATCCATTTTCCCCTACTGGAAAGTTGGAGGGGAAATGAGGGAGGATATAGGAGAGATCATATTGGGGGAGGGGTTATTCAGTGGGATCACTGCTTTGGGGTGATGAGTAGGGGAAAGATGAGGAGAAAATTTGTAACTCAAAACCTTGTGGAAATAAATGTTTTAAAATAAATGTGAAATTTATTTTTAAAAAAGGTACTATGGTGGCGGAACAGAACAAGACATAAATTCAGAAAAAGGAAGCATACACTACCAAAAAAGCCTCAAATAAAAAGTTATTGGACCCAAACACAACAAGAATTCTTAGAAGTGTCAAAGAAAGAGAGAAGAGGGGTAGAGGGAAAACTGTGAAAAGAATGAGAGTGATGCAAGAAAATTATGAAAGAAAAATTAATATATTAGGAAAAGAAAGGCACACACGCACACAGACACACAGAAGCACACACACACACTGAAGAAAATAATACTTTTTAAAAATGACGTTTTAAAAAGGAACAAAATCAACTAAAGAAAATAACTCCTTAAAAATAAAATTGGCCAAATGGTAAATTATAATACAAAAGCTCAATGAAAAAAAAAATTCCTTAAAAATTCAGATTGGGCAAATGGAAGCTAATAACCCCATGAGATATCAGAAAATAATTAAAAAAATGGGAAAATAGAAGAAAATATGAATTCTCTCCAAAAAAATAATAACTGTCTTGGAAAATATATGGAAGAAAAAAATAATTTAAGAATTATTCAACTACCAGAAAGCCATAATTAAAAATTAACTTAGACATCTATTTCAAGAAATTATAAAGGAAAACAACCCCAATATATTAGATCCAGAGGTAAAATAGAAATAAGATTTCAAAATAAAAACTCACAAGAATATTGTGTCCAAATTCATGAGCTCCTGCATGTGTGTATGTTTGTATGTGTTTATATATGTGTATGAATATATGAATATGTGTGTGTATGTTTCAAGTAGCCAGAAACACACAGGATTTAGTGGCTTCCACATTAAAGGAATAGTGGGCTTGAAAAAAATTACATTCTATAAGACAAAAGAGCTGAGATTAAAACAAGAATAACCCATACAACAAAATTGAATATAATCCTTCAAGTGATATATATATATTTAATGAAATAGAGGGCTTTCAAGTATTCTTGATAAAATGACCAGAGCCAAATAGAAAATATGACTATCAAATACAAGAGAAACATAAAAAAATATAAGAAGGAAAGAGAAAACACAAAGGACTCAATAAGATTAAATCATTTTTTTTTCCATATGGGAAGAGGAAATATGTATCCACTAAGAATTTTTATCATTATGAAGACAGATGAAGTATGTGTAGACAGAAGATATGGGTATGAATTGGCTGTTGTAAGATGATTTCAAACAAAATTAATGGATGAAAAAAGATGTTTACACTGGGAGCAGGGGAGAGGTAGAATGGGAAATTTTTCTCACACAGAAAAAGACAAGCAAGAAAGAGGGGAGGGGAAATAGGAGTAGGTGGACAAAGCTTCGCTTTCATTGGAATTGGTTAACAGAGGGAAGAATACACAGAGACCTAGAGACACACACACACACACAGAGATACACACACATAGAGTTATATATAGAAATTTGTCTTACCCAACATGGAAATGTGAGGGGAAAGGGACAAGAGAAAATTATGGAGGTGGAGACAAGAAAGGAGTGAGTGGATCAAGAGAGACAGTGGTCAGAAGCAAAAGTCTTTTGATGAGGGATGGGATAAAAGGAGAGATGAAGAAACAGAAGAAAAATGAGATAGAAAGAAATTAGAAGTTTTATTCACACAAAGGTGAATAAAAATGGGATGAGTTCACCCATAAAATAGGAGGGGATAATCAATAAGGTAAGAAATCACAATCTAACAATTTGTTGTTTACAAGAGACACATGTAAAACAGAAACACATGCAGTTAAAATAAAGGGCTGCAAGAGCTTAGAATATGACATTCCAGAGACAAAAGGAGGTGGGATTATTACCAAGAATAACCTACCCAGCAAAACTGAGTATAATACTTCAGGAGAAATTATAGACATTCAATGAAATAGAGGACTTTCAAGCATTCTTTATGAAAGACCAGAGAGGAATATAACATTTGACTTTAAAATACAAGAAGAGAAGCATAAAAAGGCAAATAGGAAAAACATCATAAGGAAATTATTAAAGTTGAACAATTTACATTCCTACATGGAAAGAAAAGATTTGTAACATATGAAACTTTTCTCAGCATGAGGATAATTGAAGGGAATATGTGTGTATGTGTGCATACATGCACAAACACATATCTATATATATTTATGCATGTATATATGTATGTATCAATGGGTATATGTGTGTGTGTATATATATCTGTGTGTATGTGTGTATGTGTGTACATGTATATATAGACAGAGGGACCAGGATGAGTTGAATAGGAAGGTAAGATATCTAAATAATAAAATTAAGAGGTGAGAGAGGAATATATTGGGTGAAGGATAAAGGCAAATAGAATAGGGTAAATCGTCTCATATAAAATGGGCAAGAGAAAACTGTTACAATAGAGGAGGAAGAGCAGGAAGGTGGAAGGGAATAGGTCAACCTTATTCTCATTGAATTTAACTTAAGGAGGGAATAACATACACACTTAATTGGGTATATTACCCTACAGGAAAGTCGAGGGAAAGGAGAGAGGAAAGGGTATGATAGAAGGAAGGTCAGATTAGGAGAGAGGGTAATTAGGAGCAAACACATTTGCAAAAGAACATGGTCAAAGGAGAAAATAGAATAAATGAGTGGCAGGATAGGATGGAGGGAAATATAGTTAGTCTTTTGCAATATAATTACTACAGAAATGTTTTGTATATATACACATGTACAACCTCTATATTGAATTGCTTTTCTTCCCACTGGGCATGGGTGAGGAGGGAAGAAGGGAGAGAATCTGGAACTCAAAGTTTTAAAAATTAATGTCAAAAATTGTTCTTTTAGATGCAACCGGGAAATAAGATATACAGGCAATTCGATCTAGACATCCATCTTGCCCTAGAAGAAAGTAAATTGGGGAGGTGAGGGTATGTGGGATTATATAAGAGTGAGCAGATTGGAGGAAAAGGTATTCAGTATGCTTGCTGTCTTGGGGTGGGGGTAGGGAAGAGACAGGGACAAAATGTATAACTCAAAATCTTGTGGAAATGAATGTTGACAATTTAAAAATAAAGAAAAAAGAGAAAAATTAAATTAAAATTACAAAAAGGACTGCAGCAGAATCTTATATGTTTCAGCTGAATTTAAAAAGATAGGGATAGGAATCAGGATCTCAGATAAAGGAAAACAAAAATAAACCTAATTAAAGAAATAATCAAGGAAACTACATTTTGATAAAGGGTAGCATTTACAGTAACATTATACCAAATGTCTTGCCTAAAGCCCTTATTTCTTAAATACTTAGACAAATGAGTCAATTTTATAAATTAAAAAAATGAACCAATCTCCAACCAATAAATATTAAAAGAATATGAAGTTTTCAGAAGAAAATCAAAGCTATATATAGTCAAATAATGATATTTTAAATCAGGATTGATTAGAGAAATGTAAATTAAAATAATTGGAGTACCATATCATACCTATCAGAAATGACAAATTCTGAGGAAAATGGGTACACTAATGCACTATTAATATAGTTGTGAACTCTTCCAACCATTCTCAAGAACATTTTGGAAATATGCTCAAAAGGCTATAAAACTGTGCATATCCTTTGACCCAGGAATGATACTACTAAATTTGTACCCGAAAGAGATCAAAGGAAAAGGAAAAGGAAAATGACTTACATGCATAAAGTATTTACAGTAGCTTTTTTTTTTTGCTTTAGATGGCAAAGTATCAGAAATTAGGGGTAGGCTTACCTATTGAGAAATGGCTAAATATGTTTTGCTATATGATTGTCAAAAAGTGCTATTGAACTAGGAGAAATGACCAGAATGCTTGGGGTTCAGAAAACATGGCAAAACTAACTTGTGGCAAAGTGAAGAGAGAAGAAGTGGGAGGTCATTTTGCACAGTAACAGCCATGTTCTGATGATGATGAAGTGTGAAAGATCTGACTACTCTAATCAATACAATGATCCAAAACAATTACAAAAACAAAAAAAATACATTTCCAAATGAAATAAGAATTGTGAATGAAAGAATTAGAATGGCTTTTGTTTAGTCTCTTGCTTCATTTCTTCCAGTATTATTTATTCCTTATGGTCGAGTCATTTTTGTTTTCTCTAAAGCACTCCTTGATATGTACTTCTTGGTGATCTTTTGACCCACAGATATGTACTTACTGTGTTTAGTGTCTTCTGCTTATTCATTTTGACAGGCAATGGTTATTATTTGGAATTTTGTGTCAGGATCAATTTTTTGCTTCCTCTCATGCTTGTGTATATTATGGTCCTTACCTCAGTTTTTGGGGCTTCTGTCACTAGTTCCCACCTCCCCAGACATATTTGCACACAGAGCTCCAGCAGATTTCAGGACATGATGGATCATCAGAGGTCAGAGCACTCTGGTCTTCAGAGGCTTTTGGGACAGCTGATTTTAGACTGCTGAGAACTTCTGCCACTCATGAAAAGTCAGGGAGATCCTATCTACTGGTCACCCTTTGGGGTCAGAGTTCAACAGGCATCTTATATTCCTGAAAATTGCTCATTTAAGTATTAGCATTTTGCTGCCTTCCACCTACCAGTTTGGTCTCTGATTATAAGATCAATAATTTTCAGTGTTTACCTGCATTGGTGCTGCCTTTCCTGATGGAATCCCTTTCTCCATACCTACAGGAAGCTTCAGCTGACTGTCTTTTTTGTTCAGTGCTCCACTGCACGAAGGGGGTTATTGTTATTTCTTATTCAATCTGGTTCCCCTTTTATATATTTACTGAAGAACATATGGTTAAACTGGATACTTCTATTACCATGCATGGCACTATCTTAGCTGTAGCTTTGCATGTTGCTTTCTTTAGTGTCATTTGAAAATCTGTTTCTCGTGTGTTGACTTCATTCTTGCTAAAATGTAATAGTGGCTCCCAAATTGCCAATTTTTTAACTAAAGCACAAAGCACATTCACTACAATTGAGAAGACATGTGTGACATTTCCCTTGAATTATTTACATTTATCACCTTCCTACTGAGCCAGGAATTATAAAGTTCCTGCCTGATTCTGGAAACAACAAAAAAGAAACAAACAAAAATATTCTTTATACTGAGCCTTTGTTTAAAACATTTTGCACTAGCAGAATGTCTCTACAATGACTTAATTACTTCAGCAATGTTAAGCTTATTAAGGGTCCCTTAACCCTCCAGGCAACTTTTGTAGTCCAAAGACGTCAGAGATTTAACTATGTAGTAGCTTTCTGCCTAGGGTGTTTCAAATCTCATTGTAGCTCCTTATAAATTTTTGAGAAAGTCACAGAAGAATCATAATAAGGAGAGTAATGCATTCTTTTGCTCTCAGAAGATTAGCAATTTCAATTTTGTTTCAGCAGTATGGTACTCTTAAGTTATGACTTCTTAAATGAAAAGCTCCCCACAAAGAAAAGTTCATTAATAATCTCACAAATTCTGTAGGCTATATGACTGGACTTTCCATTATGAGCTTCATTCCCTGCTTTTCTCCTCCTGCAGAAGTGCTGAAACTTCTGAACTCCTGGCAGTAACACTTATATATGGAAATCCAGGTTGGGGTGTGAAAAACATAAATTCACATAATAAACTTGGAATCTCTTTCCAAGCATGAAGATAGCATTTGGGTGGCAGTAGACTTTGCCAGATTTTACCAACCATCCAAATGGTTTCTAGAATGAAAGAAGTGGGAAAGTTTAGTGGGGTAAAAGCCAGGTATCTGGGAAAAGGAATAGCTACGTGAAATATCAAGGAAAGAAAGGAGGGAGAAGCAAAGTGGTAAGAGAAGGAAGCTAGCTGAGAGAGCAAACCAGAGAGTGATCTGATCAGAGACCAAAGTTGCGAATTAGCTTCAGAGACCATCTAGTCCAAACTCTTATTTTACAGAGGGTAAAACTATGAACAAAAAAAGTTAAGTAATTTATGCATGGTCACAGAAATAGTATTTAGCAGCTCAGGAATCTGAATTCAGGTGCATTCACTAAAAATCTAAAGTTTTTTTCTATGATATCATGCTACCAGGACCAGGATTTACATTGAATGATTGATTTTCTCATGTTTAATATGATGGACTACCTTTTTTTTTAATGATCTGTGTACTCTTCTGTTTCTTAAGAAACTCATTTGGAGGAATTAGACTAACCCACTAAGGAACAGCTTGGGCTAATTGAGAGACAAAGGAACAATCTCAGCCAATACTTTTGGAAAAGTCCAGTCACTCTAATATGAATCATTTTCTAATTAGCTGTTCAGGAAGAAGGTGATACTTCAATTCAACAAATATAGTTCAATAGACACTTTTTTGAGAACCTTTATTATTAGTATTATGAACTTTACCAACATTAGCAGGCATGAGAATGTTAATATTATTTTTGTGCTATTGTATTTTATATTAAAAACTATTCTAATAATACTTTACTCTGCTTCTGGAAAGGATTCTAAAATGATTGAGAAGTAGGCTAGAAATGTTTTTGTTCTCCAAATTCCCTCCACAAAAAAAGACAGAACATCAGAACTTAGAGTAACTGCAGAGAAGCAGAAATTAAAGAGTCAAGTAAGGCAGTTGTCCTCTACCACACAAATTGAGAAGACCCTATGAAAGAAGTAAAGTCCAGGGCCCAATATCTGGCCTGAGTGAAGCACAAACACCTCCATCAAACTCTGTAGAATCAGCATACAAAAAGGTCTGGCAGTAGCTGGGTTAGGAGAAAACCTCTGTCTCAGGAAATTTTGCCTCATGGATGGTGTCAGGGTGAGACAGCTGAGAAGAAGATTGAAGGACCTGCCACTGTTGAGAGATGCCAAATGCAGACACCTCTTGGGCTGTAACTGCAGGGGAGAATTAACTAGCAAATGCCTGGTGAATGGGGTAGCAGAGGGGTGAGGCCTCTGTTGGCAGTGGACACCTGCAGAAGTGCAGAGTCCTTGATTTTGGTTCCAAAGTAGAGAGAACAGCTGTCATTTGTGCCACCAGAGGGACTGCAGGAAGCAAGAGTATTTTCAGGAGAGCATGGTTGGAATCCTTAAAAAGGTTGAGCCTGAGGACAGACCTCAGAAAATAACAGTGAGAAGGACCTGAGGCTTGGTGTTTATCAATCCCCGCATTTTGGGCCTGGAAATTGATTATATTAATAGTTGGTGACAAAAAAATTAAATGAACAAAGGAGAAAAAAAACACAACCATAAATAGAAGCTATGGTAATAGAGAAAATCTGTGTTCATATTCAGAGGAAGATAGTAGAGTTACCTCAATGAGAAATGTAAAATGATCTCAAGCACAAAAATAGTTTTTTTTTAAGTTGAAGTATTATTTAAATACCAGAAACTGAGTCCTAAAACCAAAAAATCAAAGCCAACACAGTAGTTATGAAGTTGGCGCATGTAGTTATGGTAGTAAACACCCACATTCTCAAGCCTTCACAACACGACAGGCTAACTCAGGCAATACATATTTCAAGTGGAAATATGCTGCTCCCCAAATCTGGATTGAAAGGAAGAAGAAGGAAAAAGTGCCTGGTACTGTCTCAAAGACTGTTGGTGGTCATAAGAATGGAGGAACTCTAGTGGTAAAGATTCACAAAATGCTTAGGTATTACCCTACTGAGGATGTGCCTAGAAAGCTGCTAAGTCATGGGACAAAGCCCTTCAGCCAGCATGTGAGGAGAATTCAAGCTAACTTCACCCCAGACACCATTCTGATCATGCTCACTAGCCACCACAGGGGCAATTGAGTGGTTTTCCTGAACCAGCTGGCTAGTGGCTTGCTACTGGTAACTGGACCTCTGACTATCAACCACCTTCTTCTGAGAAGGACCCATAAGAAATTTGTCATTGCCACCTCTACCAGGGTTAACCTTTCAGGTGTGATAATTCCAAATCTTCTTCCTGATGGTTACTTCAAGAACAAGAGGCTCTGTAAACCTAGACACCAAGAAGGAGAGATTTTTGACACAGAAAAAGAGAAATACGAGATTACAGAGCAGCACAAGTCTGATCAGAAAACAGAAAACAGAAATCAGATTCTGCCCCAGATCAAGAAAATTCCTCATCTCCGTGGCTACCTGCGTTCTGTCTTCTCTCTCTCCAATGGAGTTTATTCTCACAAACTGGTGTTTTAAATGCCTTGCAGAAAACACTTATTAAAATATTTGCAACAGCTAAAAAAAACAAACAAAAACAACAACAACAAAAAAAACCTGATCTGGAGAACAGATAGAGGAGAAATAATGAAACAGTCAGACTACCAAAACATTATGATAAAAGAAAAGAATCTTGATATAGCATTGCAAGAAATTATGAAGGAAAATTGCACTGAACTTCTAGACCAAGAAGACAAATAAGAAATAAGAAAAAATCCACTGAACACTACCTGAAAGAGACCCCAGGAGGAAATTGCAGAAATATCATAACCAAGTTTCAAAGATCTCAGGTTAAGGATGAAATATTTCAGTCAACAATAAAAAAGAAACATATTTAAATATCATAGTGCTACAATAAAAATTGCATAGGCTGTAGCTACTACTACATGGAAAGACGTGTAGGTCTTGAAATATTGTATTTCACAGAGCAAAAGAACTGGGTAATGAACAAAGGTAATAATCCTGAATAAAAAAAAATGTACATTTAATTAACTGAAACGCTTAAAAGTACTTTTGACAAAAACAATCCAACTTAATGGAAAACTTGAAAATAATATAAGGTAAACATTAAAGATCAATTGTAAAGAATTCAATTGGGATTTGAAGATCTTCCATGCCCCTTGAACTTGCTGATATAGCTGGAAGGGGTGGAGCAAGAGAAAGCCAGAACCAAACAAGCATCCCTGCCAGTGACTGGAAGCAGGGGCAGCAGAAGCAGCAGCAACAATGGTGGTGGCAGTGGCAAGAACTCCTTTTTCTTTAAGCCTAGCAGAATCTCTGCTAAGGATTCCTGCTGAGGATTGCCAGGGACAGGAACTGGGAGGGGTAGGGGAGGAGCTACTGTGAGCAAGCTACCTGGACACTGAGCAGTTGTTGTGAATGAGGAGAGTAGGATCTTTGCCTGAGGTAGCCTGGCCTGTTTTGAAGGCTTGAGAATGTGGGTGTTTACTACCATAACTACATGTGCAAACTTCATAACTACTGTGTTGGCTTCGACTTTTTGGTTTTAGGACTCAGTTTCTGGTATTTAAATAAATGCTCTGGCTGCATTTCTCATGTAGAAAGCCTGTTAAATTTTGTAATTAATAAACATATCAGCATACTTACAATTACTATAGGCATTGTAAATACTATATTGCTGATATATTTGGTGACAAGGGCAGGATCACAAAACGTCAGGCCTCTATTTGGAAGCAGGCTGTAGAGGGGGAAATGGCTATCCCAGGATGGGAGGATATGTCTTATTCCTCTATAGCCAGAGAATGGGCCAAAAGCGTTGGGCCCTGTGAAAAAATGGGAACCAAGGCTGAAAGGGGGAGAACCCAGAAATTTGGAAAGATGTTTGCAAGGAATACCCATAGAACCAGGCAAAGAAGTGGCATGATTGTTCAGGAGAGGCTGGGTTCTGCTCACAAGTTATCACCTTATGTGTAAAAGTAGAGACAAGCTGCTGGAGGAAAAAGCTCAGATGGCTAGGGAGTCAGCTGGTTTGCCTGATAATTCTTTGTGCCACAGCATTCAGAAGAGGAAACTGCACATTCTCAGGTGGAAGGGCAAGCTACTGTTCATGTAGCTAAAAGGAAGCAAAAAACTAACAGAAGAGATGTTCATGCAGTTTTTGTACAGGTTGGGCAGAATTGCCCAGACAGCTGCCAGGAATACGTGTGTGAGGAGAATGAAACAGGGTTAGCTGATGAGTCTTCTAATGTAGAAACTCTCCCCATATGAAGAAGAAGACAGGAGAACTGCTGGGGCCAAACAAAGACCAGGGAGATAATTGAGGATTTCACTGAAGAGATTACTTTTATACTGAGTAGATTCACCCAAAGAATGTGAAAGTGTTTAGTGTCTTGGATGGCAAGAATCATAGATAAAGGTGCCAGAGGAATACCAGTGGACACTGTGGACTGCTTAAAATTCATAAACATCAGTCAGAATCCCTTTGTACACCAAGCTTTTAGGGATCACCATACATGAAGAGGCATCCACAAAACTTATCTTTTAGTTTTAGCTGCAGAGGGATGAAAACGGCAATATCCTACTGAGTCTATGTGGCTTGGTAGAGACAGACCCTGGTACTCACCTAGAGACTGTATGACAAAGCTAAAGGAAGAGGTAATGAAAACTGCTATCATTCTTGGAGGTGCAAATACATATCATGATACCCTGCTAGGAGTAGCAGTACCCCCATAGGAATATTATAGTGAAGACAGCTTCTGCTTACAAGCACCTAATTCTGACTCTATTAATTGGGGAAGTAGGGTACCCGCTTTCTGAGGTGCAGGATAAGATTTCAAAATTAAGTGACTTAGGTGAATGGGGAAGAGATAAATTTCCTCTAGAGAAGAGTAAATAGCCAGGGGATTCAAAGACAAAATGGACTGAGAAGAAGGGAACTATTAACTGCTGTAATGAGAGCATGGATGGATTTTAGAAGAATAGATGGTATTCCAACTGAAGAGCTGATCAAGGTGTACCAAGAAAAAGTACTTAACATTAGAATGAATAGGGAAGCAAGAACCACCCCTGCAGGTACTCCTGAATATCCAAGATTACCACACCTTCAGGGAGAATCTGAATCATTGTATCCAAGTTTGCCCCACCTTCAAGGAGAATAAGAAACAGGCCAAGCGTGTTATAGAAGCTCAGACTATAGAAGTATACTGGGGAGATTGCAGACCCCATATTGGTTTAACAATATATTTCAAAAATGAATCAACTACTGTAACTAGGGCACTGCTTGTTATGGGGGGCTGAAGCCACATTTATCTATGGAAACCCTGATAAGTTTAAACATCAAACTCCTATTATCATCACAGGGCTTGGAGGGGCTGAAATATCAGCCAAACAAGTTAAAATAACAATGAAAATTGGGCAGTTATCTAAGAAAGAAAATGCTGTGGTTGTTGTACTTATTCCTGAATACATCACTGGAATAGATATATTGAGAGGCATGACTCTAAATTTACCTGAAGGAAGATACCAATTTGCTGTAAGGAAGATAGGAATTAATAGAGTTTCAGTGGAAAAAATAAAAATGGACCCAATCACTCTACCTGAACCTTCTAAAGTAATTACTTTAAAGCAGTATCATGTGCCAGGTGGGCAAGATAAAATTACCACTACTATAAAGGAATATGTTGAAGCAGGAGTGTTGGTCCCTTCAACCACACCATGGAAAAATCCTGTCTGGCCAGCAGGAAAATCAGATGAGACATGGAGAATGACTGTGGATTATAGACAATTGAATAAGGTGGCTCCTTATTTGTATGCTGCTGTTCCAGATACCATCATCTTAATAGAAAGGATCCAGAAAAATGATGGGACTTGATACGCAGTTATTGACTTGACAAATGCCTTTTTCATCATCCCAATAGACCCTAAACAATGGGACCAGTTTGCTTTCACTTGGTAGACAACATACTTTCACCCATTTGCCACAAGGATACATGCATAGTCACACTATTTGTCACAAGATTGTGGCTGAAGAGTTGGATGAATTGAAGTTACCTGGTATACAACTTACCCACTGTATTGATGATATCATGATACAGGGTAAGGATGTAAAAGAAGTAGAGAGGAGTTTGACCCTTCTAATTGAGTATATGAAAAGTAAAGGGTGGGAAATTAACCTTGCAAAGGTACAAGGATAAGCTCAAAATGTAAGATTTTGGGGTATACAATGGAACAAGGGACTACGAGAGATTTTCCCACAAGCCGGGCAAAAGATTCAGGATTTTCCCACCCCTACTAATACAAAATTCATAGGATTGTTTGGATATTAGAGACACCACATTCCACATTTGGAATAGATATTGAAACCTTTATATAAAGTCACTTGGAAGAAATAGGAATTTGATTGGGGCCTTGCGCAGAGTAAAGCTTTTGAAGAAGCCAAGGCTGCCATACAATTGGCCCTAGATTTATGGGCAATGCAAAATGGTCCAGTGGAATTTCAAGTGACTGTACGGGATGATTACGCAAACTGGAGTTTATGGCAAAAGCAACAGAGCTGAAATGTACCCTTGGGATTTTGGCGTAGGAAACTCCCTTCATCTGGAGTCCAGTATACACCTTTTGAAAAATAGTTGTTAGAAGCATATTGGGCTTTGGTGGAGACTGAACCATTGACTCTGGGCCATGAATTGATATTAAGACCCAGAATCCCTATTATGACTTGGGTAATGAATACCCCAGCTTCTCACAGAATTGGACATGCCCAAGAGGCTAGTATAATCAAATGAAAGTGGTATATAGAGTGAAAACAGGCAAAAGCAGATTCTCTGCTCTACATGAATCTGTGGCAAACATAGAAACTGAGGGGAATGACACACCCCCTGAGCCAAAGCAATGGTTGGTAGACTCCTTTGTTAAATGGAGTAATGGAGAGCTTGTGCTCAAGCCCCACCCTAAAATATTGTTTTCTCTGTTTATTGTGTGCTATCTTTGATATATTGTTTTAAAATTCTGTGGATACCAGTTACTCCTAAAACTCCTATTAACCTAGAGAATGAAATGTACTTTTAATATGTTTTTTGCAAAGTAAGGGACATGAAACATCTATGGGCCAAATGTAATGGTACTGGGATTTGAAGATCTTCCATGCCCCTTGAACTTGCTGATGTAATGGGAAGGGGTGGAGGAGGAGAAAGCTGGAACCAAACTAATGTCCCTGCCAGTGCTGGTAAGTAGTGGTAG
>CM053600.1:47844881-47876113 GCA_028646575.1 Pseudocheirus occidentalis | reverse complement strand
AAAAAAAAAAAAGAAAGTATTGATAGAGACAATGAACTTCTACCTAATGTATAGATTACCTCTGCACTTTCTTCTATATCATTGATTTGCATAGACCAATAGGTGAATCTTGGAGTTTAAAAACAAACAAAAAACCTAAATAAACCTTAGGAAACCTGAAGTCTTGAGATGTTTGGAAATTATTGGTCAAGTGAACATTGCATGTTGAACATTTCTCCTGAAATGATGAAGATTAGGGAAATATATTAGATGGTAAGTATATGTTAAAGTGAAGTCTCTCATTGAGGGGAGCCAGTGTGAAATCATGGGTGATATATAAAGAAGGAACATTAGTATTCAAAGATCATATCAGGTAGTTCATTATTCACAGACATAGAAACCACTGCCCAGTCTTTCAATTCCACAGAGAAGCATGCATATTTAGGCATTATACACCAGGCAAGAGGCCCCAGATCTGGCTCTCTGTCTTTATTTTTATTGCTTTTGCTGGACAAATTCATAAAGACCAAGTAGAAAGGAGATCTCAGGAAATCAATCAGTTGATGAATAGCCACTAACTTTGTGTGTTTACACACACATACATACACACATATGTATGTGCGTATATATGCATATATTTATATGTATACATATATCTATGTGCATATATACATATGTGTGTGTGCATTTTTATTTATAAACAGGCCAATCCTCACACCAAAGCATGACTATTAAGTCTTTACTAAGTGTTAAGTATTGAGATAAGTACTGGAGACATATGGAAAAAAATCTGCTTTTGAGCTTATATTCTAACAGGGTGAGAGATATATATATATGAAATTTCAGATGGAAGGTATATAAAATTGTTCAGAGGTCTTAAGAATGTAGCTGTAAGACAAATCGCAAGGCTTAAGAGATTAGATGAATCAGGTTGTCTGAATGATAAGAGTGCCCCCCCTCCCCCGAGCCATTGGGAAGGGAGAAATGAACCTAAAAATGGAGTGGTAATGAAGCTATGAGTTTTCTCCAGCAGAATTAGAGTTAAGGGAAAGATGTTTAGCCAGGAGGAAGAAAGGGGAAGGGCACATTGACAAAAAGTTTTTAACAGTCGGTCACTAAACATATATTAAGTACTTTATATGTGCCAAGTTCTCTGTTAAGTCCTAGGGATAAAAAGAAGGTAAAACACAATCACTGCTGCCCGTGAACTAACAGTCTAATGAAGGAAAAAACTGTGATCTGGAGATGAGGAAGGGTAGAATTCCAGCCACTTGTGATAGTTAGTGAAAATGTGTGCCATTGGTAGTAGTTTGTAGACTATGGGGGTGAGGTGAGGAGCGAAGTAGAAGAAAAAGCTGTGAGAAGACAGATAGGTAGGAAGAGAGAGACACATTATGAAAGGCTTTGAACATCAACAGAAGATTGATTATTTGAACCTGAAAGTAATTGAGAGTCTCTAGAGTTTTGTTTGATCAAGATGGGGAGATAACATTGTCAGAGCTTTATTTTAAAAAGCTCAATTTGACATCTGAGTAGAGGATGAATTGAAATGAGAATGGGAAAAAAAAATTTGAGGCAGAGGTACCAACCAACAGACTATTACTCTAAAAGAAATAAAGGAATGAGTTGATGAGAGCCTTCACTGGAGATATGGCAGTGTCAGAATGAAAAAAAGATTCAAGATAAATTATGAAAGTAGAATTGACATGACTTGGCAATAGATTTTTTGCCTGGAGTGAGAAAAAATGAGGAATCTAGGATGATTCCTAGGTTGTAAGACTTGGTGTTTATGAGCTTGTTGGTGTCCCTCACAGTGACAAGAATGTAAGAAACAATGGGAGGGTTTGTAGGGAAAGATAATTAATTCCATTTTAAACATGCTAAGTTTAAGATGTCTTTGGGACATCTAATTTGGGGTATCCAATAGGCAAGTAAAAATGTTAGCCTGAAGTTTAGGAGGGAAGTTAGAAGGGCTGGATTGGTTGAGGATGGATCTTGGGCCTGGAAGGCAGTGGATTACCTCTCTTGATACCAACTTTGGCTGAGGGCCTACATATACCCCTGTGGAGTTAAAGATTGTTTGGGACAGGGGAAAGAAAGCCAAAAATGAATCTAATTATAGCTACAAAATACTAACTAGGGTATCAGTTGGTATAAGTATTTTTCTAACAGCTAGTGATGGACTATTTCAAAAAACCTTAAGCAGCTTGATTGAGACTATAAACTGCCAGGTGTGGAAAGATTATTGGGCTTTCGATGGCTTACTCGAGAGAGTTCATGTCTCTGGTGAGCTGATTATTCTGATGTGTGCCTGAGAGGTATTATGTGTTGCCTAGCAATATGGTGTATTTCAACCACGCAAGGAATAATTTTGTAGTCACTTTGGAAACACTGGTGTGTGATTATTACTTTTTTTTTAATTCATGTGAGGAAGAACAACAGTAAGAGCATTCAAATATACAAATTTCTCATACCTACATTTCATAATTTGTTAATAAGGTTTATGAAACCAATATTTTATAATTTGTTAATAAAATAAATGTATGCAACAAAGAAAATGTGTTTATTTTGGATTTACACAAGAAAAATCATGATGATTCTTTGCTCTTTATAGAGGGTTGCTATTGAAAATATAAAAAATATCCCCAGAACCTTTTGAAATATAACTTAGACATTAAAAATTTGAAGTTTATACCATTCAGAAACATAGCTATTATGTAAAATGATGCATATACACACATATGTACATATATAGATATGTGTGTGATCAGTCACAGAAATAATTTTTCTTCGTGTTTTCTTGCTTTTTAAAATTGATTAATTCTTCAAGAGTTGACCTAAGGCCTAGTAAAGTAAAGCCTAGTTAAAAATAAATTCCAGACCAACTGGTATGTGACTTATGAAAAGTCTCTGGGCCTTATTATCCTAATCCATAAAATTAATTGGTTTGATCAGAAAAAAATTCTAAACTTTGGGTGTATGATC
This sequence comes from Pseudocheirus occidentalis, assembly GCA_028646575.1. Lineage (NCBI taxonomy): Eukaryota > Metazoa > Chordata > Mammalia > Diprotodontia > Pseudocheiridae > Pseudocheirus > Pseudocheirus occidentalis. The sequence continues at coordinate 47,873,149 of CM053600.1, read as the reverse complement.
TTGTTTTAATTTATTTGTGTGTGCATGTATGCTATGTTTATATACACATGTATAGTATGTATGTGTATATATATATACATATGCATATAGAAATATGTACATATACATACTTAATGTAATTATTCTGAAAAGCATTAACATAGGGTTTACCTGATACCCAACAGAGCTCATGAAAAACATACAAAAGAGTTTTATTTAATCATACCAAATCACATGATTCTTCCTTTCCTCCATGTCCATACAATTGTGGTTTACTATGCTCTTTGTCACTGATTTGTCTTCTGCATTGCATTATTTACATGGCTGTTTTCTGCCTGACCTCTTCATTTTCATTTGTTTTCTAAACTCTTATGAGTCAGGCACTATTTCTTTTTCCAATTGTTTCATGTTCAGGGCCTAGTCCTGAGCACGTAGTAGAAGCTAACTTAATTTAGATTACTTGTTGAATGGATCAATCAATTAATGTCTTAAGAAAGATTGTAAAAAGAAATTTGTCAGAAGTAGTGTTGACAAATATCAATGCCATATCTAAACACTCTGTTAACTAGTCATAGTCTATAGTAAATATACTGTTTACTGGGAGGGCCAATGTGTGTCTCATATGGGATGACGTAGACTATAAGTGCAAGTTGAAAGAAAACATGAAAAACTTCTTTAAGTTTCAAGTCAAGCTATAACATTCCCATGATTGACAGATATATAAAAAGTGGGAGATCATTAGTAACCTTGTAGAGAGCAGTTTTTAGCAGAATGGTTAGGTTGGAAGCTAAATTGTAATGGATTAAGAAGAAATTAAGAGAAGAGAAAGTGGAGACAAAAATTGGAGGTGGCCCTTTCAAGGAATTTGGCTATAAAAGTGAGAAGAGAAATGGGACAAGAAAGAGCAGGGATAGAAGAATCAGGTGAGGTTTATTTTATTTTACCTTTTTTTTCAGGATAGGGGAGATATGGACAAGGAGGCAGCAGGAAAGGAGCCAGTAGAGAGGGAGGTTGAAAATAAGTAAAGAGTGGGAATGGCAGAGTTGTTGGAAGAGTAAACCTTAGTAAGTAGTAAGGTCACTTTATTATATGAAAAAGGAAAGAAAAAGAAGCAGAAGGAATTTGAGTGATGGGAGATGAGGGAGGAAGAAGGAAGAAGAGGGAGTTCACAGTGAATGGCTTCAATTTTTCTGTAAAATATGAGATAAGGTTCTCAAACAAGAAAGGGCAAGTAGAAAGTATCATGGAAAGTTTGAAAAGGGATAAAGAGTTTTGGAAGAGCCACCACAGAAAGTGGAATAGTGAATTAATTAATGAGATATAGCAGATTTGTTTAGCAGCAATAGGGGCCTAGTTGAAACTGTGGAACATAAATTTGTAGTTAACCCAGTCAAAATAACGACATGATTTTCTCCACCTTTTTTCAATATTTATGAAAATAATGACTATGAAGATGAAAATTTTAGGAGCTGACATCATATGTATTTTCTAATATATTTGTAATTTGTAATATATTAAAATATTTGTTTACTTCCTACTGTAAGATGTAATTAGATAGAGCCAGATAGAGATTAGATAGAGCCAGAAGGGCCATGATCTCACAACTATCATGGTATCAATATATTTTGCTAAATATGTACGTAAAATCCATAAATTTCTTCCTTTAAGACTTAGTTCAATGTCACCTCTTCAAGGATTCTGTTCTCATTTATCAGCTGCTAGTGTTCTCTTCTCTGAGGCTACCTTTCATTTAGGTAGCTAGGTATAATGCCATGCACTAGCAGCTTCCCCAAAGAATTCTACTGTGAATGGCTTTTAAAGTTCTGATTACACAGTACAGAAAACACTCCATTTATTCCATAACAAATCAAAGCAAACTTTCTCAGAAAAAGCAAAGTACAGTATAGTATTCACAACACTACATCTTATCACAGAAAATCACAGTATAGCATTCACAACAGCTTAACATTAGAATGGCCACATAGTTTTCACTTAAGTGGCCACAGTATTTAAAACAAAGAAGAATAATCATCTGGTTTCCCTAGGGGGAGAAACCTTCCTTACTTAGTCATTCAGTCATTTAACAATACAATAATCAGTCTTCCACTCATGGAGGAATCATAAGTTAACTTAGTCACTTATTTAGATTCACAATTATTAAATATCATCAAATAACAATCCTTAGAAAAGGATTAGACACCTCTCTGTGTCTAATAAACTTCAATTTCATGACAGGTCCAATTCCATGGAGAAGCCTTTTATTCATCTTGACTTGGGATAGTCTCTTGGATTACTTGTATCCCCTTCCACGGTCCCAGCTCCTACCTGAATCCACCAGTCACCTGGATTCAGAGGCAGACAGCTCCCAGATAGCTCTCGTCCAGTCCTCCTGGCAGTTCTTGTTACACACTGAAGTTCACAGGATCCAGAACATCTCAAAACTTTCACAACTTCGGTTGCCAGGAACTCAAGAATCAACCAGATCACAAATAAAGAAAGTCTTATCCTGGTCATGCTTCTTCAGTCCTCCAGCAGTTCAGCTGGCCCTAGGACCCAGAAGAAAACTCAGCCTTCCAGGAGGCAGCAAACACTGGCTTTCCAGAAGGCAGTAACCACTTTGGCCTTCCATGCAACTCCAGCCTTCAGCAGATCTCTCAGCAGAACTGCCTCTTCCCATAGGAGTGAAAATTTTTGATTCTGACCGTGTCTTCTCTGGGCTCTTCTTAAGTACACACACATGTTGGCTTCCTCTCCCACCCAATCCCTTCCTGTTATGTCAGCAACAGGAGATAGAATTCACATCTTCTGTTGTTTTTTTTTTCCACAGAGGTACTTAGCTCTTTAGAGGTACTTAGCCCTAAGGGCTAAGTTAATTACCATTACACTAAGCAACACTGGATAAAGTATTGGACTTGTAGTCATGTACACCTTAGGTCAAATTCTTCTAGATGCCTAATACCAGTGTGATTCTAAGCATAGTACTTAAACTTTCTTTGCATCTGTTTCCTCATATGCATAAATAGTAAGTTCCAGTCTCTTACTGTTGAGATAATGGCAAAACTTGGAGTTGATCCCACATTCAGTATGAAGAAGTGATTAGTGCTTCACAGATCTTACCAATATTAAAATAATTCACAAAAAGAAAAAAAAACACTCGTCTAAAGGAAAGTTAATTTAACTCCCTTATGAGGCAGATAAGAGTCATATACAATTACTTCAGTGAACTCTAAATTAAAAAGAGGAACATAATGAGTTTTTAAGACTTTTTACAAAAAGCATATTGGTTGGTGGCTGTCCTTCATTCTCAAAGAGGACCAAAATGACATTACTATGCTAAAGTGAAGTCTCAAGTGTTCAGCTGTGATCAGACCTATATGAGCTTGGAAGGCCCTATCACAGGTCAGGCACAAATAGTCTGTGTGAATATTTGGAGTGCATTCTCCAAATTTGCATTTCCTGCACTTCCTTTGAGTTGTTTCAATTCTGCTTTGCTCATAGAGCTCAGCACCTTCTCTGATGTAGGCATGCCATCATATGCGATCCTGTGCCAGTGTCTCCCACAGATGGTTCCTATGCAATCTCATCTATTAGTCACACAATCAACTCCAAAGTTCTTGAGAGAGACCTTGAAAACGTCCTTGTATCACTTCTTCTGACCACCATGTGAATGCTTGCCCTGTGTGCATTCTCCGTGAAACAATCTTTTTGGCAAGCATACATTATATATTTGAACACCATGGCCAGCCCAATAGAGTTGTGCTCACTCAAGCAGAGTTTGAATGCTTGGCAGTTTAGTTTGAGTAAGGGCCTCAGTATCTGTTACCTTATCCTGCTAGGTCATCTTCATAATCTTTCTAACACAATTCAAACGGAAGCTATTCAGTTTCCTGGCATGGCACTGGTAGACTGTTCAGGTTTCACAGGCCTATAACAATTAGGTCAGGACAGTGGCTCTGTAGACCTTCAATTTCATAGTCAGTCTAATACCTCTACTCTTCTCCCATACTTTTCTTTGACAATGTTTGTGTCAACCTCATTATCAGTGTGTATCTCCCTGGAAAGTATACTACCAAGGTAAGTGAACTTATGCACAGCGTTCAGAACTTCTCCATTTGCTATAACCTATTGTTCAGTGTATGGATGCTATGGCTGATGGAGCACCTGAATTGGAGAATGAGTGGAGGGAACCATTTTTGCTTTTTTTTTTTTTCGGCCATTTGTATACCCAGGGATGGCACAAAATTAACAGAAAACATATAACATTTCAAATAAAGAAGACTCCATTTGCTCTAGTCCCAACAAATAGTTCAAAGAGGAAAAGAAGACTGAATTTAGAAATGGCATATTTTCTGACTAGAATTTCACTGTTGGAGATTCCTAAAGTACAGTGATACCCCCACAGAGCATAATAACAAGGGAAGAGAAAGGAAAAGGGAAAAGCATATATTAAATGCCTACTGTGTGCCAGACACTGTGCTAATCCCCTTATAACTGTTTCATTTGATCTTTACCACAACCCTGTGAGGTAGTTAATATTATCTCAACAAATGATTCATTTGATTTTCGTAACAATCCTGGGAGATAGTTGATATTATCTCCATTTTCATATTGAGAAAATTGAAGCAGATAGAATTATGAGACTTACTTAAGATCACTTAGATAGTATCTGAGGATGAATTTGAAGTTAAGTCTTCTGGTTTCTAGGCCCAGTGCTCTAATCAAGGTACAGACTAGCTGCCCCTTGCTAGAGAGATAGGATCCATGATAAATTCAGGTTTAAAAATTGAGGACTACAATTCTGATGAAAGCTATGATTACCTATGCAATTAACTGCTTCACATGTAGAGGTAGATGGTCTCAGTAAGTGGCAGGTTACTTAGGTCTTTTCTGATTGTCACAAATCTAACCAATGATACAGGAGAAATTAGAGAAGAGGTTATTCATGTAGCTTTAGAACAATACTTGGAAGTCTTGCCTTGAATATAATTTCATGTATTTGTTGATATCTGGTGTTTGCTTACTTACACATTTACTTAGGAGCTAGATAGAATTTTGTTATTTTTCTCTTTGGGTTTTTGTTGCCATTTGTGTATATTTTATTTTATATAAACCTACTGATATTATTATTGAATTTGATCATTATGTATATTTGTTTTTTATGGATATACATGTACTATTGTGATATGAATATGTAATATTTCTGGCCTATGCTTTAAACCAGAGATGTCAAACTCACACCCAGCAATCCAACATAACTCCTAAGTGCTATCAAACCAGATTAAAGTGTAATTGAGAAATATTTAACGATATCCTGAATGAAAAAGTCTGAGAGACAGGGTTCCTGGGTAATTAATAAACAATTTGTTAATTAGCTACTAAATAATCAATAAACTGATGATCAGTTGTCTTTCTCAGTAACCAAAGACAAAAGCATGGTGATCATTGAATGAGTGAATACTTTTGGAGAAGTGGGGTCTGTGGCAGCTAGATGGTGCAGTGAATAGAGCACTGGTCCTGGAATCAGGAGGACCTGACTTGAAATCCAACCTCAGACACTTAAAACTTACTAGCCATGTGACCTTGGGCAAGTCATTTACCCCAACTGCCCTGCCTTCCCCCCTGTAAAAAAAAAAAGTGAATTCCAGGACAGACAGAGATGAACCCTGATTGGTGAACAATTAATGAGAGAGTACATGAGGACTTGGGTTGAAAGACTTCCCCTCTTCCTGCTAAGAACTTGACTTGATCAGGAAACTCAGCTGTTTCTAGCTATCTGTACTAACATGGCTCCACCCAGACCACTCCCCTTGATCCTGGGAGTCTAATACTTTTGGAGCTAGAATTCACCTAGATTAGATTCTCTGTGTGGGATGGTTCCTGTGCAATCTCATCTATTTGTAATGTCCTCCAGAGGCTGACTTACAGGCCTACAAGAACTAGTCCCTAAATCAGGAAATGAAGGGGAAAAAAACACTCAATCCTAATTTAATAATTGGTTACTAATATAAAATTAATATTCCTCTCAATGAAATAGATGAACATGTAATACAACATAGATAATGTTTGTGGTTTTGTAAGTCAGTATGACTCTAGCAGGGATCTCTTTCTACTTGAGTTTGACACTACTGATGAGGTACCGGCTCTGGGAACCCCTTTAAACTCTGATAGAAGCTTCCCATTTGATGAGACACTTGCATGAGACCATAAGCCTTTCACCAAGGCTCTGTCAAAACCTTTGTTACTAGCTTGGCCTTCCAACATCCAGCTAGCCCCCACCATTGATACCCAAGTCAACTGTTAGAGTCTTGAACTGGCCTAGCTTACCATTGTCTGCCATCTCCAGGTAGCCTCCAGCAACTTCACTCATTTGCTGGAGTCTGACCTCATCTGACTCCTCCTGAAGACTGTCCCCAAACTCCTCCTCTGGCCTTTCTTTATATAAGACCCCATCTTGCCTCCATGTGGTGTGAGAGCACTGTAGAATTTTCTAGAACAAACTTGCTCTGTTTCCAATACAAGCCTTACAGATACCAAGACTCTTTAAGAGTCTACCCGTTTTTATGAACTTTGGAGAGATACAGATGAGGTCAGACTTCAGTAATGAGTTTCTATTTGAGTTTGACACTACTGCTTTAAACTTGTTCTCACTAAATAATTATGCACAATTTTGGACTATGGACAAACATGCCCAAATACATCCTGTTTGATTTGTTAGGGGTCCAACAAATATTGAAATGGCAGTCGGTGTAAGAGAATTGATCTTGGAAAGACTTAATCATGGAAAAAGTATCTATAAAAAGGTCTAAAACTCTAAAACTATTTGTCAAATTGCTGTCATACCATTTAGGAGGTATGAATCACTTAGAACCCTTGAGTGACACTACAGAATTATAATAATAATAACTAGCATTTATAAAGTACTTACTGTATGCCAGGCATTATGCTCAGTGCTTTCCAAGTCTCATCTCATTTAAGCCTCGTAGCAACCCTGTGAGGTAGATGCTATTATTGTCCTCATTTTACAGTTGAGAAAACTGAGGCACACAGAAGGTAAATGGCTTACTGAAAAACAGAGTTAGTGTTTTAAGGAGGATTTTAACTCAGGTCTTCCTGACTCCAGGCCCAGTACTCTATCCACTGCACTTATCTAGCTTCTTAGAATTATGAATGATATAGTGTTTCCGAGGCAATTTTTAAAGTCAGTTCAGTGAGTCTAGGGAGTAAGATTTGAAGGGATGCCTAGGGCCATGAGCAGACCATGAGAAACTATGTGGATATGGGAGAGCAAAAAAGCACAGACAGAAGAAACTGCCAAAGAGAGGGGATAATGGCTCTGGTGATGAGGCTGTATGAGCCCATTGGGCATCAGTAGCATCAGGACAGCTACTATCCTGCAGAACTTATCCCCAGCGTTCAAGACTTCTCCATTACTGTAAATGATGGTTCCACATACGGTTGGTAAGGTGGCAGTTGATGCAGCACCTTTGTATTCTTGACGTTAATTGCTAGGCCAAAATTAACAGAAGAAGCAGAAAATTGGTAGTGTACTTTCCAGGGGTGTGCACATCGATAGTGAGGTTGATGTATACATCGCCAGAGCTAGCTCAGTGTTTAGGAGGATCTGAAGAAAATATGGGAGAGAAGAGGTATTACACTCGTTACCAAATGAAGATCTACACAGCTGTTTTCTAAGTTTGCTGTTGTATACCTATGAAACCTGGACAGTCCACCTATGCCATTCCAATAAACTCATTTGAATTGTCTTAGGAAGATTCTGAAGATCATCTGGCAGGCTCAGGTTCCAGACACTGAGATCCTTACTCAAATTAAACTGCCAAGCCTTCAAACACTGCTTCAGAGAGCACAACTCCTATGAGATGGCCATATTGTTCAAATGCAAAACATACACTTGCCCCAAAGGCTTTTTTACAAAGAATTCACACAGGGCAAATGTTCACATGGTGGTCAGAAGAAGTGATACAAGGATGCTTTCAAAGTCTTTTTTAAGAACTTTGTAATTGACAAGGAAGACAGTGGCACAGGACCTCTCAGCATGGTGAGCCCACACCAGAGAAGATAGTGTTCTCTATGAGCAAAGCAAAATTGAGACAGTTCAAAGGAAATACAGGATGTACAAATTTAGAATATACACCCCAAATGTTCACATGGACTATTTGTGCCTGACCTGTGTTAGAACAATTTGACTCTAGTTTAGTGATGTCATTTTGGTCCTCTTCCAGAATGAAGGACAACCACCACCACTATTTTGCTGAAATTCCTGCACTCTACTCCTACAAAGTGGTGGTAACCTCCATCTCCTTTCTCCCTTTAGGCTACCTTAGGAAGTAAAAAAAAATTCATTTTGTTTGCTTACTTTCCTCTGTTATAAAGTTTTGCTTTGTGTTTAATTTATTTTATTTTTATAGGGGGGAAAGCAGGGAAATTGAGGTTAAGTGACTTGTCCAAGGTCACATGGCTAGTCAGTTTTAAATGTCTGGGGTCTGATTTGAGCTCAGGTCCTCCTGATACCAGAGCAGGTTCTCTATTCACTGGACCATGTACCTGGCCTTTGTTTTGTGTTTATAAACAGTATTCACCACAAATTTATTAGAAACAAACTTGGGAAGAAGTATTTGAGGAGGGGAAAGATCTCACGAAAGAAGGATAGAATTAACACTGAGATGTTTTGCCAGAGGGCTGTCTTGTTCTGGGGCCTTTAAGCTTACAAAAAAAGGATGGGGAAATTACAGATCCTTTAATATAATCTCACTGAAAATATAAGTATTATTTTTATCTTTATACATGGAAACCCTTCTAGGCAATGAGTCATTAATAGGACTGAGCAAAAGGTAGCAGATAAGACTGAATGAATAGCCCTAATCAGTACACCACCTCCACCACTTTTAAATGCACTTTGATTTAGATTAAACAGAATAGGAAGATTAAAAAAAGGAAGAATTTCCCCCCCCCCATAAATATAATCTACAATGACACCAGGGGGAGAAGAAACACTCTTCCCTGATCAACTCACATGTTTCAGAATGTTCTACAATAAGAATATGTCTTAGTTTCTCAAACTGCTCTCATCTCATGCTTCTTCAGTGTAGATGAGGAGTGAGGCATAGCTATGTGCTTCTTGTGCTTGTTTGCTTCTTCCCTATAGTTGAGGAGTGTCCTCTGGTCTCTTGGGAGACAGCCTAAGGCTATTTCAGGAAGCTAACTCAAGTAGCACACCAAAGAGTAAAGTGTGCCGACCTGCAGGTAACTTTACTACCCTGAAGCAGGAATTCCTTGGCATCTGCTTGATATTTGTATTAAGATGAACAAATTTATTCTAACTCCCTAATAAAGGATTGCAATCCAATGTAAATGAGGAAGCACATTCCAATGTAAGAGACTGATCAATGAGGGCCCAGTCCTGGTATCAAGCAGAGCCTCATTTTTCAGTTCATTACTACACAGTGATGGAGAAAACCATTATAAATAGAGTGAAAATTGCTCTCACTTCAAGGCAATTGTTCTTCTCCTCTAAATCATGCTCACACTTTTTGTGGTTTTTCCTTGTTATCATTCTCAAAAAGAACCATGACTTCAGGAAGATGATGCCTTGCAATTGAATTGGATTTTCAGTGAAGGAGGGCTGTGCAGATACACCATCCTCACTTTTTCCTCCAGAGCAATCTGGGCCCAGTGGCCAGATATAGATCAAGACAACTGGAGATAGCCCAGGATGCAGTGGGAGACCTTGGTTTTTTTAAGCTAAGATCTGAGTTCTCACTTTGACTGAGGCAATGCCCATTCAGTGATTATGCTTGTTTAAGAAATGAGTCAATGGATGGCCCCCTTAATCAAGAAAAAAACAAAACAAAAAATAACCCTCAAACTGGGAGGGGAAGACTCTCAGGATATCTGCCTAAAAGAGAAACAATTGCTATTTGCATTCACTCTGGGCCCCCAAAATAACCATTGAGTGTTTCTTGGCCCAGGACCTATTGTTGTCCAATCAATGAGAACCAGAGCAAATTGAATTTAAGGCTTGGTGTTTAAGAAAGAAATCTAGCCAGTAAACACCTATATAACTACTCAGGTTTTAGCCATCAAATTTACCTTCCTTGGGTACAACACCCTCAGGTAAGGGCATGATACTCTATACGGGGGGAGGAGAAGAAAGGAAAGGAAGGGAAGGAGACAGGGAGGGTAGAAGATAGGAAGGGGGCAGAGAGGAATAATCACAGATTGTGGTTTGTTCTTTTTTCCTCAAAGAAGAGCATTACATCAGGAAGATGATGCCATGACTTGCAACTGAATTGGATTTGAGAGTGTAAGTAGAATTGGAATGGTGTTATTGTGACTGATTCACTTTTGAAATAGAAGGAGGTAGTATAGAGGCAGATAGTAAGTACAGGGGCAAAATCCAAACATTTAATCGAGAAACTGAGACAGGGACAAGTGAAGTTAAGAGTTTAACCCAGAGCTTTTGACTCCTGAGTGAATGAGTTTTTCACTACAAAAACAATTCAAATATGATTTGATGAAGGTTCTGATTGTAAAATAGTTCCTTTTATGCTTCGGTGTAACGAAGCCTGAAATAACCGTTGGTCACTCCTTTGAGTCACTGGAGGTGCATGCCAAATCATAATTGTTTTTATCTAAGAGATATAAAAGCATATTGAGTCTCAGTTAAAATTTATTTACCACATTATATAGCCAATTACCCTGTAATACCATAAGTGAATTGGACACAGGACAGGTAAATTGTAATTATAATGTAGAAAAATGCAGTTTTAAAAAAGGTACAGAGCATGGGGTGCTAGCCTAAGGAAAACAGGTCTGAACAGGATAATACTTTAATATGCCTTGGAAATCCAGTTGGGGGTCATGAGGAGCCAGCAATAAATGGGAGGAGGTGAGTAGCCAAAGGGGTATAGAAGGTATTGAAACAAATTTCATCATTATTGCAATAAGGTGTTGCCCCTTGAATACAATAAAAATAAGACTGTCTTTCTTCATCCTGTTGTGGTAAGTCATGAAATCTTGTAGACCAGAGAAAAATATGTCATGGCAATTCTACACATCTGGTATAAACTTATATGCCAATAAAATGTATGGCACTTCAAAATTGAGTATTCAATTTGGAGGCAGGAATACAGTTCCTGCCTCACACATTTCCTATCTCTGTTATGTTGGTCCAGTCCCTTAACCTCTCAGGCTGTTTCCTTTTCTTTAGAGATGATTATATCATCTGTCTTACAGAATTATTTTGAAGACAAAGTAAGATGACATGCAAAGTTTTTTCAGATCTTCAAGTACTATACAAATAGTATTTATTTTCATTAAAGCACAGTGGCCATTATCTTCCAAGTGAGAATGGTAGTGTAAAGGTGATAAGTACATTTAATTAAGATAGCTCAATCAACTTCCAAGGGTGGGGAACTTGTGGCCTTGAGGACACATGTGGCCTTCTAGGTCCTCAAGTGCAGCCCTTTGACTGAATCCAAACTTTACAGAACAAATCTCCTTAATAAATGGATTGATTCTGTAAAATTTGGACTCAGTCAAAAGGCTGTACCCATGGACCTGGAAGGCTACATGTAACCTTGAAGCCACAGATTACACACTCCCGTTAGATAATAATTTTCAGGCTCAATCAGATATATATCTGAAATTTGAAGCTGAGATTGAATTTTCAAGCCATATATTGACATCAGTCTGATTCACTTGCTCCTTCTCACAGGGGCCTTGGATCCAGGACCTGGATGCAACAATTCCTTGAACATGAAGCATCAGAACCCACAGCAAACTGGAATAGAGAAATTATTCCTTTTTCTGACTAATTTTCCTGTCATGTTAATAGAACCTCATTTACATCCACACTGCATGCCAATAGTTACCAGAATATGTCAAAGCTTTATTTTGAGAGGTCATTGAAGGACAGAATTACCCGTTAGCCAAACAGTTAACTGTGAAACGTCAGTTAAAGAAAAATCATTGTTTACACCACAGGGTCATGGCCCACTGACTTCCTGAGAAAGGGAAGGAACAGATGCATGATGGCATATTTGGAAACAGTACAAAACATTGGAGACCTGCTTATTTTTTCCTCTCAGCAGTGATAGATATCATCAACTACAGTTGCACCAAAATATGCTGTGTTCTATGGACATATTGTTTAAGGAATTCACAGTTAAATAATTTCACTAGACTAGGATTGAATTTAGAGTATTTTTTTTTCTGTAATCGGAGAGTAATCTTTGTCAGTCGCTAATATTAATAAAGACTTGGGTGTTCAGTCAATCAACCAATTAATGAACACATATTTAATAAAAGTTTTCTTTTTACTCATCAAGCAGTTAGGTGGTACAATGGATAGAGCACTGGTCCAGGAGTCAGGAAGACTTATCCTAATTTGTTCTAATCTGGCCTCAGAGACTTGCTACCTGTGAGACCCTGGGCAAGTCACTTAACCCTGTTTGCCTAAGTTCCTCATCTGTAATATGAACTGGAGTAGGAAATGGGAAGCCACTCCAGTATTTTCGCCAAGAAAATTACAGATGGAATCATGAAGAGTTGGACTTAACTCAAACATCTGATTGACAACCATTGTACTCACCACTCATGCAATAAACTTGAAGAGTTTGGCCAGTAATAAGGAAAGTAAAGCCATCACTGCTTCTCTATTTTGTTAATATATACTATAATGAGCTATGTATTAGAAAAAATATTCAAACATAATTTAGACTTTTGTTCTATTTCTGGAAGATTGTTCATGACAATTTATTAGATCAAACTCACACTCTCCACTCTGGTACTATCTGCCTACTACAATGTGGGCCCAATTTACCTATCCATCCACATTTTTTTAACACATACATACGCATTACTTCAGTTGCATCTGTCTCCTTTCTGTCCTTCTCCTTTTATATCTCCTCCCACAAATAGATACAAACACACACATTACTGTTGTACTTTCTACTACCTTCAAAACCTTGCTTAGCACATACCCCCATCTATTACATTTTTTTCCTCTCATTTTTTTTTAACCCGTAAAATCCTAATCAAGTTCAAAAGGCTCCATTTTAAGTCTTACTTCTTCCCCAAGGACTCCCATGAGAGTTCCAGCTTATGTTCATTTCTTCATTTTCTGAATTCATGTATGTCTTACAGTTTTCATGGAACAACACAGGCTAGTCTGATATATGGATTTTGTCCTCTATTCAAATGGAGGAGGAAAGGGGCAGTGCTTCAAAGTTCTATGAGGTCAGACATTATTTTATCTTTCTCTTGGGTTCTCAGTGGTACCTAAGCCAGTAGTGGTTGCACAGGAGAAACATACTATTATAAAACAGTAGAATTGTATCACTCAGTGCCAAGGATTCTTTACTCCTATTCATTGTGGTTTTTTTCTTTGTATTTTGTTTGCCATTATTTTATTATGTTACAGTCAGTCATATAAAACCAGCATACCACTAAAGGGCCTTAAGAAATAACTTCTGTGGTCTTCTTTTCCCTTAGTCTCTTTATCTAAAAATCCTTGAATTGACCAAACAGTGAAGGCATCATAGTAAATTTCTTATTTTGTGCATATCCATTGTGGATATTGACATGTGTTTCTTTTTCCAAAGTCTCTTAAGAATTAAGATCTGTGAAAGCAGGTCTTTATATGCTTTGTATAAAATAGAACAAAGGATATTTAATGCTTGCTAAATAATAAACAGCAAAGGGGCCTGTGCCAGGGCTGAAAAATCAGGATGATTCAAGTTGCTTTAGTACAATGCCCATTGCAGTACAACCCAATGAACAGCTTGGAGCTTAATAAAACCTTTTTAATGATTGATTGGTGAAAACCAATGCCCAAGGGATATAGAATCCAAAGGTCAGGTTTGGCAAACTGGACTCCCCTTCTTTGAAAATCTGAATTTTACCCATGACTAGATCTGCTTACCATTACAATAGGAGACACTAAGGAGGTCACTGGGAAAGTAAAAGGGAAAGAATGTGACCAATGCAGGAGCAAAGAAGGAATGATGGATTATGCTGCAGAATGTGTCTGGGTAGCAGCCTTTTTTAAAGAATGTGGAATAACAAAATAGGAATATGTTGTGCACTGACAATCACAGAGGAATAAATGATCAAAAATTAATGTAGCTTTTAAATAATATTTTCTGCATATACATAAAGCAACACAATTTCACAAAACTGAACATTTAAAGCAGATTAAATCCCCAAAACTTACAAAGACTTAATTGTTAGGACAGGTGACTACAGACAAAGACAATTCTAAATAGTTTACTAGTTAAGAAGAAAATAGTCATATTAGAAAAATTATTTTTTCTATTTGGGGGGTATGAAAGCCTTTATTCAAAATGACATTCTGTTTGAGAATTTCTCCAGACCTCAATACTAAGTGGCTCAGAAGAATTAGGATGGGAAGATATGTTTCAGACCCACAGCATTATTAAGCTTCTAGGTGGCATGCCAATTGATAGAAGATAAATGTGGAAAGGAAATTGTGAAGTATAATTAAGGAAGCAACATGTTAAATTGTAAGCAGTGCACCTCAAATTAAATTGACAGTGAAACATAATAATAGACTAAGAGACTGAAAATGGGAGTTTCATCATCCTAGATGAGTATACTTTCTAATATAATTAGAACGCACACAGTCAAATTTAAGCCTAGTTTCCATTATTTAAGTCTTTGATTTAGGTTCTATACAGTAATTTCATAGACTCTTAGATTTTGAAGGGACTTCAGAAACAATTTAAAACACCACATTATTTTCACAAATGTCCCCTCTCCTGCCTCCCCTTCCCCTGAATTGGTCATCCAGCCTTTTCTTGAAGGCCTTCTATGATAGAAACGACAATATTTCCTATCAAAGCCTACTCTACATTTGGAAGTTCTAAAAGTCAGGATTTTCCTTAGGCAAAGTGAAAACTACCACTTGTGGGTCCTGAAGTTTACCTTTGGGGCTAGACAGAATAAAGATAATCTCTGTTCCACATGACAGCTATTCAAATATTTGAAGATAGCTATTATAACCTCTCTCCCCAAATCTTCTTTATTCCAAGCTATATATCTCCTGTCCAAATGATCTGATGAGGTACAGGCTCTGAGTACCCTCTTGAACTCTGATTGAATATTTCTATTTAATAAGGTACTTGCCTGAAGCCATAAGCCTTTCACTGTGGCTTGGCCCAAACCTCTATTACTAGCCTAGCCCTCCTTTGTCCAGCTAGCTCCCACCCTTGATTGTCTGAAACCTCCACAGTCTGGCTTTAGAGACAGCTACCTCCCACCCTTAATCTCTCATCACAGGAGTCTGACCTCATTTGACTTCTCCTGAAGACCTTCCCTAAACTCCTCCTCTAGACCATCCCTAAAATCCTCCCATAACCTTTCTGTATATAAGACTCCATTTTTCCTCCATGAAGTATGAAAGCACCGGAGAATGATCTAGCATAGACTCACTCTGTGTCAGATGATTCTGGCCTGCTTGCCCAATGCAAGTGTCACAGATACTGAGGCTCCTTAAGATTCTACCCATTAAGGCAAATCTTTAAGAAACTTTGCTTTACTTTGGCAGAGAAAAGACTTGAGTTGAATTCATTTGACAGGACTCAGAGTATTGGTATTTTGGGGTCTAGAGCACCCCTACCCCTACCCCCTATATATAAAATGTTGATTTTATGTTTCCCTTACCACAACATTTCCTCATATAGAATGGCTTTCTGTCCTTTTCCATTCTTGTCATGTCCTCTTAAACATCTAGTATCTCGTCAATATCTTACCAAAATGTGATGCCTAGAATTGAACAAAATAATCTATTTATAATGTGACCAAGGCAGAATATGGTAAATACCTACCTCTGTCATTCTGAATGCTGTGCCTCTCAATTCAGCTTCAGATATCATTTATTTTTTTCACTTCTGTATCAAAGCACATTCATAATAAGATTATACTCTTCTTAAACTCCAAGGTCTTTTTTTTTTTTTTTTTTTTTTTGCTTTTTGGAGGGCAGTTGGGGTTAAGTGACTTGCCCAAAGTCACACGGCTAGTTTTTTTTGTGTTAAGTGTCTGAGGCCGGATTTGAACTCAGGTACTCCTGATTCCAGGGCTGGTGCTCTATTCACTGCACCACCTAGCCACCCCTCCAAGGTCTTTTTTACAAAAAACTTAAGTATACCAACAATTTCTGCCTCATGTTATTGTGAGGTTAACTGTTTTGAACTCTGTTACCTAGATAAAAGAACATATATCAATTTAAACAATGGTCAATTGTTTAGTAAGTTTAACCAATGTAGATGAATCACTATCAGGAGGAGGACAAAATTGTCTAGAAATTAGCTCAGTCAGCAAAAACCTCTATCTATCTGTCAAGTGTCAGTCAAGAGCAACCTTGGTTTAACATATAAATTCATTTTTCAAATCTTTGAGAAAATAGTACTGCTTATGACCCAAATTGATTTATAAAATACTGAAAGGCAGTGGAAGGGGAAAAAAAAAACAATATAAATTTATCAAAAACTTGATTCAGCCAGGTAAACACTGATCCTAAATATAGGCTTAGAGTTTTGATAAATCAGTAAGTTAAAAAAATTAAATAAAAAGAAATCTTAAGTATATCAAAGTAAACAAATATTTATCAAGTTTTTTCTAGGCTTTCACCAATGGAGTCTCAGCAAAGTCAATAACAGTAGTAATTCACATTGAAATTAACTATTCATCAAATCCAAAGAAATAATCTCCCTTTCATAATATTGGTTTATAAGGATTCCTCCTAAATTAAGTGTTAATCTGAGTTTAAAATTTGAAGTCTAAGTTTAATCTCCATGACTCAGAATGAATAATAAGTAAGCTAGTATATTCCTTACTTTCCATCCATTGATGGTCACATCAGGCCATAGAGCATATTTTATGCCTACTGGTAAATGATCCAGACCTTGATTTTAATTATTAACAAATGATATAAAAGAGGGAATGGCTAGAAGACATTGTGTTAACAAAGGATAAAAAGCAACGTTTCCCCAAAGTCAGAACAGCTGTAGTGTTTTCAGGTCATAAACTGATCAATAGATCATGGTAGAGTCAGTGGTCAATTGACAATAGAACCCAGGGGGAACAGTGACACAAAACAGAAAACTGATTCAGATGGATTTAGAAACCAGATGTATTTGAAGAATGTCCCTACATTGAAACATCTGGGAATGCAATATTTGGAAGCAGAAGTTAAGTATTTATAATCCCTAGCTTGTAACTTGTCTCTTGGACTGAGATATCTCTCTTGTATTCACTCTGCTATTTCATATTTTCTCCATCAAAATAGTAGGAGAGACGAAATGCAAACAAAAATGGAGAATCAACAAGCTATATACAGGTTAAATAGGAAATAATTAATTGAGTAAAGCCACTAGAATTAAAAAGAGTTGGGAAGTCTTCTTGTAGAAGAAACGATTTTAGTTAAAGGAAACCAGGGAAGCCATGAGACAAAGGTCAAGATGGAGAACATTACAGGTATACATGGGAGACAATCAGGGAAAATGCCCAGATCAGAGATGGAGTGTCTTGTTTGGCAAAAGCATGGAAGTTGGTGTCATTGGAGTATTTTTTGGGGAGTAAGAAAACTATCAAGTTCTTCTGAGTATTATAAATATTCCTAACAACTAAAAAGGACCTATGAAGGAAGGTGCTATCTACCTCCAAAGAAAGAATACATACTATGCTTTTACATATATCTGTAAATCTGTCAAATGGTGGCTTTCTCTAGTGCAGGGTAGGGAGGGAGGGAGACAATTTGAAACTTAAAGTGTAACTTTTTTTTTAAAACAAGATGGAGGGGTGGCTAGGTGGCACAGTGAAGAGATCACTGGCCCTGGAGTAAGGAGGACCTGAGCTAAAATCCAGCATGAGACACTTAACACAAAAACTAGCCATGTGATCTTGGGCAAGTCACTTAACTCCAACTGCCCTCCAAAAAGCAAAAATAAATAAAAATAAAAACAAACAAAATGGAAAGGTAGGTAGGAGATCCTTTGTGGAAGACTTTCACTGCCTTCTTGCCCGCTTTTTTTTTTATTTTGGTTTAGGAAAACCACTTTAGTGGCTAAATACTGAATGAATTTGAGTTAGGAGAGAAATGAAACAGGCACACCTAGCAGTAGGATATTCCAATAGTACAGAAGTGAAGTGATGAGGTCCTGTATTACAGTGATTTCAGAGGAGAGGAGACATAACAGGGATGTGCTGAAAAGGTGAAATTGATAGATCTTGACAACAGATTGGATATGTGGGTGTGAGAGATACTGAAGAGTTGAATATGACAACTAAGTTGTAAGCCTGAGTGACTAGGAAGATGGTGCCACCCTCTACACTAATAGAGATGTTTGGAAGGCGGGGGAGTTTTTAAGGGGAAAAATAATGAGTTCATCTTGTACATATTGCATTTATGGTGTTTACTGGATATCCAGGTCAATATATCTGAAAAAAAGTTGAAGATATGAGATTAGAGGTGACCAGAAAGATTAGGGTATGCTAGGTAGCTCTGAGAGGCATTAGAACAGAGATGGTAAATGCATGGGAGGTGATAAGATCACCAAGTGAAGCATTATAGGGAGAGAAAGGAGCCCAAACCAGAACTCCACAGGTCACCTACAATTAGAAGGTATGATCTAGGATCATAAACTGTGGACCACAAACCCGTATAGGGTCATGAACCACAGATTAAGAAGCGTTGATGGAGTCATGAATGCAAAAAGTTTAAGACGCCCTGACGGAGATGAAGGAGCAGTCAGATAGAGGAGGAGATGGTGATGCCCTGAAAACATAGAGAGAAAAGTGTGTCAAGCCGATGAAGGTGGCCAACCAGGTCAAAAGCTGCAGAGTGGTTGAAGAGAATGAACACTGAGAAGAGGCCGTTGAATTTGGAAACTAAGAGATTACCGGCATCTTTGGAGAGAGTACTTTTGGTGGAATGATAAGGTTGGAAGTCAGACTGTAAAGGTTTAAGAAGAGAGCAAGAGGAGAGAAAATGAAGGCACCTATTGTAGATGGCTTTTTGAAGGAGTTTAGTCACAGAAGGCAGAAAACATATAGGAAAATAATTAGTGGGATAGGAAGATTAAATGGGGGTTTTAGCTGTATTGGGAATACATGGGTATTTGTGTAGGTAGTAAAGAATAAGTCAGTAACCAGCAAGAGATTGAGAATATGCTATATAGCGGGGATGGAAGAAGGAGCAATTTGTTGGAGTATATGAGATGAAATGGAATCAATGGAGTAGGTGAAGGGATTAGCCCTGGCAAGAAGTGAGACCTGTTCACTATGTGAGATAAGGCTGAAAAAGAAGATAGTGACAGAAATTGTTATGAGTGATAGGATATGAAGAAGGGAGAAAAGGAAGCTCATGACAAATAGCCTCATTTTTTTCCTATGTAATATGAGGCAAGGTTCCTAGATGAAAGAATGAAAAAGGATGGGGATGCATGACAGGTTTGGAGAGGAATGAAAAAATATGGAAGAACCACTGTGGATTGTGGGATAAGGATGTTGATAAAGAAGGTATAGTAGAAGTGCCAGGCAGCAATGAGAACCCAGTTGAGGTTATATAATATAAAATTATAGTGGGCCTATTCAGAATGATTGCATGAGATTTTCCACCTTTGTTCAGTAGTACACGTGTAAGAATGAAGGCAACATGGTAGGAGGGATCCAAGGCTGAGGCTTGTTAAGGTTGCAATTGGCAAAATGGTAACAGATTCAAGAGAAAAGGACAATGTAGATTTGAATTGGTTCACCAAATGAATAAGACGGTGGAAAAGACTAGCTAGTGCAGGGGAGATATCCTCTGAAGAAAAATGAAGGGGGGCAGCTAGGTGGCACAGTGAATAAAGCACCAGCCCTGGAGTCAGGAGGACCTGAGTTCAAATGTCACCTCAGACACAACAACCCTTACTAGTCATGTAACCTTGAGCAAACCACATAACCCCAATTGCCCTGCCTGCACCCCTCCAAAAAAAAAAGGTCTAGGGATTGGAGGTTACAAAATACATAAAGAATAAGGTTTTGAAAGGGAAGGGAGAGATGTTAAAAGCCTATAGAGTTTGGTCGAATGTGGGGCTTTCTGAATTATTGAATGGGGAGGTAGTACATTAGTGGATGATAGCAAGTTGAAGCAGATGTCTATTATTATGTGAGGCTAAGGTGGGATGAAGGAGTAGGTCATGGAAAGTGAGTAGGCTGAAGAAGTAACTTGCAGGGTGAATTAAATGTGATGATACTTGTAAAGCAGATTGCCTGACACACGTTAGCCACTTAGTAAATATCTGTTCCTTTTTCCTACTCCAAAAAGTAATTAGGCCACAGATGGGTGGGGAACCTGTGACCCTGAGATCTTCTAGGTTCTTGGGTGGGGACTTTTGACTGAGTTCAAAATCAGCATTCTTTGAGCCCCCTAGCTGCTCTATTTTTTCCCCTATTCTTTTGCTTTTACAGGGTTTTGTTTTTGTTTTTGTTCTTTTGGAAGCAACAGACTTGATACTGAAAGCCCCAGAAGCAAGTATCTTACTGAATGAAGAAAATCAGGATATTTCTTCCTAATTGTATGGTTATCTTTCTTCATGGATAGTTTGGGCAAATTTTCTCCTTGAGATCTAAGAGTTTGTTAGGAGATAGGGAAGCAGACCCTGACTATATGGAAGAAACATAAGTGATCCTGCATAATTTGAACATGGGAGAAGTTTAGTAGAATATGTGGGAAGATGTGGCCCAGGGTGTGGAACCTGTAGTCTCCAGGCCACATTTGGCCCTCTAGGTCCTCAAGTCTTTTGACTGAATCCAACTCAGTCAAATATCTCAACACATCATTTCCAATGTACCAGATGTCTAAGGCCAGGTTCATACTATGCTTGGATTAGTCTTTGGATTGGAAGAGAATGAATCAATGAGACTAATAAAAAAGGAAAGGAAAAGAAAATGAAATATATTTATGTTGTTCATGGAGATTACAAATGTGTTCACATATGCTTGCTAAATGAGTCACATAGGCAAACACTGAATCTCTGGAATTTGATTCAAACAGCATTAAGAAAGATTTTAATTCCTATCTTAAAGGAAATAGGAAATTGAGTCTATAATCCTAGATTGTTTGGTCTCTTCAAAAAGAGAAAGCCAAAGAAGAATTATATCACACTTCTTTTACTATTGCTAATCTAAAGGATACTATTTCATTTTTGGTTTTAAGCTAATAATCATCATCATATTTTTATTCTTTTAAATGTATGATCAGAAAAGGAGTTGAATTAATTATATAGAGATAATAATAATCAAAGAATAGTCTTTATGTTATATTAATGTACATATAATGAAAAAAGATCTGATATTTTGAGCTTTTACTATACTTGGTGTAGACAATTCTTTGTTGGTAATACATTGCAATCAATGCATTGTAGTTCTCTATATTTTTCTTGGTATAGTCTAAAATTTTCTTATTAGGAGACAATAATATTCTATGATGTTTTAGCCAGCATAAGAAACAAGAGTTGTAAAAGCTTAGAACACATGGATGGTTTGTAATCTGCACTGTTGAAGGGTGTACCCCTAGTGATTGAGATCATGGATCCATCAAGGTAAAACAGCATACAATTTTCCATTGATTTCTGATAAATTTCATTTTCTATATTTGCCTTATCCTTCTAACCTGACAAGGCTTTTTGAACTTTATCTCATACACCACATATGTCAAAAAATTTTCCGAGTACATGTCATCTACAAAATTTAATGTACAAGATATTTATGCCATAATTTTAGATAAGTATCAGTGGAAAGCCTTCCAAGTTGATATATCAGACCATTAGTTACTTTTTTTAGTATTGTTATTTAATCAGTGCTGAAGCCACCTAATTAAATTATCATATTTGGGAAAATTACTCATCTTGTCTGCAATGATATTATGAGAATCTTTCAAAAAATTTCCCTGAAATCCAGTTTTACTATATTTATAGAACATTGACAACAAAGGGAAAAAGAACTTAATCTGAGATAATCTAGGCTTTTCCCCTCATTTATCACACACATTATGCTTTCCAACTCCACCTCTGAAGGAATAAAATAGAATCAAAACTTTTGCAGCAAATAAGGACAATAAAGCCAAACAAATATCCATGTTGGCCACATCCAAAGATGTGTCTCTTGTTCTGCATGAAAGTCCATTAGCAACCTTTCATGAAATAGGTAGCTTTCTTCATCATTGGTTCTCTGGAATCATGGTTGATAATAGCCGTTAAATCATTCAGAATTGTTTATGTCAGGGTAGCTAGGTGGCCCAGTAAATAGAGCACTGGCCCTGGAGTCAGGAGGACCTGAGTTCAAATCTGGCCTCAGACACAACACAAAAACTAGCCATGTGACCTTGGGCAAGTCACTTAAACCCCAACTGCCCTCCAAAAAGCAAAAGAAAAAAAATTTAAGGGGCTGCTAGGTGGCGCAGTGAATAGAACACCAGCCCTGGAGTCAGGAGTACCTGAGTTCAAATACGGCTTCAAACACACACACATACACAAAAAAAACTAGCTGTGTGACCTTGGGCAAGTCGCTTAACCCCAACTGCCCTCCAAAAAAGCAAAAAAAAAAAAAAAAAGAATTGTTTATGTAATATTGATAATATCCTACCAATAATAATTGGTAATATCCTATTAATAGCTCTGATTCTTCTTACTTCACTGTGCATCAGTTCACACAAGTCTTTCAATATTTCTTTTTCTTTCCTTTTTTTTAGCACAACAGTAATCCATCACATTCATATTTATTCAATCATTCATCAATTCATGGGTAGCCAGCTTATTTACAGTTCTTTTTCATTATAAATGTGCTACTTTAAATATTTTTGTTCATATAAGACCTCTTTTTTATCCATGTGAAATGTAAGCTTAGAGGGGCGACTAGGTGGCACAGTAAATAGAGTACCGGCCCTGGAGTCAAGAGGACCTGAGTTCAAATTCGGCCTCAAACACTTAACGCAAAAACTAGCCATGTGACCTTAGGCAAGTCACTTAACCCCAACTACCCTCCAAAAAAGCAAAAAGGAAAAAAAAAGAAATGTAAGCTTAGTAGTTTGTTAAAGGATATGCACAAATTAGTAAATTAGGGGATAATTTTCAAGGCTGCTTTCTAGTAAGACTGTACTAAATCACAGCTCCAATAGTCCATCAATGTGTCTGCTTTCCTATGACTTGTCTTGGATAAAGCCACATATAGGCCAGGTTTTGTGAACAGTATTTCATTTTCTAAAAGTCTAGAAACTCTATCTTTGTTAAAATATATATAATAAACCAGTGCCTGGAATTGTAAGGATTTTTTTTTTAATGGAAAAGGTTTCTATTTGGGGCCTAATTCTTCACACATGGGAAAATACTCCCAAGTGCTCCAATTCAATTTCATTCATGACAAAATAATTATGACTAAAGCTCACATTTGTGTAATATATTACCAATTACAAAGTGCTTTCTTCAAAATCATTCTCATTTTATGGAAAAGGAAAATAAAGGGCAGAGAGTTTACGTAACTTGGACTGATATTATAATCCTGGCAACTGGTAGGACATAAACTCCAAGTCCAGTGTTTGAGAAATGTAGTTTCTGAAGGATCATGGATTTTGAGTTGAGGATTCCCTCTGGGATATTCTTATCCAACATTCTCTTTTAGAAGACCAGAATTCAGAGACTCATATATGTTGTGAATCGGCAAAAGTAAGCAGGAGAAAAAGGATTTATACCTATGCCCTCTTACTCCAAACTCAACAGGTTTTTAAAAATTATTTATTTATTTGTTTGTTTTTTTTTTTAAGGAAACACTAATGCAGTATATATTGGAAAAAATGGTCAGTTTTTTTTCTTGTAACTATTGTTTTTATTCTTCATACTGTATCTTTTCATTTTAATCCCATCTTTCCTAAACAGTTTTTTTTTCCTGTTTTCTGAGTATTAGTAGATGTCACCTACATATTAAATTATAAAGGAATCACTTAAATGATCGTATTTTTTCAATGTATTTTTCACTGCATTATTAAATGATGTGGTAGCATGTCTTCTTTTAAAAATATTAATTTACTTTTAGTTTATAACATTCAGTTCCACAATATTTTGAGTTTTGAATTTTCTCCCCTTCCTTCTCCTTTCCCCTGTCCACCATGGTGGTAGGCAATCAAATATAGCTTCTACACATACCTTCACATTCAACAGTAGTCAGGTTGTAAAGAAGGATTATAACCAATGGAGTGAAAAATAAGTAAGAGGAAACAAAACAAAACAAAAAGAGAGCAAGCAGTTTGTCTCAGTCTGCATCCAGACTCTGTAGCTCTTTCCTTGAATATGGATATCTGTTTCCATCATGAGTCTTTTGGAGTTGTCTCATAATCTTACATTGCTGAGAGAAGCCCAGTTTATCAGTGTTGGTCATCATACACATGTTGTGTCTGTAATTGTGTACAAATTTCTCCTGATTCTGCTCTTCTCACTCAACATCAGTTTATATAAGTCTCTCCAGGCTATTATGAAGTTCATCTGCTCCTCATTTCTTATAGCACAATAGTATTCTATTATATTCATATACCATAACTTGTTTAGCCATTCCCCAATTGATGGGCATCCTCTTGATTTCCAATTCTTTGCCACCAGGAAAAAGAGCTGTTGTAAATATTTCTGTATGTAGGGGTCCTTTTCCCACTTCTATGATCTCTTTGAAATACAATCCTAGAAGTGGTATTACTGATTCAGAGGGTATGTACTTATTCATAGCCTTTTGGTCATAGTTCCAAATTGCTCTCCACAATGGTTGGATCAGTTTACAATTCAACCAACAATGCGTTAGTGTACAAATTTTTTCCCACATCATGTCCAGAATTTATCATTTTCCTGTTTTGTCATTTTAGCCAATCTGACAAGTGAGACATGGTACCTCAGAATTGCTTTGATTTATATTTCTCTAATCCATAGTGATTTGGTGCATTTTATATCTTTAATTTCCTCCTCTGAAAACCGTGTCTTGTCTAGTTAATCTATTTTACTGATTCACTATTCTATTCCTCAGCCAGTACCCAGTAGTTTTGATGACTGCTGCTTTATAATACAGATTAAAATCTGGTATGGCTAGGCCACCTTCCCTAGCATTTTTGTTTTCATTAATTCCTTTGATATTCTGGACCTTTTGCTCTTCCAAATGAATTTTGTTACCATTTTTTTCTAGCTCTATAAAATAATATTTTGGTAGATTGACTGGTATGGAACTAAATATTTAATTTAATTTAGGTAAAATTGTCATTTTTATTACATTCACTCAACCTACCCATGAACGGCTGATGTTTGCTTTTTTTTCCAATAAGTTACATCAGATTTTATTTGTGTGAAAAGTGTTTTGTAGTGGTGTTCATGTAGATCTGGGTTTGTTTTGGCAAGTAGATTCCCAAATATTTTATAATGTCTACAGTAACTTTAAATGGAATCTCTCTTTCTCTCTATTGCTGTTAGATGTTGTTAGAAATATATAGGAATGCCAATGATTTTTGTGGATTTATTTTATATCCTGCAATTTTGCCAAATTTATTTGTTGTCCCAAGTAGATTTCTGCTTGATTCTCTAAGTATATCATCATAATCATCTGCAAAGAGTGATGGCTTAGTCTCTTCTTTGCTTAGTTTCCTTCAGTATCTTTTTCTTATCTTATTGCTGCTGCTAACATTTCTAGTTCCAAATTAAATAAATGGAGTGATGATGGACATCCTTGTTTCACCACTGATATTATTGGAAATGCTTTTAGTTTGTCCCCATTACATATAACACTTGCTGATGGTTTTAGATAGATACTACTTATTAATTTAAGGAAGATTCATTTATTCCTATACGTTCTAGTGTTTTTAATAGGGATGGGTATTGTATTTTTTCAAAAGCCTTTTCTGCACCTATTGAGATAATCATATAGTTTGTACTAGTTTTGTTGTTGATATGATCAATTATACTGATAGTTTTCCTAATATTCAACTATCCTTGCATTCCTGGAACAAATCCCACTTGATCAAAATGTATCAACCTCATCATAATTTGCTGTATTTTTTTGCTAATATTTTATTTAAATTTTTTGCATCAATATTCATGACAGAAATTGGTCTATAATTTTCTTTCCCTGTTTTGTCTCTTCCCAGTTTAGGTATCCCTACCACATTTGAGTCCTAAAAAGAATTTGTTAGGACTCCTTCTGGTCCAATTTTGTTCTTTAAATGTTTGATAGAACATTGGTAATAAATCCATCTGGCCCTGGAGTTTTGTTTTGTTTTGTTTTGTTTTGTTTTGTTTTGTTTTGCTTCCCCACCTAGGGAGTTCATTCATGGCTTGCTCAATTTATTTTTCTGATATGGCAATTTATATTTTTGTGGATATTCCTCCATTTCACTAAGATTGTTAAATTTATGTGCATACAATTAGGCAAAATAATTCCCAATTATGGTTTTAATTTCCTCATCATTTTGGAGGCAGATTCACTCTTTTCATATTTGATACTTGTAATTTGCTTTTCTTATTTCTTTTTTTTATCATATTGACTAAAGGTCTATCAATTATATTGATTGCTTAAAACCTGCTCTTATTTTTATTTATTAATTCAATAGTTTTCTTAATTTCACTTTTATTAACATATACTTTGGTTTTTATTTTTTTAATTTAGTATTTAATTGGATATTTTCCATTTGTTTTTTTTCTAGCTTTTTCAGTTGCACACCTAATTTATTGACCTCTTTTTTTTTCTCTTTTTTACTCATGTATGCATTCAGGGATATAAAACTTCGCATAAGAACTGCTTTTGCGGCATCCCACAAGTTTTGGTATGTTGTCTCATTATTGTCATTCCCTTGAATGAAGTTACTAATTGTTTCTACAATTTTTTGTTTAACCGATTCATTCTTTAGGATTAAATTATTTTGTTTCCAATGAGTTTTTAGTCTATCTTTCCAAGGCCCTTTATTACACATAATTTTTATTGCATCATGATCTGAGAAGGGTGCATTCAATATTTCTGCCTTTCTGTCCTGAATTGTGAAGTTTTTATGTGCTAGTATATGATTAGTTTTTGTGTATGTGTCTGCTGCAGCCAGCACAGCCTAGGTCTAGATACCAGTTGAGAGAAATAAAGAGAAAGTGAGAGAAAGCTTCTAGCTGAATAAGAAAAGGGGGAGAGAGACAGGGATGTATTCTATAATCTGTTTATTGCAGAACCATTTCATACAGAGCCAAAGATACAAGAAAATCTTAGAGCTTGTATTTCTTTTTTTAGGAGTGATTATGTGACTTGGGTCTCCCTGTTCCCCTACCTTAGCCCAGAGCTAATCAATCATTAAGATCTTTATCCTGGAACCACCTCCTGGAGGCACAACAAACCTGGAGTCCTAATCAGGACTTGCAAATTTACTTTCAGTACTTTCTTTAGATATTCACGAAACCAATAAGAGCATCAACCTAACAAGATTAAACTTATCTTGCATATCTGCCTAATGACCTTGTAGAACTGTGGAGCTAGTCTGCCAAGACCACAGAAAGTCTTGGCCCCCAATATCTCACCCATTTTATTTATTTATAGGAGAGAGGAACATCCCATTAATGAAGCCCTAATTAGACTCTAGGAGAGGGGAACATCCCATTAATGAAGCCCTAATTAGACTCCTGGGAGATCTCTGTATCCCCGCTATAGCGTATAGGGCGATGGGCAGAATCATGCAGCTGGAAATTATATATAACTGGTAGAATGATGTGAGAAAAACAGGAAAAACAGGAATGCACCCTTCTCAGATCATGATGCAATAAAAAGGATGGGTAAGCAGGTACATAAACCCAATAATGCCACCCCTATTCCAATGTAGGTTATAATTTGTTGTGTTTGCCCAGGTAATATCCTCTGAGCTCTCTTAATCCAATCCACTATATTCTGTGCCCCAAGATTTGGTAATAAGGATTGTTGTCTTTCTTTATCCATGAGGTGGGCCAGGCTCTCCAAGTCATTTATATCAAACAATGTGTTATGGTCACCCCATAACCCATTAAGATGATTTTTAATTTGGGCTATGCCATATTCTGACTCATTATATTTTTTGTTTACCATACAGAAATACATATATCTATAATCACTTTTGCTTAGTGATCTATATTTAATCTATATATTATATATAACTTATAAATTTATGAATTATTATAAATTTATAAATTATATAGAATATATAAATATTATAAAATATATAAATATGTAAAATATAAATT
>CM053600.1:47812479-47844381 GCA_028646575.1 Pseudocheirus occidentalis | reverse complement strand
AAGTATGTACTTCCAACAACCTTCCCCCCACCCTGCCCTCCCCTCCATCATCCCACCTCTCATCCCCTTCTCCCTACTGTCCTGTGTGGCAGATACCCAGTTTACAGTTTAAGACATTACTTCCATAAGCCAAATTCAATGAGACTAAGGTTGACTCTTTCCATTTTGCCTTCCTGTTGTAACTCTCTGTTATAACAATAATCTTTACCTCTTCTATATGAGATGATTAGCCCCATTCTGTCTCTCCCTGTCTCCTCTCATTCTAATCCTTACCCACATCAGAATTTCACCTTTTAAAGTATTGTACCTTCCTATTCAATGGATCCTGTGCCCTCTATGTGCACATATATACAGATACTCAGATGTGTTCATATACATACATAAACTCTCCTATATTGACATATGTTTATGCATACATATAATATGTATATATACATGTTTATAATATGTATATATTTGTATGCATACATATATATGCATATATATATATATATTTGTATTCCCTTCACCTATCCTCATACTGAGAAAAGTTTCATAACTTACTATTATCGTTTTTCATATTGGCATGTAAATAGTTCAACTTTGATAAGTTCCTTATGATTTCTTTCCCATGTTTACCTTCTCATGTTTCTTGTGTTTGAATGTCAAACTTTCTGTTCAGTTCTGGCTTTTTCAGCAAGAATGCTTGAAAACCCTCTACCTCACTGAATGACCATATTTTCCCTTGGAACATTACTCTCAATTTTGCTTGGTAGGTGATACTTGGTTTTAATCCTAGATCCCTTGATCTCCAAAATATCATATTCCAGGCCCTTTGGCGATTCAGTGTAGAAGCTGCCAGATCTTGAGTTGTCCTAATTATGTTTACACTGTATTAAAATTGTTTTCTCTTGGCAGCCTGTAATATTTTCTCCTTGGTCTGGGGATTCTGGAACCTGGCTATAACATTTGTAGGAGTTTTCTTTTGGGGATGTTTTTCAAGAGGTGATTGGTGAATTCTTTGAAGTTCTATTTTGCCCTCTGATTCTAAATCATCAGGGCAATTTTTCTTGAGAAATTCTTGAAGGATGCTTTCCAAGTTCTTTTTTTTTTATTATGGCTTTCAGGTAGACCAATAATTTTCAAATTGTCTCTCCTGGATCTATTTTCCAGTTTAGTGGGTTTTTCAAGGAGATATTTCACATTGCTTTCTATTTTTTCATTTCTTTGTAAGTGTTTAATAGTATCTTGGATTTTCATAAAGTCATTTGTTTCTACTTGCTCCACTCTAATTCTGATGTAATTATTCTCTTCAGAATGCTTTTGAGATTCTTTTTCCATTTGGCAAATATGACTTTTTAAGGCATTTTTCTCATTGACTTTTTGGACCTCTTTTGCCATTTGAGTTTATTTGTTCTTTAAGGTGTTGTTTTCTTCAGTCAGGTTGTTGAATCTCTTTTCATAATTTTGTGTCATCATTCTCATTTCTCTTCCCAATTATTCCCCCACTTATGTGGTTTTCAAAATCTTTTTTAAGTTCGTCTATGGCCTGTGGGCAATCTTTATGTTTCTTGGAAGATTTGGTGTGGGAGTTCTGACTGTGTTGTCTTCCTCCCACTCCATGCTTTGATCCGTTTTGGCCCCCAAAAAGAATTCTCGAGTTTGATTGCTGTTCTTGTTTTGCTTCTTTTCCCTCATATTGGCCAGTCAATTA
Source organism: Pseudocheirus occidentalis (assembly GCA_028646575.1). Lineage (NCBI taxonomy): Eukaryota > Metazoa > Chordata > Mammalia > Diprotodontia > Pseudocheiridae > Pseudocheirus > Pseudocheirus occidentalis. Next base: position 47,842,688 of record CM053600.1, on the reverse strand, counting down.
ATTGCTTCATTTTTTTTAGCTCTGTGGAACTCTGTTTCCAGGGAGGAAAGCTCTGTCCCAAATCGCTGTTTTCATAGCTGCTGGAGCTATTAGGGGGGTGCTTCAGCCCCCACCAGCTTTGAATTGCTGAGAGCTCACCCCAGGACCACCATCCAACACCACAATCTGGATCCAGGCTGCTTAACGCAAGAGCCCTTGTCCCTGATCAATCACCTTAACCACCCTGCTATCTGCAGGACATGAACTCTGATGTAGCCGGGTGGAGGCAGTTGACACTTGCAGTTGTTCCTGCTACTTCCCTCGGCTTCCTTGACCTGGGGGTAGTTTATTCAGGATGCTTTTCTCCCCCAAATCAATCCAAATTCCACTGACCTTTGTCTTAGACTTATTTCTTCTGATTTGATAAATCTGGAAATTGCCACAGGTGTGGCCAATCCACTCTCCTGAGGACTCCAGCTTCAGGTCCACCCAACCACCCTGGGGCTGGCCATGGTTTCAGGCTGGGCTAGCCTTGGCTTCGACCTTGCTGAGATGAGCCCCACCTACTCAGCTGCCTTCAGCAAGAGATGTGTCCTCTGTATTTTTGTGAGTTTTGGAGCCCTAAAATTTGTTTAGAGTAGTATTTTATGAGTATTTAAGGTGGCTGTGTGGGAGCTGTGAAACTTTGCTCCTTCTATACCTCCATTTTGGCTCTGCCCCCCTCAGAATATCTTAATAATGAGAAGCATATTATGAGTTAAAAATATCATCTTTCCATGTAAGAATGTAAATAGTTTAATAACCCCCTTAAGATTTCTCTTTCCTGTTAAACATTTCATCTTTCTCTTGAGTACTGTATTTGAAAAATTTTCTAATATATCTTAATTTCATAATTAAAATTTTCTATTTAGCCCTGGTCTTTTAACAAGAATGCATTAAATTCCCCCATCTCACTGAATATACATTTTATCCCTAAAGCAATTACAGTTTTGCTGGATAGGTGATTCTTGGACTGAATCCTCGTTCCTTTGACCTCCAAATATCATATTCCAAACTCTCTTATCACTTAATGTAGAAGGTGTTAAATATTGTGTTATGATTTTTGTTCCAAAATTCTTGAATTGTTTCTTTCTGGCTGTTTGCAATATTTTCTTCTTAATCTCGGGACTCTGGAATTTAATATAATATTCCTGGAAGTTTTCATTTTGAAGTATTTTTCAGGATGTGAGCACTGGATTCTTTTGATGTCTCTTTTACTCTTTAGAATTAGAATATCAGAAATTTCCCTTGATAATTTCCTGAAAGATGATGTCTAGGCTTTTCTTTTAATAATGGCTTGTAGGTACTCAAAATTTTTAAAATGATCTCTCCTAGATCTATTTTCCAGGCCAGCTATTTTTCTCATAAAATATTTCACATTATCTTTTTTCTAATTCTTTTGCTTTTGTTTTATACTTTATTGATTTCTTCTTGTCATTAGCTTCCATTTGCTTCATTCTAGATTATAAGGAACCTTTTTCTTCATTGAGCTTTTGGACCTCCTTTTCCACTTGTTTAATTTTGCTTTTTAAGTACTCTTCTCCTCATTGGCTTTTTGGACCTCTTTTGCCATTTGGTCTAGTCTATTTTTTTAAGATTTTATTTTCTTCTGTATTTTTGGAGATAATTTTTCAAGGCTTTTGTCCAGTTTTTCATTATTTTCTTGCATTATTCTCATTTCTTTTCTCAATTTTTCCTCTACTTCCTTCTACAACTTTAAAATCCTTTTTGAGCTCTTCCATATCCTGTGACCAATTCATATTTTTCTTGGAGGCTTTGGATGTAGGAGTTTTGACTGTGTTGTTTTCTTCTGATTATATTTTTTGATCTTCCTTGTCACCAAAGTAAGTTTCTATGGTTAGAGGTTTTTTTTTTGCTTTTCTGTTCTGTGCTCATTTTCTCAGTCTATTTCTTGACTTTTTAAACTCTTTATTAATGTTAGAGTTTGCTTCCACTGTAAACAAAGTACTCCCAAGTTTCAGGGATTTTGTGCAGATATTTTCAGAGATACTTCAAGGACCTCTAAGTTTCCAGTTCTTTCAAGGTGGTAAGATCCTCAACACCGGACTAACACCCAGGACAGCAACCTAGATCCAAATAAGGGCAAAACAACAGATTTACGTCTCAGTGCCAGCAAAGAGACCCCTGTAACCTCCTTCTGACCAAGTATTTGATTCATTTACCATCTTTGGTTGAAAACTCCTGAAACTGTTGCCACTATTGCAGTTGCTCCTCCCCCTACTTCCACTGATACAGTCACTCCCAAAGGTTGTTCTTGGTTGGGGCTGGGGCTATTCTGAGGCTAAGGCTGGACTGCATTTCTCTCTCACCCAGGTCTGAAAGACTTCCAACTTCTATGATGTCTTTGTCCTTTGTGAATTGAGAAGTCTGGAAATTGCCACAGCTGCTAGTGCTTCAGTCCACTGAGGCCTGTTCTGGGTTTTCTTGTGCCTTGTCTGTGCTGGCATGGCTGCACTGGACTGTACGCCTTTCTCAACCCGGTAGAACACACCTTTCCTTTATACCAGTAGTTCTCAATCTGTAGGTGATGACTCCTTTGGCGGTCAAATAGGTGGGTCCTCCCAAATGCAAATATGCTCACACAATGAGTATTAAAGAGGCTCAGCATTAGGAAGGTTGAGAATCACTGCTTTAGACCTTCTTGGTTTTTTTGAATTGTGAATTTGTTTCACTCTGTCTTGTTGTGGGTTCTGCTGCACTAAAATTTGTTTAACATCATTTTTTACAGATATTTTGAGTGACTTGGGGGAGACCTGTGTCCCATGAATGAATTTTAATGACAATTCTTGAGCATAAATTTTCCTTGATGACATTGTAGACTCAATAACCTAACAAGCATCTATTGATTTCCTTTTTTTCCTTTTGTTCTTATCCATGATATTGATTCTCCAGAGATATTAAATATGGTATGATTTACAGACACATAGGTTTCTGGAATAGTACTGCATTTTCAAAAGATATACATGTGGTAGATATGTGTGTGGGGTCCTTAATGATTTGGTGTCAACTTAACAGGAGGTCTATAGAGAATGACAGGGAATCTGCTTGTCCTAATTCTGTTTAACACTTTTGTTAGTGACTTGGGAGAAAGGAATAAGAGATAAGCTTATCAAATTTCCAGAAGAAATAAACCTGGAAGGCATAGATAAGACACTGGATGAAAATCTTTAGGTTTCAGACAGCTCTTGATAAGATAGTATATTGGACTTAATCTACTAATGAAATGTAATAGGAAAAAATGTGAGCAAGTAAATTTGTGCTTTATTTATAGTAAAAGTTTTCTGGTCATTAAAGCTATCTAAAAATTGGAAGAAGCCTACTCCAAAGGTAATGGCTTTCCCCTTCAGCCAACATAGGTTAGAGTATAAGTATACAATATGTATGCTAAGGTATCTTTTAGAGATGATTCTGAATCAAATAAGAAATTAGACTGTATGTTACATGTGGTTCTTTCTAATTCTTAGGTTCTTGGAATCTTGCCTTCCATTGACCATTGCACCCCACCTGATAAATGATGACCTCTTTTGGAACATATTCTTTCACTATAGGTGTCCCTCACTATTCTGCTCTAGGACTTCTTTCCCTTGTTTATATTGCTTCACTTTATAATCTCATCAACTCTCACAGATTTAACTGCTCTCTCTATGATGATGATTTTAAAATATACTTAGTCTACTCCAAGCACTTTGCTGTCTTCCAATCAAACATCTCCATTTGCCTGTCAGACACCTCAGACTAGATGCCCCATAGATATCTATGTCAAAAAGTGACCTCATCTTTCCTGCAAAAACTTTTTTTCTCTCCTACTTTCCCAGTTACTTCAGAGGGCAACATCTTTTAGTTAACATACTTTTAGTCCCTCTAGCTCAAATCTAGGAGTTACTTAGGCTTTTCACTACTTTTCAACATCCCTCACCTCCCACCCTATGTTGCCATGGTCTGTAAATTTAATCTCTGCACTGTCTTGTATGCCCCCTTCTCTTCTCTGACTTTGGACCACTCTAGTACAGTTCCTTCATCACTTCATAATTGGACTAGTTGTGAGTCTGCCTGCCTTAAGTTTCTTCCCATTCCAAATCCACTCTTCATTTAGCCACTAAGTTGATTTTACTAAAGCCCAACCATTTCACACTTCTTTTCAATAAATTCCAGTGACTCCCTAATGCCTCCTTCCATTCAAAGTCCTTCATGGTTCCTTTCCAGTCTTCATATACCTTAACCCCCTACATATATTCTATGATGCAGTAATTCTGGCTTCCTCACTGTACCATCAACAAAACCATTCAGTTCTTTATTCCATTTTTCCTGACTGTGCCCTTTCCCTGGAATGCTCTTTCTCTTCAACCCCATCTACTGACTTCCCTGCCTTCCTTTAAGGGCCAACCACAAACACATCATTACAGTATGTCTTTTTCAAATTCTCTTAACTCTAGTGCCTCCCCTCTCTTAATAATTTCCTATTTATCCTATACAATATAGTTTGTATATATTTGTTTACATATTGTTCCTCTCATTAGATTATTTGCTCCTTATGGACAAGGACCACATTTTGGATGCACAGAACGTGGTACAATGTGTGAATACAGTAAATATTTAATAAACATTTTTATTGATATGTGATAAATCCTTAAAATTCTCTCCATTTTGCAGTTCTTCCCCTCAATTATCTTCCCTTGCTTTGCTAAATAGCCACCAAGTAGGGTGAGATACTGGTACATCCCAAGATTCTTGTGTTCTCAATCTCAGCTTAATGGGATATGTGTTTCTAGATTACTCATATCTCCACTTTGATGCTTAAAAGAAGGCTTTCTTAGGGCAGCTAGGTGGACAATGAATAGAACACAGGCTCTGGAATCAAGAAGACCGAAGTTCAAACACTTGACTCTTAGTAGCTGTGTGACCTTGGGCAAGTCACTTCACCCCAATTGCCTTGCTTTCTCCCCTAAAAAGGGGGGTTTTCTCCAAGCTTCTTATCTACAAGAATGATAATTTGCCAATGAGTGATCTTGGCCTCTAGTGTAATAAATTTTCATTCAATTTTCCTCTTTCCTTACTCTTGATTATGTACACTCCTTAAATAAATGTTTGGTCACATACATTCTTTATTTTCACAACAGATCTCAGAGAACATGATTTAAAAAACACACATACCCAACCGTATATTTTTGCATAGTCTTTGACCCATGAAAACATGAATTTCATGGCCTAATATTTTCTTGTTGACTGATTTATTTAACTTCCTTATGTTTATTTTTAAATTTTAGTTTATATCTAAAATGCCTGCTTATATGTATTTTTATGAAGGAACATTCATTTTCATTCATAATTAAGCCCAATTTAACAGAATATTATTTTGAAATGAAAATCAACCTCCTTTAAGGACCAGAATGTTCAGAATGACATACGCAAGATTTTCTTTTGATTTTTAATAAAAACAATCAATGTTTTTATTGTCTATGTTATGCAAAAAATTCTAATTGCCTGCAATATTAGATGTTTAACAATGTATTTCTGAATTTAGATCGTGATATTTCAAAATGAGTAAAACTTGATTCTCTTTTTCAGTGCTCTGTGACTTCTCTTTCTAATGCTCCTGGGTAATGTCCTTGTACAATTATTTGTCATGCCATATCCACCACCCACAGTTCAGTTCTCCACCCAATAAGCAGTAGAAAGATCTGGTTGTGTTTTTAAGGAAAGGATACTCACATATGCTTCATCAAGCACACAGACAAAATTTCAGGTATGGGATGCTGTGTAGGGTAAAATGAAGAGGGAACTAGAGGTATTGAGTAAGTATAGAAATATTCTGTTATTGTTATTATTCTAATGTGGTGGTCTTCTCCAAGGAATTATTTTGTATAGAATTATTTTCTTTTCAATCTTTATGTTGATTTTATTACTTTATCTGGATTTTTTTTCCTAGAGGGGAGTAGTTGGATACAACTTAGCAAGAAGTTTGAATCCCATTATATTTTAAAACAGTATGATAATAAATACTTCCCTGTACTTAGTGACAATCTAATTTCTTGTTGCTTTTACACAATAGTGCTATTTTACCTCATACCAAATAGTTCATCAAGTTCTTTCTTTTCAGGTGATGGTTTGTTTAGTATTTGCCAACCAAGGTAATATCTTCTAGGTCATCTGTTACAGGCTAAATATACTTGTCCACATGTACAAAAGCTTATATAACACTTTTTAAATCCCTTTACCATTCCAATTCATCTTCTCTGGAAATACTCCAGTTTCTTAATGTATCTTCTAAAATGTGACTAATTATTTTATACAATATGCCATATGTGTTCAGAAAGGAGTGGAGTTATCACATCCCTTGGAGTGGATACTATACTTCCAGCAAATGTAACATTTCTTTTTGACAGTGATTTCATGGAAATGTTTGGTCACAAATATCTTCGCTTGGTTTTCTCAATGGATCTCATACTCATAGAATGTGAGTTAAAAAACATAGATAGATAGACAGAGAGAGAGAGAGAGAGAGAGAGAGAGAGAGAGATTAATAAATAGATAGAGGGAGATGTGCATAAACAGATATAGATATAAATTTCTATATCTGTCTGTCTATCTCTATCTATTTATCTAGATTCTATATCTATATCTCCTTATATAGATATCTCTATATATCTATGTCTATGTCTATATCCATATCCATATCTATATCTATACCTATATCTATATCTGTATCTATAGCCTTGTCCTTGAACCATGAAAACATTAATTTCTTTGCCTAGTGTTTTCTTGACTGATTTATTGAACTTTCTTATGTCTATTTTACAATTTAATTTATACCTAATATATATCTTTAAAGGTGGAAAAATGCTAGAAAAGAGCATTACTGTTTATGCTGATGCCAATTTAAAGTGATTTTAAAATTCATTGCTGGCTCATTAAATATAACTTTAAATTTTTAATATTCAAAAAGTTAGCTGTTTTATGATTCAATAAAGTATTTAATGCATAAGTTCTATCTATTCCACAAATAGGCGATTAGTAATAATAATAACTAATATATAATACTTTTAAAGTATGTGAAGTGCTCTATTTATAGTATCTCATTTGATCCCCTCAACCAGTCTCTAAAATGAGCGCTGTTATTTTATTCTTGTTATACTTAAAGAAATTGAGGCTGAGAGTGGATAAGTGACTTATCCAGCATTGCATATGCTAGTCAGTAATCAAGGCAGAATTTATACTCAGTCCTAGATCTTCCTGACTGCAGGTAATATGTTCTACTTATTAAAATATCTATCTATCTCCATTAATGTAGACTACATATAAAAATAAAAAGAGTAAAGAAGAATAATAAAGATGAATATGTTAAGAAAGCAGGCATATTATCCTAAAGGGTGCCATTGTCAGATGAGACAATATCTCTATGCACAACTGTGGCTTAGAATGTCAATGTAAGTCAGTGACCTAATCCTCCTTCTGTTCCATTACATTTGCCTACCCTACCTTTGCTGGATCGTGTGGGAGAAACAAAGAAAACACAAAAACTAAATTTCAAATGATAAAAATTTCACACTTCAAAATAAGTACTGGAAAATAGGCTACTGTGTGACAATCTCAAATGGAAGATCCATGTATTTGAGAGATAATGCAAACATGAGACAAAATCATCTGTTTTGCTAGACTCTGAGAACAAGAACTGCAGCTACCCACAAAAGAATGTTATACATACACAAAACTGAGAAAGGATCATTGGTCATACAAGGTCTTTCCAAAGCATCCTCTTAACACAGATAAACTGATCGCCATCATTAATGTTCCTGACTTTGGGATATCAAGGTCTTCTCTCCCTTTCATAAACAGATAGATAGACAGATAGATCCTGATCATAATATAGCTTCCATACTTATGAAATATGTACTTATGGGTACATATAAATACACACACATATACAAGTATGTGTAAATAAAAACAAGAATGGTCATTGTCATTCATATTTCAAAGCTGGGAATAGGATCATATGGGACAGGAGGGGGGAACAGGAGGGGGAAATGAGAGAAGAAAGGGGATATACACAGGGGAAGGCAGAAGGGAAAGGATTAGGACAAAGTGAAATTGGAGGCAGTAGGGAGAGAAATGAGAATATTGTGTGGCAGGTGCATATACATAACTATATGTGTGTATGCATTCACACATGCACACATGTATGTTAGTATGTATATATGTATGTATGTATGTATTATATAGAGATAATTTCATTATGCAATGAATAGAGCACTGGATCTGGAGTCAGAAAGATCTAAGTTCAGACCTTTCCTAACTGACTCCCAGCAAATCACTTCTGTTTACCTCCTAATTTCTATATAAATGTTAATGTGAAGATACACATACAAACACTATATCATATAAATAGTTATGTGTGTATATATATAATATGTAAATTATACATGATTATATGTGCATATACACACAAAAACATGCGTTCATACACACATGTGTGTAAATTTGTGTAATTGTGCTTGGGTATCAATATCTCATTCTGTCCCTACCACCCACCTTTCTCTTCTCTCTTCCATTAGCCTTCCTTTGAGAAACAGTGGGACTTTTTCTGCAGGAAGGGTGGGAAGCATTTTTCATCATGAATCTGTGATACTGATCAGAGTAGCCCATTTTTTAACACTTGATTATTGTCATAATATTGCTTTTATTGTGTTCAATGTTCTCCTAGTTTTATACTTTACTTTGTATCAGTTCATTTAAGTCTCCCATGCTTTTCTAAAAGTTCTCTTGCATAATTTATTAAAACACTGTATATTCCATAACGATCATATGAAACAACTTTCTCAGTCATTCTTCAATTTATGAGCAGTATTGCCTCAGTTTCAAATTCTTTGCCACCACAAACAGCTATTAAGCATATGTTTGTACATATGAATGGGTCCTTTTCCTTTTTCTGTGATCCCTTTGGGGTTCAGTCATAGTAGTAGTATTGCTGGGTTAAATAGTATGTACATTTAATGTGAAGGTATTTGTAGATGCTATATTTGATTGCATGCCATCATGGGGTGGTGGTGGCTGAGAAGAGGAATTGGAAGAAAATTTGAAACTCAAGGGATTGTGGAACGGAATACTGTAAACTAAAAGTAAATGAATAAATTAATAAAAAAAGATAGTATGTACAATTTCTTGACCCTTTCCACATAAACCCTAGTTGTTGCCCAGAATAATTGGATCAGTCCACAAATTCACCACTGTATTTTTCCACATCCCATAGTGAATATGATGTGTATGGAGAAATATCTCAGTTGTTTTAATTTGCATCTCTCTACATATTAAATATTTAGAGTACTTTTTAAATATGTCTATTTATAGTTTTGATTTATTCTGAAAATGACCTATTCATATCCTTTCACCCCTCATCAGTTGAGAATGACTCTTATTTATTTGTTTATTTTTGGCAAATTTGACTCAATTCTCTATATATTTGAGAAATGATATCTTTATCAGAAAATATTGGCAATTTTTCCACAGTTTTCTGCTTTTTGACTAATTTTGGGTTATTTAGTTTTATTGGTACAAAATCTTTTTTAAAAAATTTCATATTTTCAAAATTATTGATTTTAGCTCTTGCTATATTTTTTGTTTCTTGTTTGTTCACTAACTCGTACCTTATTCATGGATCTTACAGGTGATTTTTTTCCCATGTTCCCCTATGACATAACCCTTTACATCTAAATCATATACCCATTCTGAGTTTATCTTGTTATATGGTGAGAGATATTGGTCTGTGATTAGTTTTTGTTGGACTTCTTTCCAATTTACCCCAGAAGTTTTTGCCTTGAATCTTTGGACTTATCAGACACTAAATTACTTTGGTTGTTACTTCTTTATACTGTGTACATAATCTAATCCATTGATCAATCACTCCATTTCTTAGTCAGTACCAGATTGTTTTAATGATTAATGCTTTGTAGTATAGTTTGAGATCTGGCACTATCAGGCCACTTACCTTTCTTTTTTTCTTTGTTGATTACTTTTTATATTTTTGACTTTTTTTTCCCAGGTGAATTTTATAATTATTTCTCATGATCTATAAATTAATTCTTTGGTAGTTTTATTGAGTATAGCACTGAATAATAAATAAATAATAAATAATAATAAATTAATTTAAGCAGAATTTTCATTTTTGTTATCTTGACTTGGCTTACCCATGAACAATTAACATTTCTGTGATTGCTTAGATCTCTATTTATCTGAAAAGTATTTTGCAGTTGTAGTACTGGGTTTGTCTTGATAGGTAGACTCCCAAATATTTTAAACTGTCTGTATTTTTTAAAAAGGAATTTCTCCTTCAATCTCTTTCTGCTGCATTTTGTTGGAAACATATAGAGATGCTGATGATTTATGTGGGTTTATTTTATATCCTGTAACTTTATCAAGGTAGATATTAAATCCAGGACTATTCCCTTTCTGCTACCACTGATCCAGTGTGTTCTGGAAGGAGGGAAGGACTTTCTCTCTCTAATATATAGCCCTTCTTTCTGTTCTTTTTATTTTTTTTGTTGTTGTGAGATTTTGTTTTTACATGACTTTGAATGAAATATAAATATGTCTCTTTATACTCTGATGCTTAATTGCTATAACGAATTAAAAAGCAAAAGGAAAAATGCAATTCAACAAAACTAAGATGTCAGCCAAATCTTACAGTAGAGAACCACATTAGTATTCCACTCCTCTTCACAGAAGGCTGAGAGGTGCAATCCTTTTTTCCCCCCTTGTTTTGGTTATTATTTTATTTTTGGACATAAAAGTGTATGTCTTCCTTCCTTTTCTGACCAATATTTCCTATACTTTCCCCAGTACACCCCCACAATGTCCAAGTAATAATATCTAGGACTTACTTTTGAATGCCCTCTTTATCAAATCTTAGAAAAAATGGAGTAGGTATGTAAGTCAAGCCATTCACCAGTAGTGTGATACTGGCCTAGTCACTCAACCTCTCTCAGTCTTCCTTCTTTCATCTATAAAATGGGAATAGTAATATCTATAACATTTACTTCTCAGGGATATCATGAAGATCAAATGGTAAAATGCATCCAAAGGTTTTATAGGCCTGTTCACTGAATGGGTATTACCTCAATCAAAGTGAGAACTTGAAAAGACCTTAGCCTAAAAGGGTTTTTTTGCATCCTGGGTTAGCTACAGTCATCCTGATGAATATCAGGACACTCTACCCAGATGGCTCTGGAGGAGAAAGTGAGAGTGGTAACCTTGCAAAACCCTCTATCACTCAAATCCAAGTCAACTAAAAGTCATGTCATCATCTCTCTGATGTCATGGTATTCTTTGAGAAGCAAGGACAAACACAGCAAATCTCATAGTTACTTGTTTCACGGCATGTAAGATATTGTTATAAGCTGTGACTGTGAATTTTTTCCCTGTTACATTAATCAAGCATAATGAAAATTTAAAAAAAACTAAATGCTAAAGCACAATTAAAAAGGTAGAATATTATCTATCTATCTATCATGTATCTATCTATCTATCTATGTATCTATCTATGTATCTATCTATCCATCTATCTATCTATCTATCTATCTTTTTTTCCTGTGTAGGTTTTGTAATTAGTAATATCAATGCAATTCTACTTCTTAACCTTTAAACACACAAATAGAAACAAGAACAAAAACTCAGTCTGTGTTTAGGGACTTTCTAAGGTTTAAAAATTGGTCATTATTTTATCTTTAACTGAAACTGACATATATATAGGACTTAAGGTGGTAGTGATGCAGTATAGGCTCTGGGAACCTATTTGAACTTTCCTGAATCTCTACATTTAATCTGTTTTTTTCATGCCCAGATCTGTTACCCTTAACCTAGTCTAGCCCTCCATTGTCAGCTATCTCCAGATTGCTTCTGTCTGCTTCCTACCCTTGATCCCAGCAAAATCCCATTCTCTTGGTTTCTGGGAATCTGACCTCTAATCACCCCAGTTCCATCAATATCCTTTTTAGACACTTCCTCAAGACCCACTGTCTTCTAGTCACCTGAGACTACTTGACTACCCTTAGACCCCTCCCAGAGTCTTTCTGTATTTAAGATTCATCTTGCCTCCATGAAGAAGAAGAAGAAGAAGAAGAAGAAGAAGAAGAAGAAGAAGAAGTACTGCAACAACTAAAGCACAGTCCTGGGAATTAACTTACAAAGTTTATAAGTTATAACTTACAGTGTCATAACTTATAAGTGACTTATAAAACATTTTAAAGTTTACAAAGTTATTTGAGTGCATTGACCTAGCTTGAAGACAAATTCTTTAGGTTTCTTTTCTTTTCTTTGCACACCAATATTCAAATCTACTCTGTTTTATTATCACACAGTGATAAGTCTTGTCAAAACCAAGGTTTTTCATGGTTATTCTTTCTACAATAAAGTCTATGAAATAAAACTAAGATACTATCTTCCTTTATAGCAGCTTGCTGGTAGAAAACAGAGACACTTGAAATGATAGAGTAACAAAATGCTTCTGTGGATGTCACAATGCACACATCCAGAAAGCATATTCTCCTGAGAATGAGGTCAGAATTTAAGTCAGAAATATTCTTCTGAGTCCTAATAGCCGGAAAGAAAAGGTGTTGGCAAAAACTATTATACTTTAATCTCATTTCACTGCTCAACTCTGAATTTTCCACCTTTGTGGGGAAAAAAAATCCTTTTATTCTTTCTCCCACCTCCTACACTTGTGAAATATATTTATTTCTGCCCCAGTAAGCAACCTACTTTACACAGTTGCTGAAATAACACCGAAACTCTTTAGTTTAAGCTATCTTTACTACTTTATATCTAGTGACTCCCTGTCCTTTAATATATAATTCTCTCAGATTAATCCATTACCTTTTTTCCCCCTTACATGGTTGAAAGCTTTCTTTTGTATTATTGCTTATCCTACTGTACTAATGAAATTCCTTTTTGGATTTGAATTTGACCATTCTAATATCATTGGTTTTTGTGACCTTGTTACAATGAGTTTTCTAGGTCAAAATAGTTCTGCAATATTTATTTCAAAATATCTTTCAAGGACCTTCTACTTCCTTGTTTTCAGAAATGCACTTTACAAAATATGTTATGAATTAATGTAGGGCTACTCAATTGGTTTCTTTTCTTCATATCCTCTATGACTCAGTAATTTTGTTTATTGTGCACATGTTTTCACCAGATTTTCATATTACCTATATTTTAAATGCTGCATTGCTTATATATGCAGTGCACTTTAACACATTTCACATCTAAGGTTACTATTTCAATGTATAGGTATGGTCCTAAAATTTTTCCTTGACACATGGAATCTCTTAGGTATATTTATTTTGATTAGAATTTCAAGGATTTTAAAATAAATAGCTCTGGGGGTTTTTCAAGGTCAGTGATTGCTGGAGTTGCTTCTCATTCAGGAAGAGTTGTAAGTCTGATGAATGGCCAAGCTCTCTGAGCACACATCAAAAATAATCAGGCACTGAACAACTGAATACAGCACATCATCCTGTCTACACTGAGCCCTGCTCGAATTCTATACCCTGCATTTCCCCTAAATGCATCAGATAACACTTACACATAATTTTGATCATCTCATTTTACCATCTTAAGATAGACCTTTCTCTCCCCCTCCCCCATTAACTTTCCTTCTTTTGCAGTTGAAATGACAAGGTTTCAAGGCTTAATTTCCATTGGTCCTTTAGTGAAGTCCTTCACTGGTTTATCCTAAAAGGTACTGGAGAATGGCAAATGCCAAACTGTAAGCTAAAATACTGAAATCCATATTGCAGTTATGGTGGTCTTGACACTGTTCATTTTTAGAGAACAGTATATATTGCTGTCTTTTTCATGCTTCTTCAATTTCACTTAACTCTTATCCAGACTGAAAGAAAAATATCAAAGACTGCCCTATCTTCCCTCACTCTATATGACTTTGAAAATATATGTGACTTATGGTGAGGGCAACTTGGTGACTCTAGATAGAGTGCCAGGCCTGGAGTCAGGAATATTTGAGTTCAAATCTGGCCCCAGACATGTATTAGCTGTATGACCTTAGGGAAGTCATGCACTTGTTTCAATTTGGTAATCTGTAAAATGACCTGGAGAAGGAAACTGCAAGCTATTCTACATCTTTGCCAAGAAAACCCCAAATGGGGTCATCAACAACTGAACAACTGCAATAAAATAAAATAAAATAAGTAAAACCCTCAGGATTATACCTAATACTATAGAATAATAGTCAAATTTATAAATATTGAAAGAAAATCTACTATATGTACTATCTGGTCACCAAAGTAATTGGAATTTGGTCTGGTTAAAATTTAAAACATTCTATAAAATAGAAATGAGAATTAGAACATGCCGCAACAGAAAGGGAAACTGAGTTACTGAGTTTATCCTCTCCTATTCATTAAAAAAATTAGGAAGGCAAATGTGAGGCTATGATTTCATTGATACAGTAAACTACCACTGCAAAGATATCGTTTCAGAGAAATAACCAAAGCACTGTGAGGTTAAGTGACTTATCCTTTGTCACAGAATGAGTACATCTTATAGTCAAGACTTCTTGCCTCAAAATCAACCCCTTTACACACAACCCCTTGCTGTGTCTCTTCATATCATTACTTAAATAGACTTGTACTTTCAGTGATGATAAGTACTCCCTCCAGTGATGAAGACTTCAGCACATTCTCTGAATTCTTGCCCTTATGCTAAGGGCATTCAATATAAGTATGAGAAAATTCATATTTTATTTCCCTCATATCTCCCTCAATGCCTTGTTCAGTGTCTTACCTAAAATATATATTCAATAAATATCCTATTAAATTACAACCCTTTTCATTTTTTACCTCAAGCTTCTTTTGGCTGGGGCATGGTTTCTTATCACCTATAGATGAAAATATTTCACAGAAAACCACTATCATATCTTCACATGTTTGAAGGACTGCTAGGCATAGTGACATAACAGATAGAGAGCTAGATTTGGAGTTAGGGGAAGAAATGAGTTGAATATCACCTCAGACACTTACTAGACTCTCTACCTGAAGCTCAATTTCCATATCTGTAAAACAAAAACAATAATAGTACACTATTGTGAGCATCAACCAAGATAGCATATGTAATTGCTTTGTAAGCCTTAAAGCACTATATGACTGTGAACAATTATTATTTATTAATATACCTGATCCACTTGACCTCAGAGAGCAGAATTTAAAATAATGGGTACAGTTTAAATGGAGAGATATTTAAATTTAATGTTAAGGAAAATAAAGAAAAATAAAATAAACTTTTTAATGATAAAAAAAATGTCAAAAACTTGAGTGGGTTATCTTAGGAGGTACTAGGTTCATGCTCATTGCAAGTATCCATAGGACAGTCTTCATCCAGTATTGGTTGGCAATATACTCTTATACCAATGACTCAGTATACACAATGCTTACAGTAACTATAAATATACTGATATGGTTAGTAATCACAAAATATAACAGGCTTTCTACATGGGAAAAAAGATAGAACATTTATTCAAATACCAGAAAACTGAGTCCCCAGACCAGAAAGTCAAAGTCATAACAGTAGTTATAGAGCTGGCACACATAGTTACTGCAGTAAACACCCACATTCTCAAGCCTTCAAAACAGAACCGGCTACCTCAAGCAAAGACCCTCCTCTCCTCATTCACGGCAACTGCTCAGTATCCACGCAGCTCACTCCCAGCAGCTCCGGCACCCCACAATCTGGGCAGTCCTCATCAGGAGTCCTTAGCACAAATTCTGGCTGGCTCAAAAAAAGGCATTGGCACTGCCACTGCCATTGTTGTTGCCAGTGCTGCAGCCACTGCTGCTGCATTTCCATTCACTGTGATGCCTCCAGCTTGACTCCAGGTTCTTCTTGTCCCACCCCTTTCTGCTACATTAGCAAGTTCAAGGGATAAAGAAGTTCTTCAAATCCCATAACCATTACATTTGGCCCCAATATCTTTCATGTCCCTTACTTGGCAAAAATACATTAACAATACATTTCATTACATAGGTTAATAGGAGTTTTAATAGTAACTAGTGTCAACAGAATTTTACAACCATATAAGAAGAATAGCACACAATAAACACAGAAAACAATATTTTAGGCTGGGGCTTGTGCACAAGCTCCCCATAATTCCCCCCAAACAAATGGGGTCCAAAAATCTTGGGGTAAGGGAAGAAGGTCTCTTCTTCCATCTCTACTTGCTGCTGAAATTGGACATAGAGCTGTCCCTGTCCCACAGGATCCCATTTGAGAGGTCAGTTCTTTAGTCAGCATTTGGAATGTGCTTGATTCCAGGTCCAGGGGTGACACATCACAGGTGTGGACAGGGGGTGACATCCAGCTTAAGCTATCAGGCAGCTCCAGGTGGAGAGTACCAAACTTTTAAAACAAATCTTGCAAATAAGGTAAATGGACAAAAAGCCAAGAAGAAGCAAGAAGACAATAACAAGAAACATGGTAGATATAGAATCAACCATGCTACTGGAGTCCATGAGCCCACTATTGTAGCCTCACTCATGGTAGAATATATGAGTTAAGGGTACAATTTTGTAATCATCTTCTCCTGAATAAACTATAGTTACAGTGTTATCCTTCCCATGTGCTATAATCTCCTCAGCCTTTGGAACATCATCTGGCTTCTGTTTTGCCCATACTTTAGCTCCCAACTTTATTTTATCCATAGAACAAAATCCTTCAGTTCCTCTAATACTTATTTTGGAAGAAGGGTCAGTTTTTATAAGTGATATTGTTTTAGGAGGAATGATAATCACTTGAACTATCCTATCATTTTTACAAATCTGTATGGGCCCTTCACCTAAATTATGGAATGTTAGAACAATTTCTCCTTGATAATTAGAATCTATTACTGCAGGCAATATATGTATTCCTTTAACTGCTAATCTTTGAATCTGCATTGGGGTTCCATAATAGAAACTTATGAGATCTAGAGCTTTACAGGTGTTTTTCTGGGTTGCACTCTTATGAGGACAAGCCACTAGTACACCTGAATAGGTGTCACCACAAGTACATATAAATCTTTATCCTTTATCTTATAGCAGTGACCCAATATAATCTATTTGCCAGATTTAGGCTGGGACGTTTCCTCTTAGTATTTCTTCCGTTACTACCCAAAGAACACTTTGCTCCTTTTCTAATTGACATATATGATATTCTTCTGCTATCTGTTTTAACAGTGAATGAGAGATGCCAATATCTCTATCTTGTGCCCACTGGTGTGAGGCCTAAACCTCTAAATGTCCAGCCATTTGGTGGACCCATTTTGCTAATACCATATCATCAGTTGTTATCGAAGTAGGGACAATATGTTGTGTACCAATCTTTTCCACTTGATCAGCATGTGCATTGTACTCACGTTCTGGTGTAGTGAGGGCCACGTGAGCATCTCCATGAAAAACTGACAAGTCAATAGCCAAAAAACATGCTCCATATATCTTCCCATAACTCTTTGCCCCAGACTTGTTTGCCATAAATTTCCCAATTTTTAATTTTTCCACATGGGCATCCAGGTAGCTAACCCATTAGCCATGGGGCATAAATCAGTGAATATGTGACACTGTGTTCCTTGTTCTATTTTGATGGCTTGATGGACTGTTGATTTTGCCATAAACTCCAGTTTGCATAATCATCCTGTAAAGTCACTTGTAATTCCACCAGACCATTTTGCATGGGCCACAATTCTAGGGCCAATTGTATGGCAGCCTTTGATTCTTCAAAAGCTTTACTTTGCTCAAGTCCCCAATCGGATTCATATTTCTTCTGAGTGACTTATATAAAGGTTTCAAAATCTGTCCCAAATGTAGAATATGGTGCCTCCAGTATCCAAACAATCCTATGAACTTTTGGGCTTCCTTATTTGGTAGGGGTGGGATAATCCTGAATCTTTTGTCGGGTTTGGGGAAGAATCTCTCATAGTCCCTTGTTACATTTTATGCCACAAAATTTTACATTTTGAACTGGTCCTTGAAATTTTGCAGGGTTATTTCCCACACTTTATTTTTCATATGCTCAATTAGAAGGGTCAAACTCATCTCCACATCTTTTGTATCTTTCCCTGTATCATGATATCATCAATATAGCACGGTAAGTTGTATCCTAGGTAGCTTTAATTTATCCAAATGTTTAGCCACAATCCTGTGACAAATATTGGGGCTATGGAGGTATCCTTGTAAAAGTATATTGTCCACTATGAAGGTGTCCTGTATAATCACACATCCATAGCCTATATTGAACTGAGCGTCCTTCCAGTAGGGGTGGGTGACAAGGAAGGAATCGAAAGAATCTAGAATTTAAAGTTCTGCAATACCTGCAACTAGGAATTAAGATATACAGGGGATGGGATAGGGAGACCTTCCCTGCCCTACCAGAAAATAAGAGAGCAGAACAGGGGAGGGGCTTTACAGTGGGATTGCTGTTTTAGGGTTGGGGCAGGGTCAAGACGGGGAGAAAATGTGTAATTCAAAAATGTAATGAAAATGAATAATGTAAACAAGAAAACAAATAAAAACTAAAAAAAAAGACTTTTCCCACTAACTCTGTACTAATTCCTATCTTCCTTGCAACAAATTGGTATCTTCCTTCAGGTAATTTCAGAGTCATGCCTCTCAATATGTCTATTCCAATGATGTATTCAGGAATGGGTACAATAACCACAGAATATTCTTTCTTAGGTAATTGCCCAATTTTCATTGCTATTTTAACTTGTCTGGCTGATATTTCAGTCCCTCCCAGTCCTGTGATGGTAATAGGAGTTCCATGTTTAAAATTAATAGGATTTCCATTGATAAGTGTGGCCTTAGCCCCCTTATCCTGCAGTGCCCTAGTTACAGTAATTGATCCATTTTCCCAATATATTGTTAAACAAATATGGGG
This sequence comes from Pseudocheirus occidentalis, assembly GCA_028646575.1. Lineage (NCBI taxonomy): Eukaryota > Metazoa > Chordata > Mammalia > Diprotodontia > Pseudocheiridae > Pseudocheirus > Pseudocheirus occidentalis. Next base: position 47,823,740 of record CM053600.1, on the reverse strand, counting down.
TCTGTAAACTTTCTGTGTATTCCTTTAATCTGGTCTGGGGTTGACCCATGTCCTATTCTCCCTGAAGGTGGGGCAAACATGAATATAATGATTCAGGAGTACCTGTATGGGTGGTTCCTGCTTCTCTATTCATTCTAATGTTAAGTAGGCTTCTTGGTATGTTTTATGCAGCTCTTCAGTTGGATTGCCATCTATTCTTCTAAAATCTACCCCTGCTCTCAGTAGAGCAGTGAACAGTTCCCTTCTTGAAAATCTTCTTTGTCTTTGAATCCTCTGGCTATTTACTCTTCTCTCTCAGGGAAATTAATCTTTTCCCCATTTCCCTAAGTCACTTTATTAAAAATTCTTATCCATCACTTCTGAAAGAGGGTGCCCCATTTCCCCAATTAATAGAGTCAGAATAAGGTGATTAAAAGTAGGAGGAGCTCTCTTCACTACAATATTTCTATGAGGAGCTCCTAGGGGGATATTATGATATACATTCTCATATAGTCTCTAGGTGACTACCAGGGTCTTTCTCCATCAGGGCACATAGAGTCAGTAGGATATTACTTACTGCATCCCTCTGCAGCTAAAGCTAACAGATTAGTTCTGTTGTTGTGTCCTCACATATGGTGATCCCCAAAAGCTTGGTGTACAAAAGGATTCTGACTGATGGCTATGAATATTAAGTAATCTACACTATCCAGAGCTATTCTTCCAGCACCTTCATCAGTGATTATTACTGATAGACTCTCCCATTCTTTGGGTGAATCTACTCAATATATCCATAATGTCCTATTGAGTGAAATCCTCAATTATCTCCCTGGACTCTATTTGGCCCTAGTGGTTCTCCTGTCTTCTTCTTCATATGGGGAGAACTAGCATTAGAAGACTCCTCATCTAACCTTGTTTCATTCTCCTCACACACATTCTCCTGGCAGCTGCTGGGGCAGCTTTGCCCAGCCTGTACAGAAGCTGCATGTACATTCCTTCTGCTAGTTTTTTGCTTCCTATTAGCTGCATGAACAGTAGCTTGTTATTCCACTACCTGAGACCTTTCAGTTTGCTCTTCTGAATGCTGTGGAACAGAAGAGTCCTCAGGCAAACCAGCCAAAACGCTAAACATCTGAGCGTTTTTCCTCCAGCAGCTTATCTCTACTTTTATACAAAAGACTATTACTTGTTAGCAGGACTTAGCCTCTCGGGCACACTCTTGCCAGTTCTTTGCCTGGGTCTATTGGTATTCCTTTTAAACATCTTTCCAAATCTCCAGGTTCTCCCTCTTGTGACCTTGGTTCCCAGTTTTCACAGGATCTTGTGCTTTTTTTTCCCATTCCCTGGCTAGAGAGGAATAACAGAAATCTTCCCATCCTGGGATAGCCATTTCTCTCTCTAAAGCCCCCCTGCTTCCAAATAGAGGCCTGACATTTTGTGATCCCACTCTTGTCACCAAATATATCAAAAAAATACAGTATTCATAATACCTATGGTAACTAAAAATATGCTGATATGGTTATTAATCACAAAATATAACAGGATCTCTACAGGAGAAACTAAGCTAGAACATTTATTCAAATACCAAAAACCTGAGTCCCAAACCAGAAAGTCAACGCTATAACGTTAACTATGGAGTAGGTGCACATAGGTAATGCAGTAAACACCCACATTCTCAAGCCTTCAAAACATAAAAGGATACCTTAGGCAAAGGTCCTCTTCTCCTCACTCATGGCAACTGCTCAGAGTCCATGCAGCTCACTCACAACAGCTCTGGCACCCCACAGTTCCCGTGCCCAGCACATGTTCTAGCAGAACTGCTGTATGGCTCAAAAAAAAGGAATTGGCACTGCCAACACAAGAGGCATTGCCACTGTATTTCCAGTCACTGTGCTGGCTCCAGCTTCCTCCTACCCCACCACTTTCTTCTACATCAGCAAGTTCAAGGGGCATGGAAGATCTTCAAATCTTATATCCATTACAACTCTCTCAGTACATCCTTCTAATATGAGGGTCTATTTATGATTCTTATCTTGCAGATATCAGGAGCACTTCTAGTGTTGGTTCTTCTGCCTTAGGGAGAATAACTGGAACAAGGTTTTATGATTCATTGGCAAAAGAATGAATTCAGTGGAGATAGGCCATGGACACAGGACTGAGATATTATATGTTGTTCCATGGGATCTAAAGATCACAGATCTAGAACTGGAAGAAACTTCAAAGGATATTAAATCCAACCCCTCATTTTTACAGATGGGGAAACCGAGGGCAAGAGCAATTAAGTGACTTGCTCAAGTTCACACAGGTAGTAAGGGTCTGAGGTAAAATTGGAACATAAATCTTATGACTCCAGAACCAGTATTCTTTCCACCATATTGCATTACTTTCAAACAAGGCAATCTGTGTGTGTGTGTGATGTGTGATTTAAGGAATGGTTTATACCAATATAATTGCAAAGTCATATTAAAAATGAGGAGATCAATACATAGGACCAAAAAACTGGTGGGAAACAATTATAATTTTTCAGTTTCAAACCAAGTTTGATTCCAAGATAAATATTCAAGAAACTTGTCTAGGTATGATGGAAGTGTAAGTGACAATCATCAGAATCTGAGGAGGGTTAATGATTGTCATCATAGAGATAAGGTAGTAGTGATAGTGGAATATTAATATAGAATCTAGGGTTTAAGACCAGGAAGTTTTGTTTGTAGAGAGACTGGAATACCAGGTGGTAATTCAATAATGGGAGAAAGTAATAATCCAGGTATTGGAAAACAGAAGATCCAAGTTCATACAGGATAGAAGCACCAAGTTTGACTTGTCGTGGCTAAGCCAGGAGCGCCTGGCCCAGGATTCCTTATATTTGACTGTTTGAAGACAGGTTTGATCTCAGTGTTTGAGAAAGGTCTGAACATATAGGTTAATATGGATGTTAGGTGGTCCTAATTAGCAGATATAAGCCATTAGGACATTAATAGTAAGAATACTGGAATTGGAGTCCGGAGAGATCTGAGTTCAGATCCTTCCCCTAACTCTTACTGTGATATCAAGTGCAAGATCACTCTCCAAATTTCAATTTCCTCATTCATAAAAACGAGACTCATAAGACCTTTAGAACTTTCCTGACAAGACTCTTGTATGAATCTATTGAGATGCAATATATGTTGTTCCCTTTTGGTGGTCACCACCCACCCCCAACTCAAACTCATAGGTTGGATCCCTTGTGGAAAATTACAAAGTTCACAATTTGCTCTGCTCTTAATAATCAGCTAGAAAATACAATTAGCATGAAGAAGATGCATTAACTGAGATGTCATAGTAAAAAGGGTAGCAACCTGTTTCTTCACAGTAACGTTGGAATATACTCTTCCACACATATATAAAGCATTCACAAGTAGACAGGAACACATGTGGCTGTAAATGCTAAGTGGCACAGCTGGACAACGTTGTTTGGTTTGAGGTGAAAAGTTGAAATACAGTTAATAAGTGAATAAGTATGAATTTGAGCTCTGAGTCTCTTGACTCCAAGTCCAATATTCCTTCCACTGTGCACCTAGATGCCTCACTGTGCCAGCTGGCTGACTCACTTACTTAATCTTTCCTTTGTCCTCCACCTTTAGAATGCAGGAGTGGCCATTGTTTTTAAACATGTCTCTCCTCCAAACTGGCCAGCATTTTCTATCCTGGGAATATAATCAGAGAGAAAACAATAACAAAAATTATTTGGATAGCTAGTTCCATTATGCAACTCTCTCCACCTCCTCAGAGGGGCTGCCAACATTTTAGATGCTCATTTTAGCCTGGGAGACAGATTCAGTTTTATTTTTTTGCATTTTTCCCTTTACAAAAAGGTAATTCCTATTAGAAATCAAATGAGTGTATATGACACAGTCAGGAGGTGCAGGGGATAGAGTGCTCAGACAGGAGTCAACAAGACCTGAGTTCAAATTAGACTTGCCCATATCTCAGTTAATGCATCTTCTTTATGCTCATTGTGAGCTGTTTGATAACAGGCACTATTCATTCAGTCATTCATTCATTAATGCATTTATGCATTTCTTTGAATCCTCAGTACTTAGCAGTTTCTGATACATGGCAGGTGCTTGGTAAATGGTTTTTGACTGCCCCAGGAAGAGTTTGGTGATGGAGAGAAACGTCTCTCCATCTTACTTCTACTCTCTGAGACAGGGAGCAGTAGAAGTAAGAGTAAATCATGGGCATGTTCTTCTGTTAGGTCCACTGAGTCATTGACACTTTCAACTTAGGAGTCATAGGGTATTACTGTGTTATTAAAAAGCAATTTCACTACAAAGCACCCACATTCTTTAGAACTAAATCATATGCATCATCAGCAATATAACTAAGAGCTGAGCCAGCACAGAAATAGGAAGGACTGCTGTAAGCATTCATTGTACATGGGTTGATTCTAATTACATAGGGTACACATGGGACCAAGGGCACATGAGACAAAGGGCAAGATAGAGAGCACACTATAATTCTGCAGGGTCACTGATGACCTCTCATTGTTCTTATGAGCCTTGGTCTCATGATTGCCACCTTAGGCTGCTCTAGTGGCCTTTGCTGTATTCTATTGTGCTAAATGCTTCTGGATGTTGTTCATATGGAAACAGCTTCACTGCTTAGCTGAAGTCACCACCACTTCTAACTTCAGGCTTAGATAACATCCTTCATCAAAGAAGTACTGTTACATACCTTCTGAAGAAACTGGAGCCTATACATTTGGCCTAGCAAGAATTTTGACCCCAGGTCATTAATTATTTTTTTTTAGTCTCCCAAATTTCCACTACATAGGCAAAATGCTATCATATACGTTCCAATTAATTCAAATAATGAGTCCTTTGAAGTGATGTTATTATTAAAATCCATTCTGCATATTTCCATTGGGCTGGAAAAGATGACTATATTTTATGTAATTATAACTCATTTTTTGCTTTTTGGAGGGGAAAAGGCAGGGCAATTGGGGTTAATTAACTTCTCCAAGGTCACATAGCTAGTAAATGTTAAGTATTTGAGGTCGGATTTGAACTCAGGTCCTCCTGACTCCAGGGCCAGTGCTCTATTCACTGCACCATGTAGCCACTCCTATAATTATAACTTCTAATAGTGCTAATTTGACAAGTGTTCATTTGAAATCCAGCCATATGGAAGGAAATTATTATTATTAACATTATATTTTCATGAATTCCACTTAGAAAAAATAGTACCAAACCCAGAAATAAGTAGATCTATTCAGCAAAAAAAGAAAACCTTCTAAATAGTTAATTTTATAACTGTATTGCTATTTAATTCCTATTTTTAGTAATATTTCCTGTGAGAAATTTAGAAGTAAACAACTTTGATCCATCTTTATGAACACATTTAGTTTTAAATAAAATTAGGATTCTTCATTAAAACACACTTAAGTGGTTCAAAAGATCTTCAATTTCACTAGTGCAGTAATTAACTCTGCAAATGGCAGCTGAATTGTTTCCACATTAGTTTTCATCAGAGGCTTCATTATTTGCTACTGCTTCTCGTTCTCCCATGAAAATAAACCAATCAATCCACATAATCATCATATCATTACTTACCTGAAGTCCTTGTGAGGATAAGCTCCTCATACAACATTTCATCCTTTGAGCTGTACTTGAAGCCTTTTCAGTACATGTATAACTTGTCAGAGACTGTATTCCACTTACCTATACTACAAGAACCCAAGGTCATCATTAAACTCTAATGAAGCATTGGAGTATCCAGTGGCTGCTGTAAAGCATAAAGTAGAAGGCAGCATATATATATATATATATATATCTTCATAACAAAAATTGGAAAAAAAGAAAAGTTAGGCACAAGTGAGTACCTTTTAATATACATAACTGCTCTTATTTTTAGAGTGCTTTTCTCAGAATAACCCTGTGATAGAATTAGTAACTAACTACCTTCTCCATTTTCTAGAAAAGGGAATGGAGAATCACAGTATTTTAAGTGTCTTACACATGCACATTTAACCTCCAAGCCAGGATTTGTACTAAGGTCTTGTGGGTTTAAACATCATGATTTCACACTAAGTTAAAATTTCTTATCATAACTAAACTTACTTTCACTGGAGGTATGGGATTCTGCTACCTTCCCGTTTCTTCATGGTTAAAGTCTTTAAGCTCAGAATTTAGCAATGTTAATGAGCTTAAATGTTATTGTTTTCTAAATGTAGCTAAAATTGGTGAAATAACTTTTTTGTACCCTAAGTGATTCCTCTAAATTGAAATAAAGACCTGTAATAGCAAGGATCTTAGCATACACTAGATGACTGCCAGGAAAGGTTCTTTGATAAAAAAGGTTCTTTACTAAAGGGAAGTAAATTCAAAGGGGTCAACAATCTTTAATTAAGCATATGTGAGTATCTATCTGTCTATCTATCTATCTATCTATCTATCTATCTATCTATCTATCTATCTATCTTTCCATCTATCTAAACATTCACTTATTTCAAGGGAAGAACTCAGCACCCTGAACTTCAGAAAATATAAAGAGAAATTACAAACAAAAAATACAGATAGAAAAAATAGCACAATTCAACAGAACAACAGACAGGGCTTCTAGCTGTCTGACTATTGCATACATACTTACTTACCAGAGAGAGAAGCAACAACATCTGGGTTTTCAAAGTCAGGAGGCTCAATAGCTATCAACAGTCTCATCTGGTGAAATCATACCACTCTTCTAATTAGTGATCCCCAAAGCAAAATCTCATCTCAGAATACACATACACTTCTTTGAGGTCAGAAGACATCACAACCTTCATGACCCACTGTCTACTTACAAAGTAACAAAAGGTTTGAGACTTCCTGAAAAATGTGCTTCTCCCCATTCAAGGCCCTCTTGCTGGGTTCCACTTGAGGCTCATTGAGGGTCAGGGAAGATCTTAAAATTCCCTTAACCTTACCCACGGAAATGATATATTCTACAGTCAGTCTTTAGTGATCATAATGCTTCTTACCAAATCTTACCAGATATCTGGTTATGTGTTCTGTCTGATACTTATCTATACACATTTACCTTATTTTTCATTATTTTGCTTCTCATGCTCCTACTAAAAATCTGGGACAGAGTTACTATTAATCCAGTTGTTTCATTAATATTTTGTCCTTAAATGAGCATGATTGTTTCTGTTTCATTTTGTAAACCTTTTTAAAAACAACTTTAATGCATAAATTAAAGATCTATAAGCATATGAAAAAAATGCTCTAAATCACTATTGATTAGAGGAATGCAAATCAAAACAACTCTGAAGTATGACATCTCACCAGTCAGATTATTCAAGATGACAAAACTGAAGGGAAAAAAAATGATAAATGCTGGAGAGGATGTGGAAAAATTGGAACACTAATGCATTGTTGGTGGAGTTGAAAACTGATGCAACCGTTCTGGAGAGCAATCTGGAACTGTGCCCAAAGGGTTAGAAAAAAGTGCATATCCTTTGACCTAGCAATACCACTGTTAGGACTGTATCCAAAATAGATCATGATTTAAAAGTGTCATTATGTACAAAAGTATGCATAGATAGATAGATAGATATAGATAGATAGATACATAGATACGTAGATACATAGAGATATGTGTGTTATTATGACAATAGTCATTTAATTTAACAATGAAAGATCTGAGATTTCATTGATATTTGTATAATACATACTGACAGAGATTATTATTCCTCCATAAAATCATTTTATGAGATAATAGAGTTCAAAAAATGCATAAATTGGGAGCTACCCTGATCATAATCCATCCAAAATTGGTTGGGTTAGTCTTGTAAAAGACAAAATTCATTGCCTTTCAAAAGCAACTTAAATTTAAATAATTTTCAGTAGTGTAGAACCTACCACTGCTTTTACCAGCCAGCAGCATAACCTTTAGAGACCTTTTACTTGAATAATTGAGGGACATTGTGAGTAGAGTATGGGACCTGGACCCAGGAAGACCTAAATTTGAATCCTGCCTCCAATGCTACTTGTGTGACTCTGAGTAAGTTACTTAAATTCTGCCTCAGTTTCCTCAAATGTAACTAGGAATAATAATACCACCTACTTCCTAGGGCTTTTGTGAGAATCAAATGGTCTGCTGAACTATATACATATTTGATATCATTTTTACATTCATGCCATGTTAAAGCTGAGATCCACTCTAGTAGAGACAAAGAACATAAGCAGAGAATAAACTAGCACTGGGGATATAATTTTGGAATCTGCCATTTTGGTGATCCTCATGAATAGAAAATCTGATGGCTGATTTAGAACATCATTTATTTAGCTTACTCACTTTGGGATTGGAAATTAAGAGATTTAATGTAACTTGTTTGTTTTTTCATTCAGTATGAGGGAAGCAATATACATGACTTAGACGTGGATTTGAGCTCACAGCAAGATAGCTTTACTCTGGTAAATTAAACGGCAAAGAAGAGCCTGATCTCATTTTTTTTTCATTTTTCTGATGAGAAGCAGCAGCCAGGGTGGCCTAAAAATATTCCATGCCATTCAGCCATCCATTCATTCAATAAGAACTTGATAAATTTTGAATTTGTGTACAGCATGGAAACATTAAGTGAGTAAACTTGTTCTGTTGGCATATGAATTATACATGATTATGACAGAAGTTTTCAGTCATTTGAAAGAATTTCTGAGTTTTACCATTCTATGAAGTTGAAAGAAAGTGGTCCTTCAGGACCAAGTTTGATGATGAGATCAGTTTTCTTTCTCTTCCACATTACTGGAGATATTAGAGATCTCTTGGCTCAATGGTATTCATAATGTTTCCCAATAAAAAGAAAACAACCAGATGGTAGGCAATATTGAACATTTGATTTCTATTATGCATGAAAATCATCCTGTTGGGAACTAAAGTATCTTATAGTTATATCTTAAATAAAGATGAAGCTAATATTATCTGACCAATAAATTCCCTGAGGAGATTAATAAATATCTGAGTTCAGTTAACTCTTAATTAATGTATGGGAGTTTATAACAGTGCTAACACATGTTTGGCAAAGGTAGCTACGGCAGAGCAAAGATCATAGATTTGAAGGCACCTAGAGGACATATTTTCCAACACAATATTCCTACAAATGGAGAAATTGAAACCCAAAAGGGGTTAATGACTTTCCCAACATATCACAGGTACTTAATAACACTGTGTTTGAGCCCACGGATTTGAGCCATACTTCAAATACAGGACTTATTCTTTTCTTGATAACTAATGATAACAAACAGAATTATTAGCATTATTTATAAAGAATAGGTCTTTGACTTCAGAATCACAGAAATGCCAGCTTTGAAGGGATCTCAGAGGACATCAAGATACATTTTTACCTAATAAAAATAACTTACCATTGCATAGCACTTTTAAACTTGTAATTTGCCATAGATGCATGAATGTATATGTGTGTTTGTGTGTGTGTGTGTGAAAAATCTCATTTAAGAATTTTGTTACCTTTAAGACAGGTATTAAGTATATTGTTATCTTCTTTTTGTTGATGAGAAAACTGAGGCTCACAGTTATGGCCTGTAGATCATACCTGTCATAGCATGTAGGTAGAAAAAATAAATTAGAGTTGAATTGTAGCCAAGTCTCCTCTGTCTTTTTACTATATTACACAGTGTTTTAGAACTGTTTCCATTATTTCAAGGAAAACATATAAGATCATAGATTTTTCTCCTGGAAAGGGCTATAAGGATCACTTCCCATAATTTGCCGCTTAAAAAAACAAAGGCCCAAACTTTTTCACAATCACACAGGCAATGAAAAGCAGAATGGGAATTCAAATCGAAGAACTCTGAATCTAAAGAACACATTTTTCTCCTCTAGACCATATTGATAACATATAATGAAAGAGTAAATTTTACCTTTTTCTAATCTGTACAATATTCCCATTATTTACCATAAGCTTAAAAAATCTCCACACTTCCATTGGGGGGAAAGTTACTTTTGAGGCGGAGCATTCCACTTTGAAACATGCCTTTAATTGTGATTATATTATTTCTTTAACATCTGGAATAATGTTTTGTTCAATGTAATATTTATTTTTCAGATTTAGAGAGCACTTTAATGTTTACAAATTATTTTTTCTCAGGGCAGAGAAAAGATGGCGGCGTAGAAGAAGCAAAACACTGCAGCTCCCACACAAACATGCTAAAAAAATAATAAAATGGGACTCTAAACAGATTTTCAAGTTCCAAAACTCTCCAAAAGACAGAAAGGACATCTGTTGCTACAGGCAGCTTAGCAGGTGGGGTTCTTAGCAGCAGTTTGGGAGCCGTAGCTGAAAACATAGCCGGGTCAGGCCTTGGGGCATTAGGCAGGGAGCCCCGTCTATTGGAGAGCAGATTGGCAGCACTGGAGGCACAGTTACCACATTTATCTGGCCAGAAGGAAAAAAGGCTAAGAGAAAGCTCAGTGGATTTTGCTAACTCAGGAGGAGAAGAGCGGGTCCCGACAAACTGTTCCAGGGCAAGGAAGAAGAGGGAGGCGGCTGTAGCAGCAGGAACAGAGCAGCAGCGGTCTTCACTGGGCTGCTTCAGAGCCCTTGGCCTGCAGATAGCAGGGGGGCTGAGGTGATCCATCAGGGCCAAGGGCTCTTGCATTGAGTGGCCTGGATCTGGATGGTGGTTTTCAGTGGTGGTCCTGGGGTGCGCTTTCAGTGAGCCAAAGCTGGGGGTTGGGGGATGCAGCATCCCACTAAGAGCTCTGGCAGCTGTGAGGGCCCCAGCGATTTGGAACAGAGCTTTCCCCCTCCAGGAAGCAGAGTTCCACAGAGCTAAAAAAAAAAAGCAATTAATGAGAAAAAGGAAGCAAGATAGGAACAGCAGTAAAACTCTAGAATCCTTTCATATGGACCAAAAAAATCAAAGCATGGAGCAGGAGGAAGACACCTTAGTCAGAACTCCCTCACCAAATGCTTAAAAGACACTGGAAGAATGGCTACTAGCTACACATTAACTGAAAAAGGACTTTAAAAACCAAATAAGAGAAGTAGAGGAAAAATTGGAAAGAGAAATGAGAATAATGCAAGAAAGTCATAAGAAGAGAGTCAACAACCTGACTGAAGAAAACAATACCTTAGAGAGCAAATTAACTCACATGAAAAGGAGGCCCAGAAAGCCAATGAAGAGAAGAATGCCTTAAAAAGTCGAATTTACCAGATGGAGAAAGAGTCTCAAAAGCATTCTGAAGAGAATAATTCCTTCAGAATTAGAGTGGGGCAAGTGGAAGCTAATGACTTTATGAGAAACCAA
>CM053600.1:47783713-47811979 GCA_028646575.1 Pseudocheirus occidentalis | reverse complement strand
ATTCACATTATACTCATACCTCCTTTCCTTCTGTCTGTGTATAACCCTTATAGCTGTTCTATTAATGGCATGTTGGGGATTTGAGCATTGATATTCACCTGTTTTGCTGCACTTGGGCCCAGGATTTCACTGTTCTTTGTTGAGGTGAGGCTGGATGCTGTCTTGCTGGGATGATTCCTTTCCTGGACTGCCTCCTACTTTTAGCTCAGTGAGACAGATCATTTTTGCCAATCTTCCAAGTTTTGGGGGGTAAAAGATTGTTTCAACATTTCTTTTGCAGAATTTGTTTTTTTCTGCTATTTTGTCATGGTTTGGAGGTGAATATGGGAAAATTAGGGGATTTTATTCTCACTGTATCATCTTGGCTCCTGGTGGACCCAAATTGCCTTTTTAAATAGAACTTCAGAGTTTGTTTGCATATCATTGAGGAATATTATGGAAGTTAAAAGGAATTTCATCCCCTTAGGTCCTTTGCAGTTTTATTTGGTGAAATGTTGAGAATGATTTGAAGAAGGTTTAGCTTAGCTACCTAAGGGAACTGGAGGAGGTAAAGAGAACCTTTGGATCCATAATGCAATGCACCAGCAGATTCCCAAAAGAATGCTGCTGTGAACAGCTTTTAAGGTTTGGATTACACAGTATAGTGAGCATTCTGTTTATTCCATTACAAATCAAGGCAAGCATTCACAATACATCACAATATAATATTTACAACATTACATCTTATTACAGAAAATCACAATATAGTGTTCATAAGAGCTTAACATTACAATGGCCACACAATTTTCACTACAGTGGCCGCAATATTTAGAACAATGAATACAATCAACTCACAATACAATAATCAGTCTTCCATTCATGGGACAAATCAATACTTAATCATTCAATCAATTCATAATACATTAATCAGTCTTCCATTCATGGGGCAATCACGCACCAACTCAATCAATCTTTAAATACAATTGTTAGAAAGCCACACAATCCCTCCACCCCTCAATGTCGAGTAAACCTCAATTTCATTCAAGGGGAGGCCTTTTCTTCATCTTGACTCTGGGTGACCTCTGTGATACCCTTCCATGGTCCCATATCCCTAAGGAATCCACCAAACAATCACCGGGATTCAGAAGCAGACAGCTCCCAGGCCCTTGTCCAGTCCACAGGACAATCCCTGGCACATGCTGAAGTTCATAGGGTCCAGCACATCTGAAAGGCTTCACCACTTCTCTTGCCTGGAACTCAAGGATCAGCCAGGCCACAACCAAACAAAGTCTTATCCTGGTCATTCTTCTTCAGTCCTCCAGCAGTTCAGCTGGCTCTAAGACCCAGAAGGAATATGAGCCTTCCAGCAAGCCCTCTCAGGCCTCCAGGTGGCCTTCACCGAATTCTGGTCTTAGTCAGCTTCCAGATGTGGGGAGAGAAACTCTCTCTCTCTCTCTCTCTCTCTCTCTCTCTCTCTCTCTCTCTCTCTCTCTCTCTCTCTCTCTCTCTCTCTTTCTCTCTCTCTCTTTCTCTCTCAGCTGGCTTCAGTCTCCACGATTCTTCCTTCACCAGGAGAAACAATCCAGTTCTGTCTCTCTGTCTCTGGAATTCTTCTTTATGTACACACACTGGCCTCTTGTCTCAGCCAATCCCCTTCTGTCACTTCATCAGGGGAGTTCACACCTTCTTAACAGGGGACAGGGCTCGCACCTTCCATACTTAGCCCTAAGTCACTAAGTGCTAAGTATCTGCCAAACTGATTGCTGTTACAGAACTTTAACTCAGAAATTTGATAGAGAGAATATGAATGCCACCAAAGCAAAGTGAAGTTCAAGAGACAAACAAAAAATGTCTATTCTCTAGGCTGGTTAGTATCTACATTTCAGGACAGTTATGAAAACCCCTATGACTGTAAGCTAAAGAGCTGGTAGAAGAATCTATATCCATTATGGAAAATAAGCAGATGAAAGCAGAGGAGGGCACCAACTGTAGCTATGAAGAGTTAATACTCAGTGAAGAGTAGGATACCATGGCTCAGAGGTGCCCTGGCTAACATCACCAAGATAGTATCAGTAGAAGATATTGACATCTTTACAGTATCAGTAGTGTGAATTGCCTTTGGAGTATGTTTCTTATGTATTGCTTTCCCGTGTATTTTTACTATAGACTTTTCTTTCAAGTGTGTTCCATGACTATACATATTCACATATTGTATACCCCAATGTACTGTCACATACATTTTGTGTATGTAAACTTTCTTCTAATAGTAGAGTAGAAAATTGAGGCAAGTTATAACTCCAAGTGTAGAAGCGAGGGTGTCTTTCTTGACTTATTTACCATATTGTTTAATTAAATTCATTTTACATTTATCTAATGTGTTCTCCAATATGTTCAATATTGGGTATTCTTGAGTTGCACATTTTGCTGGGTGCTAACTCCCAAATAATCTCAAACCTTGACCAGTATTCTAAGGGTCTACATCTGAGTTGAGCACCATGTATACCACTAATAAAAGTAACATATGAGAAACCTCACAATTCAGTGGATCTTGGTGCTAACTAAAGGGGATCTGAGTAGAAAAAAAAGAACAAATATTTTTTTTTTATCTTTTGAATCTAGGAATTCAAAGAAGTCATTCATTTACTTAAAAAAATAGTGGGGCGCAGTAAGATTTTCTTTTTTATATGCATAAAAGAGAGAAGTTAATGGCAACCTTATTGGATTTGCAATTGGGAGATTTTGTAAGCCTGGTGAGTTTAGACTTTACCTAAATGAAATAGGGCTTTTCCCCCATCAAAGATAATCTGGACAGGGTTATAGATAGAACAAATGCCCTCACAAGAAATTCATGAGACCTAAACTCAGATGGAACTAAATAATCATTCCATAGTACCATAGAGACATAATTTTTCAAAGATTAGCACATCAGTATGCAAACTAGTTTTGATCATTAATGAGATAGCTCATTAACCAGAGAAAATAGAAGTTTATTACAATTATATTGTAATAGAAGTGATTAATTTCCAGTTGGTTTGGGGAAGCCAAAGAAGATGTGGCAGCCAAAGAATTTTGTACCAACATAATTCCCAGACATAATACACCACTAACAGGATCCTTTTCACAATAAACACCAGCAGGAGACATTATTTTCATCTAATAATAAGTTTGTATATGATGATTATGAGATGGTATTGTAGAAAGAATTTCAATAGGTCTATTAATAACCCTTTTAGATTCTGTTCTCTTCTATTCCATCTTGAAATTTGATTATGTGCTTTTTAAAAAAGATGATAGTCCTTAATCTATAATCCTCTGTCATGTCAGGCTTTGACTGCTTAATGTCCCCTAATAATACCATATCTTCACTACTCTATTTTCAATATCCTAAAAACGATAGAAAGTTTGTAATTATATTCAAATATGTTTTTTTCTTTCTTCAGCAAATTTCATTTTTAAAAAGTATAGATACATGTTTAATACTATATAATTAAATTCCATATACATTTATGAAATAAGGCACTATACTAGCAGTTAAGCCACAGCCTTACTAAAATACAGTCCCTGCCCTCTTGATAATTGTAATCTCGAAAGGGAGAAGAGGCAGTACAGAAATATATAGTGAGGTTTAGGCAGATCAGTTCTGTTGTCAGAGTGGGTGTACTTAGGGCTTAGATTTGAGAAGTTCTGGGAGATATTAGCCCAAACAGAAAATGTTATTTTCTCTTATCTCTAGAGAGAATGATAAAGTGTTGAGTGACTGTATGTACACTTACATATTGGGTTGGAAGGAAAGGCTGTGAAGGAGATTCAATTGTGTTTCAATGGAATATAGCTACCTTAATTAGCTAGAGCAAGGAGGATAGGATCTAGACTCCAGAGAGACAGAGTCAGTAAGGATAATTATTTGTGCTTGGCACTGTGATGGACCAGACTCCATTGTAGACTCTGTCTTCATATACCAGTGCAAATAGATAAAAGTGGAGCTAAGGCAATAGCTGATGAGTGGATAGAATCATATTGACCAAGAATTCTTGAGGGTAGTGAGGTATTTCTTTACCCTTCATTTCTCCTTTTCTCACTTAAAGGGAAGTTGCTTAATTCAAAAATGTATTAATATTTGGTCATAATCTGATTTAATCAATATTTTAATGGAAATCTATTTCACATAAATATAATCATTCATAAATCTTTGGGTTTCCATATTTGATTATTTGTGAATATGGAATGATAAGAGAGAGGGATAGTGACTAGTTTTGATATACATGCAGAAATGAATAGTCAGTAAATATTACAATTTCCTGGGGGCCTGGGAATGATATAAGAAAGAGTGGTACTGATCGACTGATAAAGTCTTAAAGTGGGTAGAGTTGGATCCAAGGTTTTTGCCTTTATTAAGTCAGTTCTCATGCTGTCTGAGAGGTGGCAGGGCTTTTGGCTCACAATACCCTCTTCATGGTCATTTCCCATACTTCAAACCCCTCCATTCAAACATGGAGATATGCTGTTGGGGTGTAATGGAGGGTAGTGACAATATATAATTTATGCTTGCTCATAGAAGAATGAGAATCCTAGACCATGCTTTAAAAGGTAGAATGTGTGAAAGGTCTCCTTTTCACTTTCATGTTCAAAGACACAAACTTTCAGATATTCTGAGAAAGAAAGGCAAAAACTACATTGGAAAAAGAGAATTAGCAAATCCCTGAGGGAGTACTTAGTACAAAATGCTAAGAACTACTTAGGTAGTATTCACTTCCAGACATTGGCAAGGAAGGATTCAAACATGATGGCCAACTGAATTGGGTCTTAAAGGATAGGTAGGATTTCAAATGATAAAAGTTGGGGCAAGGTCAAGTTGTAGCAAAATAGAAAATTGTGAACAAAGGTACAGGTGTAGAAAAAGGTTGTGGTAACTGGTGAAGTAGAGCAGATAGATAGCTTAGTGGATAAATCATTGGACCTAGAGTCAGGCAGTTGTTGTTATTGTGTGATTTCACTTGGGTCTGACTCTTCATGAACCCATTTGGCCTTTTCTTTGCAAAGATACTAGAGTAGTTAGCCTTTCCTTCCCCAATTCATTTTATTGATGAAGAAAGTAAGGCAAACAGAGTTAAGTGACTTGCCCAAGATCACACTGTTAGTGTCTCAAATCAGATTTAAACAGTTTTCCTGACTCTAGGCCCAGTTTTCTATCCACTGTGCTGCATATCCGCTCATACTGTGGAGTCAGGAAGACCTACACTTATTAGCAGTGCAATCATAAGCAAGTCACTTAACTTCTGTTTGCTTTGGTGGAAGCTAGTGGATAAAGCACTGGTCCTGGAGTCCAGCCATATATATTTACTAGTTATGTAACTCTGGGCAATCATCTAACCTCCATTTGCTTTAATCCACTGAAGAAGGAAATAGCAAAGGCCTTCAGTATCTTTGCACATGGACAATATTGGCATTCTACTGTCCATGGGGTCACAAAGAATTGGACATGATTGAATAAACCGTCAGTGAAGGCGATGATTAAAAGCAGAGTTCCTCATGATCTGGTTTTGGATCAGTTGTTCTGTAGCTCTCATTAGCCAGTGGCAAATCATTAATTACTGCAAATATTCACTTCACAAACAAATAGAACTTAATGTCAAACAAAACACCTTAACAAACAAAAGTTTATTGAGACCTATGTGTATAATGGCACTGTTCTTAGGCTGGGAAAGATATAATTGATTTATAAATAAAAGTTAACAAATAAATTGGTGAAACAAGGCATACAAAGATATAGAATTAAATAAACTATGCTAAAACACTTCTTTTTTTCCTTTTGCTACAATAAAAATAAAATGAAGAAAAAAAATCTGTCATCAGTAAGTTTTTTTTATTTATTTTAATTATTTGCCTTAGGAATAAAGCAAATGAGTGGTGGGGGGGGGAGCATTATTGGATATTTTGCAATGGCTAACATTAAAGGGAAGGCTATAGGTATAGGTGGTCTAAAGTATAATTTCAATGATAGTCCATACTCAAGAAATGGTCAAAGAAATATAAGCAAACTAACAGATAACTTTAAAAGGGTAAAAGTTGGTCCCAAAGCTAGAATAATATATAACAAAAATAAAATGCCCCCAATAGTACATACAGAATTTAAAAATACTTAAAGCTTATGGAAAAGATCCTGTGTAATCACTGTGTATTATCTAGGAGAGAACTTCATTAGAAAAATCAAATTACATGAAGAGAAGTCAGGGTGGAGTTTTTCTCCATCACAATGGAGGAAGTGCCCATCCACATGCTGTAGCATTGTAATGATCATTAATTGAAGTAACCATTGAGTCTAATTAGGCAGAAGGTTTAATAATAACAGTCAGTGGCAGCAGCAGCATTAACAACTAGCACATATTAAGTGCCTTCTATGTGCCAGTCACTATGAAAAATGGTTTATGAATATTATCTTAATTGCTTGATCCTCACAATCCAGTTAGATAGGCACTATTATTATACCTATTTTAGAGATGAAGACACTGAGGTAAACAGCGGTTGAGTTATTTGTCCAAGGTCATATAGCTTCTGTTTCTATGGTGAGATTTGAACTCAAGTCTTTCTGACTCTAGGCCTAGTGCTATATGTACTAGACCCGTCTAGCTATTTGTAATGAATAGAGCACTGGATTTGGAGTCAGTAAGAAAGGTTCAAATTCTGCTCTTGAAATTAGTAAAGCCATCGTGTCATCTGTCTTGCTTCTTTCCTCCTCAGAACTACATTCCTCAGATTTAATCTCTAGGAGTCATGTCCATGGTGCAGTCAATACATTCAACACAACTTTGGAAGTCCTACTGTATTGTCAAGCAATTTTAGCTCTCCAATGCAGATTCACTGTGACCACTATTTTATCGAATCATACCCAGACAAGATCATGTTTCATAGCTCTCCAGCTAGACAGCTGGATTTTCTTGTTATTGACCTTTTTTTCCCATTGGTTCTAAGGATTTTCTTATTATCTTCTGTAAGGAATAACTGGTTGGGACAACTGGCATAAATGCTATAGATTCAAAAGCTCTCAAGTAAACACTCACACACACACACACACACACACACATTTCCTCAATTCCTAAGTCCAGGGAAAATATAAAATACACTGACCTACATACAACTTTTGATATATTTGTCCATTGCTATCCAGATAGATATTAGCCCATCTGACTGGAAAAACAAAACATGATAAATGAGAATATATTAGAGCAATGTAAGATTAACCCCTACATATTTTATATACTTTTAATTTGAAATGGGGATAACATTACAATTATTCCCTGCTGGAATTTTCTTATAGCTATAAATGAAATACTGTTGATTTTTGTGGATTTATTTTTATATCGTGCTATTTACTGAAGTTATTGCTTTAATTGTGTTCTTTGCTGATTCTCTATGAACCAGGAGATATTTGAAGTAAATCACTATGTCATCAGCATCTGATTCTTGGGATAGTTTTGTTTCCTCTTTGATCAAGTTTATTCATTTAATTTTTTTTCTTGTCTTAATAATAATTTTAAAACTATAACTGAAAAAAGGATAAATGAAGGAATTGTGGCTTTACTCTTTGAGTTTCCATTATACTTTTAGCATGTGTTAATGGTCCGTCTGTGTCTATATTTTGTAGGGTTTTGAGGAGTTTGTTTTTATTAAAATAAATGCTATAAAAGTCTCCTATTCATCATCTATTTTTATAATATTGTGTTTTGTTTTTGTGTGATTATATTATTTTTATAAATGTTACTGTAGTCATCTGAATTTCATTTATGACGTTTTACTATGTGTGGGTGTATCTGTTCTGTGAGTGTGTGAATGGGGTGTAGTTTTGTCTTCTATCTTCTGAATTCAACTGTAATTACAATAAATCTAGCTGATTATTCCTTTTGTTTAAAGTTTAGGAATTGGGAGAGGAGGGGAGAGTTTCTCCATCTCCCTTGAGCCTCAGTCCAATATTGCCAGTTACATATTGGGTGTTGCTTAACTGAATGTCCATGTAATATCTCAGACCTAACATATCCAAAAGAGAAGTCATTATCTTTTTTCCCTCGAAGCAACTCCTCTTCCAAACATCCTTACTTCTACCTAAGCACCATCATTCTTATGTCTCCCAGGTTCATAATGTTAGTGTTAATCTAAATTCCTCACTCACCCTCATTCACCATATCAAATGCATTTCCAAATCTTGACACTTTTGTCTCCTCCACTCTTCTATCCTTGCCCATGCTATGTGACTCTTATCTCTGAAATGAGGCTCCACAATATCTTTCACTATTTTCCCCACCTCTCTACTCACAGCCACAACTTTAGGCCAGAATATCATCAACTCTCATGAAGATTATTGTAAGAACTCTGTACTTGACTTGCTTGCTTAAATCTTTTTCCAAATTTATCATGCACATAACTACCAAAGTAATTTTCTCTAAGTCCATATTTGACTGTGACATGACTGGAACTTCCTAATGCTTCACAGGTAAAATGTAAACTCTTCTATTTTATTTTTAAACATCATCAGGCCCTGCTGTGTCTTTCTGCTTCATTGTACATTACTCTCTCCACAGAAGTTCCATATGCTCTGTGATTCAATAAAATTGATATCTCTATTTCTCACAAACAACTCTCAACGTCCTTCTCTGTTTATTTCCCCTGGTCATATCCCTCTTCTTGGAATGTACTTCCATCTTTCTTCAACCTAATAGGATACCAAATTATGAATAGATCCACACCCAAAATATTATTCTTCCTCCTTGTCTCCAAATGATCCTACCACTATTATCTGTCTTTTAAGGCAGCTCAAGAACTACCTGGATGAAAACTTTTATAAAGGCTGCAAATGTTTGTGCCCTCAAATCCAAACTATCTAAATTATTTAATTCATTGTATTATTTTCCTTTACTTTCTATTCATTTTGCATATGCCACATATGTAGCTGTTTTCTCTCCTATTTGAATACAAGTTACTTGAGAGTAAGTATTGTTCTATTCTTTGTATTTGTTACCACAGCTTTTCAATATACAAGCTTGCTTGATATTTTGTTCAAATAAATCTGAACTTTTTTTTCATTTCCCTTTTGGTGTGTTTTGCTTTGTTTTGTTTTATATTTAAGTGGCTGGTTGAAGGTTTAGTCTCTTCTGTTACATGTTTTGTAGACCTAAAGGTTCCTGAACTTTAGTTTCTATCATTGCTTTCAGAATTCACTGTTTCATCAGTGTTGACCATTGCTATGGCACATGAACAAATGCTTTACATCTGGCCCTTTGCAAACACTGTTTCATGATTCTTGCTACTGACTACATTCTGTCTTCTTAGAGGATCATTCATGTCAAGATCTCAAACAGCCATTTTGGGTTCTTCCTATCAACCTAAGCCAAGAAGATAATGCAAGATGACTCTAAAAGGGAATATTTTAAAGTTAGAAGTTTAAGCCTATGAATGAGTTAAAGATACGTTTAGATACTTATTTCATGTTTGGCACAATTTTAAAGTAGGAAGAAATAAAGAATGGAAATTCCAAACCTAAAAACTCTTAAAAGGTATTAAAAGGCATACTGGGAAAATGTGTTATAGATGATATTCCTTTTTAGTCTTCCTATAATGTTACCTATTCACCCCCTCAAATGCTTTCTCTTTTTTTAAATGACTGGAATAATATCTATTACAACTAAATAATTTACCTTAGAAGCCATTGTGCAGGAGAGACTTTAATTCCTTGTAATAAGATGTCAAACTCTAAATATTAGGTTACTATTTTTTATTTGAAGAATTAAATTTATCTTTTTGGCTATAAAAATGCCGGCAGGGTTTCCAAAATGGCTTAGCTCTGGATTGTTTTAAGATGCAAATTTCTTGGGGGAAAATTTCTCATTCAACTGTTCTTTAGTATAATGTATCCCTAGCACTCCGTTTTCTGAGTTAATGATCAAAGTCAACTATATATCTTTTTAATATGAAGATAGAATTTAAATTCAATGTGATAAATAGAGGAGGAATGTAATATTAAGGATCATTGGGAGTATTTTCCTCCTGACTTTGTTTCATTTGGTCATTCTTTTTTCATTCCATTGCACTGTGAATTAGAGAATAACATACATAATTTAGGATGAGTACTTTACTTTTGCTAGTAAAGTAGAAAAAGTAATTCACTTGATTAAAAAAAATATCCAATGCATTATAATTGCACTGTGACAGCAAAGATTTGAGGACAAGAAGTCTTTGTGAACTTATCATTAATATATGTCAAGTACCATTACAATAATATTGTTGCTATAGAGTTGTTTCAGTCATTTCCAACTCTTGATCCCATTTGCGGTTTTGGGGGCTAAAATACTAGAGTAGTTTGCTATTTCCTTCTCCAGTTCATTTTTAGAGATGAGGGAACTGAAGCAAATAGGGTTAAGTGATTTGTCCAGGTTAACACAGTTTATAAATGTTTGAATCCATATTTGAATTTAGGTCCTCCTGACTCAAGAGCCAGTAAGCTATCTACTGGGCCATCTACACGCATAGTTAAAATACAACAATGTATTTTTTTTAAGTTTAATGCAGTTGAAAGATTTCTAAAATTTACAATAGTACATAATTGATGTTATCTACCAACCTCTAAATCAATGCTACCCTCCAAAATAAAAACTACACAGTCATAAATAATTAAACATTAATCCTTTTTGGTCTTTCCTATTAAAGCTTAATATCCAGTTGTAGTGCATATTAATAGCCCATTCTAATTAATGCTATCTCAGAGAAGGAGACATTCAATAAATGTGTTGAATGATTAATTTCGCATTGAACAAGGTAATTTCCAGGGTCATTTTCCACTTGTTGATATGGTTACAATAAGCTCAGCAAAACAGATGCTTTAAGGCAGGGTATTTTCTCTGATCAGCTCTCTTTAGTGCTTTATTGCAAAAAACAGAATATTTTAGGGTACTGTTGGCACTGATAGGGAGAGAAGAGAGAAAAACTGGGATTTTCTGTGAACATGAAGTCATCAAAAGATAATTATCCCATACTAAACTATCCTTTAACATGTAAACTCATCCATTATATTAAAAAAAACCCATTAAACTTACAAAATGATGACTACAATAAAATAAGAGAAAAGAGATAAAGTTGGAATTTCAAGATTAAAAAATCTGGGTCTCACTTTATAATATTTATATTTTTATGTGGTATTAGATAAGTCAGTGGACAGCTACATATTGTAGTAGATAGAGCACTGAGCTTGGAATCAGGAAGGCTCATTTTAATTAATTCAAATCTAGTTTCAGACAGTTACCTGTGACCCTCTACAGGTCACTTAAATCTCTTTGCCTCAGTTCCTCATCTGTAAAACAAGGAGGAGAAGGAGATGGCAAACCATTCCAGTATCTTTACCAAAAAAAGTCCCCAGAAAGGATCATGGAGGGCTGGACATGATTGAAACCACTGAACAACAGATAAGTCATTTGCCCTTTCTGCCTCCAATATCCAAATAATCCTATGACATTTTGGGCCTCCTTCTTGTTGGTAGGGGTAGGAAAATCCTGAATCTTTTGTCAAGCTTGAGGAAGAATCTCTTGTAGTCCCTTATTACACTGTATATCTCAAAATTTTACATTTTGAGCTGGTCCTTGAATCTTCACAAGGTTAATTTCTCACCCTTTGCTTTTCATATATTCAATTAAAAGTGTCAAACTCTTCTCCACTTCTTTTGTTTCTTTTCCGTGTTTCATGATATCATCAACATATTGGGTAAACTGTACATCAGGTAGCTTTAATTCATGCAACTGTTCAAACACAATCCTGAGACAAATAGTGGTGCAATGCAGGTATCCTTGTAACAAGTGGGTGAAAGTATATTTTCTGTCTTCACAAGTTAAAGCAAACTGGTCCCATTGTTTAGAGTCTTTTGGGATGGTGAAGAAGGCATTCTCCAAGTCAATAACTGAGTATCAAGTTCCATTATATTTGTGGATCCTTTCAATTAAGATGACAGTATCTGGAACAGCAGCATACAAGGGAGCAGTCACTTTATTCAGTTGTCTATAATCCACTGTCATTCTCCACATCCCATCTGGTTTTCCTACTGGCAAGGCAGGATCATTCCATTATGTGGTTGTAGAGACTAACACTACTGCTTTTATATTAGAGGTATTAGATTAGTTGTAACTATATTATATTAGCGGTTATTTATATTGGTGGTAATTTCATCTTGCCCACCTAGTACATGATATTGTTTTAAAGTAATTACTTCAGAATGTTCAAATAAAGTGGTTGGGTCCATTTTTTTTTATTTTGCTCACTAAAACTGTATTACTTCCTATCTTTTTTTACAACAAATCGGTATCTTCCTGCAGGTAAATTCAGTCATACCTCTCAATATATCTATGCCAATAATGTATTCAGGAATGGGTATAATAACTAGAATATCTTCTTTCTTAGGTAATTGTTCAATTTTCATTGTTACTTTAATTTGTCTGATATTTCAGCCTTTCCCAGTTTTGTGATGGTAATAAGAGTTCCATGTTTAAAATTATAAGGGTTTCCATGGATGAGGAAGATCTCCACCCTAGTAGCTATCAATAATCTAGTTACAGTGATTGGTCCATTTTTCCAATATATTGTTAAACCAATATGAGGTTCATAATCTTGTCTGCGTATTTTCTTAATCTTGGCTGGCACTTGGCCTATTTTCTATTCTCCCTGAATGTGTGGCAAAATTGGATTCAATGATTCAGGAGTATCTGTAGGGGTGGTTGCTACTTCTCTATTCAGTCTGATATTAAATACCCTTTCTTGGTACATCTTGGTATAGCTTTTCAATTAGAATACCATTTGTTCTAAAATCTACTCTGGCTCTCAAAAGAGCAGTAAACAATTACCTTCTTGTCAATCTATTTTGTATTTGAATCTGCAGGTTATTTCTTCTCCTTTATTGAGGAAATTTATCTTTTCCCAAATCCTCTAAATCACTTAACTGTGAAATATTATCCAGCACCTCTGAAAGAGGGTACCATATTTCCCCAATTAGTAGAGTCAGAATTAGGTCAGGAGGAGTCATCTTCAGTATCATATTTCTATGAGGAACTGAGAAGGGGATATCATGATATGGATTTGCATCTCCAACCATGATACCAGTTATCACTACTTCCTCCTTTAGCTTTCTCATACAGTCTCTAAGTGAGTACCAGTGTTTGTCTCCATCAGGCCAGA
Source organism: Pseudocheirus occidentalis (assembly GCA_028646575.1). Lineage (NCBI taxonomy): Eukaryota > Metazoa > Chordata > Mammalia > Diprotodontia > Pseudocheiridae > Pseudocheirus > Pseudocheirus occidentalis. The sequence continues at coordinate 47,798,797 of CM053600.1, read as the reverse complement.
TAGAGTCAGTAGGATATTGTTTATTTCATCACTCTGCAGTTAAAGCTAACAGATTAGTTGTGTTTTTTTACCTCCTTGTTTGTGGTAATCCCTAAAAGCTTGGTGTACAAAAGGATTCTGACTAATGCCTATAAATTTTAAGCAATCCACATTATTTAATGATGCTCCTTCAGCTCCTTCATCACTGATTATTACCATCCAAAAGGCTGAAAACTCTCCCATTCTTTGGGTGAATTGACTTAATAATTGGCTGGTGAGTGAAATCCTCAATTATTTCCCTGAACTCAGTTTGATCTGGCAGTTCTCCTGCTTTCTACTTATTATGAGGTGAACTTCTGAATTAGAAGATTATTCATCTAAATGTGTTCCATTCTTCTCTCATACATTTTCCTGGCAGGTGTCAGGACAACTAAGCCCAGCCCATACAAAAGCTGCATGTACATTCCTTTTATTAGTGTTTTGCTTCTTTTTAGCTAAAGAAACAGTAGGTTGTTTTTCTACCACCTGAGACCCTCCAGCTTGTTCTTTTAAAGGAGAGCCCAATTGCTGTGGCACAGAACAATTCTCATGCCACTAGCTATCCCTTGCTATCTGAGGTTTCTCCTCCAGCAGCTTATCTCTACTTTTACACATGAAATGATAACTTGTACCAAGACCCAGCTTCTCCTACACACCCCTGCCAGTTCTTTCCCTTTTCCCTTTCTATTGATATCCTTTATAAACATCTTTCCAGATCTCTGGATTCTCTCTTCTGTAGCCTTGGTTCCCATTTTTCACAGTGCCCTGTGCTTTTTGCCTTTTCTCTTGCTGGGGAAGAATAAGGCAAATTGTCCCATCCTGGGATAGCCCTTTCTCTCTCTAAAGTCCTCCTGACTCCAAAGAGAGGTCTGATATTTTGTAATCCCATTCTTTTCAACAAATATAATGCCAATGTGATATTCATGGCACTCACATCAGCTATGAACGTACTGGTATAATTATGAATTAAAAAATGTAATCTGCTCTCCACATAGAGTACAGAACCAAAGCATTTATTCAAATACCAGAAAGTCAAATTCATCATAGTGACCAAGAAGTTGGTACACATAACCAATGCAGTGATTACCAACAGTCCCAAGCCTTCCTAAGCCTTGCCTTTGTCAGACCTTCAAAACAAAAGAGGGTCCCTTAATTAAGAATGTCAGCCTCCTTGCTGCTTGCTCCCAGCAGTTCTGGTTCTCTTTCACCCTTCCTGCTCCAACTGTCCTGCTCCATCCTATCACCAAGCTGTTCCCCCCTCACACCTCACCCATCCCTTGTGGGCTCCATGTAATTACATTTTGCCTGTTAAGGACAAGGAAGTTCTTCAAATCCCCTTAGGCCTATTAAGGGGCTGGAAAGATCTTCAAATCACCATTGCCATTACATTAATCTGAATAAGTGTCTTTAAGTAAGTAATGTCTGATTAGACCTGCTTGTTTTCCAATGAACTCTCAAAAGCCTTCTCCAAAACCACAGTTCTAAAGCATCAGTTCTGTGACGCTCAAATGTTTTTATAATCCAACTCTCATAACTATACATTAGTACTGGAAAAATCCTAAGTTCTATAATATGAAACTTGTTAACAAGGTTATATCATTGCTTTTTTAGTATACTATATAAATTTCCTGTTCTTTTCCTTCTAAGAAACAAGTGTTTTTGTTTGTTTCTTTTTGTTTTGTTTGTTTTAAATTTCTTTGCTACACTGATGGTCTGAAGTGATCTTTGAGGCCAAGAATATAAAATATGACTCCATTTCATTTCTGTTCCCTCTGTTTGCCAGGAAGTAAAGGGACTAGTTGTCCTAAGTTTTTGTTTGATTGTGTGTTTATTTGTTTGGTTTTTTGCTTGAGTTTCAAGCCAACTTTTGCATCTCTTCTTTTACCTTCATCAAGATACTTGTTTACTCTTCTTCACTTTCTGACATCAGAGTGGTACCATCTTCATATCTGATATTATTGATATTTTCCCTGGTAATCTTAATTTTGGCTTTTGATTTATCCAGTCTGTTATCTCACATGATGTACTCTGCATACAAGTAAATAAGGTGATAACACATAGCTTTGTCATACGTCTTTCCCAATCTAAAATCAATCAGTTGTCCTAAGTTTGGTTCTAAATGTTACTTCTTGTCCTGCAAACAGATTCCTCAAAAGACAAGCAAAAGGATACAGTACTCTCATCTGTTTGAAGACTTACAACATTTTGTTATGGTCCACACAATCAATGGCTTTAATGTAGTAAGTAAAGCAGAAGTATATTTTTGTTGTTGTTTTGTGGGTTTTTCCCTCTTCTGGAATTCTGTTTTCTCCACAATCCAGTAAGTGTTTATAATTTGATCTCTAGTCTCCTGTCTCTTTGAAAACTAACCTGCCATTCTGGTCATTCTTATTTAACATATTTCTGATGCCTGAGATAAACTGAGACCTGGAAAGACTTTATTGTAGAAAGATCAGGGTCATCCACTACAACTATGCCATCACTAATCTTCTTGTCCTTTGTCTTGCCCCTGGACTTTGATGACTCTGGAAGACTGTATAAGAATGATAACTTTGCACAACTGTGCCTCATTTTAATCCAATTAATGTACAAGTCAAGCCATTACACTCATGATGTCATTGGTCCTCTTTCAGAGCAATGATTGAATAACAACAACAATTGCTGAAACCTAGCTTGTAGAATCATGATAATAAACTTTCTGGCATGTGAAATGAACAGCATAGATTGGTTATTTGAACATTCTTTGGCATTGCCCTTCTTTAGTATTGAGATGCAAGCTCATCTTTACCAGTCTATTGGTTACTTTTGAATTTCCTAAATTTGCTGGCACATTGAATGCAACACTTTAACAGCATTATCTTTAAGGATTTTAAATTGTTCAGCTGAAATTCTGCCCCTCCATTAGTTTTATTGCTATCAATGCTTTCTAAGGCCCTCTTGGCCTTGGAATGTATGACTTTAGGTCAATTACCTATCTATACCTCATCTGCAAAGTAAAGGTTTTGAATTAGGTCCCTTGCAGTTCTAAATCCTATTCTAGGAGGTAAGAAGGAAAAACAAAACAAAGAGGAAGGTAAAGAATAACAGAAAAAGCCAGCTCTTTTCCAGGGAAGTCAAAAATTATTTCTTTACATCTGGTAATTCATTATAGAGAGACTGACATTACTATCAATATACTGTATTAATTTGAACCAAATAGGCATTGAAACCAAGTAATGTGACTGTACCATGGAGCTCATTCTAGTGGGATTGTTCTCTATAGTAGACATGTACTACAAAGAAGTTACAAAACATACCTTCTTTTCTTCCAAAGTATATATATATAAAGGGACAGCAGTGTCCTGTCTAGCTGTGGTAGAAAAAAAAGTCTTACATCTATAGCCAACAAGGGAAAGAAGAAACAGACACTTACTTGGAAGAAAAAAAATCTATCAATTGCTTCTGTTTAAAAAAGAAAAGGAATTTGACAAAATAATTAAATGAACACATTCTTGAATATCACTGTGCCTGTGTGTTCAAAGAGATTGTTCTCATGTTTGACAAAATATTTATGAAGTAGCTTCAAGGAGCAAAGTCCTGTGCTAAGAACTGGTGAGAGGAGCAAGAGGGAGGTGAAGTTGTAACCATGGAGGAAGAAATACAAAGTGGTAGAAAATAGGATTCCTGCAATTAAGGTATTTATAATATGGTAAGGGAGAAAAGTAGCAAATATTAGTGATGACAAGAGGACAGGGAAGGGGGACAGAATAAGCAATTATTTACTCCCCACCTTGTGCCAGACATCATACTAAGCATTTTTTACAAACATTTGATCCTCACAGCAATCCTGTCAACTAAAGAAAGAGAAAGGCAATGAGCATTTACATAGCATCTATTATCTGTGAGGCACCGTACTAAGCATGCCTAAGGAAGGTGATAGTATTTCCATTTTACAGCTTTAAAAACTAAGGAAATGTTACTTCCTCAGACTCATGCAACTATTAGATTTCTGAGGATGCATTTGAACTTAAATCTTTCCAATTCCTGAACCAGGCTTCTCTCAGTTGTGTTACACAACTGGCCCTGATGAGCATTGTTCTTACTTACTCCATTTTATAATTAATGTAAATTAGAGTCATAGAACCATATAGGAGTTCAGAGGATATAAGGGTAACCTCCGCAGTTGAATAGCACAGTGGAAAAAGTGATAGATGATGAACTATGAAATGTGGGTTGATTATAATCTACTGGCTATGAGACATCAATCAAGCTGCATTAGTTAGGGACTATCTCATTTTCAAAAATTATAAGACAATAATAATATCTGTTCTACTCACTCCATCAAATTACTCTGTGGATCAAATGAGATTGCCAACTAATATGAACCATCAGTGTTATACTTATTTAAATTATTATTCTTATTTCAGGTAAGATAATCAGAAAAGATTTCATTATGAAGGCAAAATTTTACAGAAATATGAACTTAGAGTTGGAAGAGACCACAAAATTCATTGTTACCAACATGAATACTGAGGCCCAGGCAACCAAGTTGATTTTCCTAGTGAGTTAATGGCAGAATCAGGACAGGAACACAGATCTTCCAAAAGTTACCTATTTTAGTGTGCTATTCAATAATGATATTTTTTTCTTGTTTTTGTTTTTTTTTTCTTTTTGGAGGGCAGTTGGGGTTAAGCGACTTGCCCAAGGTCACAGGGCTAGTTTTTTTTGTGTTAAGTGTCTGAGGCCAGATTTGAACTCAGGTACTCCTGACTCCAGGGCCACCTAGCCGCCCCATGATATTTTTTTCTTAAGGGAAGAACTTTAAAGGATACATAAGATTTTGGTAAACAAAGATGGGAGGAAAGCATGCTAGAAAGAAAGAAGGTAACTGAACAAAGGAATTTCACAGTACCAGTTGACTTAATGACAGAAATTCTCTTGTTGGTAGTGGGACACAGTTAAAAAGTAGGTTAATGGCACATTTAGAAAAAAATTTTGGATTCCAGAATAAGAAATGGGGCTATTATTTGGTAGATAATGGAAAGTCACAAGCTTTTGAGGAGAATGACTTGATAACACTGGGTTTTAAGCAAGATGAAAATGGTGATGATATCACAGACAGTGATCTGAAAAGGAAGACCATTTACATGGCTTACCCATTATTATTTTTAAATTAAGTTTTGTGTTTATTTTTAGTTTACATCATTAATTCTACAAGATTTTAAGTTCCAGATTTCTCCCCATCTTTCCATTCCCCTCCCCAAAAGAGCAATCCCACTGAATAGCCCCTCTTCCATTCTGCTCTCTCCTATATTCTCCCCCATTCCCCTTCTCACTTTTTGGTAGGGCAAGATTGATCTCCATAACCCAGTGCCCATAAATGTTATTTCCCAGGTTCATGTAAATAGTGATAACAACAACAACAACAATAATAACAATGTTTTTTTTAAGATTTTATTTTAAAACTTTAAATTCCAGATTCTTTCCCTTCCACCCTCACCTCTGACCCTAACTGGGAAGAAAAGCAATTCAATATAAGTTGTACATATGTAGTTACACAAAGCATTTCCATAGTAGTTTATTGTGAAAGACTGACTAAATTTCCGTCCATCTTACTCCCCCTCCCCCGCAACTTGTTCTATTCTGTACTTTGTCCCTGTCCCTGAGTATTTGTTACCCATTCCCTTACTCCATACTCACCTACAGGGCAAGATACCCAATTCAGAGTGTATGTCATGCTCACCCTAATGCAAATTCAATGAGAGTAAGATTTACCCATCCCTTTTTTGCCTTCCTGTTCTTCCTTCCATTATAACTGTTATCCCATTCTGTCTCTCTCCATTTTATCTCATTATATTCCTCTCACCTCCCAATTTTTACTTTTAAAATATCATCTCTTACTATTCAATTGACCCCTCTGTTTATGTATACTTATACGCATATATATATACACCCTCACATATATATTCATAAGCCCATATACCCTCCTATATAGACATGTATGTATATCATATGTGTATATTTCTAATCATATATACATACACACATTTATATTTCCTTCATCTATCCTCATACTGAGAAAAGTTTCATAAGTTACAATTATAATTTTTCCACATAGGCATGTAAATAGTTCAACTTTGTTACGTTCCTTATGATTTCTTTTCCCTGTTTACCTTATCATGCTTTTCTTGCCTCTTGTATTTGAAAATCAAATTTCCTACTCAGTTCTGTTTTTTTTCCTCAAAAATGCTTGAAAGTCCTCCACCTCATTGAATGACCATATTTTTCCCTAAATATTAGTCTCAGTTTTGCTGGTAGGTGATTTTTGGTTTTAATCCTAGCTCCTTTGATCTCTGGAATATCATATTCTAAGCCGTTAAATCTCTTAATGTAGAAGCTGCTAGATCCTGTGTTATCCTGATTGTGTTTCCACAATATTCAAATTGTTTCTTCTTAGCTGCGTGTTATATTTTCTCCTTTGTCTGGGAACTCTGGAACCTGGCTATGATATTTCTATGGGCTTTCTTTTGGAGATCTTTTCTGAGAGGTGATCTGTGAATTCTTTCAATTTCTATTTTGCCCTCTGGTTCTAAAACATCAGGGTAATTTTGCTTGAGAATTTCTTGAAGGATGATTTCTAGGTTCTTTTTTTTATTGTGTATTTCTGGTAGTCCAATAATTTTTAAATTGTCTCTCATGGATCTATTTTCCATGTCAGTGGTTTTTTTCAAGGAGATGTTTCACGTTGCCTTCTATTTTTTTTTCATTTCTTTGGATCTGTTAAATAGTATCTTGATTTCTCATAAAGTCATTAGCTTCCATTTGCTCCAATCTGATTCTCAAGGAATTATTCTCTTCTGTGAACTTTTAAAATTCCCTTTCATTCTGGCAAATTCAGATTTTTAAGGGGTTCTTCTCCTCACTTGCTTTTTGAGTCTCTTTTGCCATTTGAGTTAGTCCTTTTTTGGGGGAGGGGGGTGTTATTTTCTTCAGTCAGATTATTGACTCTCTTTTCATGATTTTCTTGCATCATTATCATTTTTCTTCCCAATTTTTCCTCCACTTCTCATACTCAATTTTCAAACTCCTTCTTAAACTCCTCCATTGCCTGTAACCAGTTTATATTTTCTTAGAAGCTTTTGATGCAGGATCTGAAGTTGGATGGCTGCACTTGCTTTGCCTCCTTTGCTCGATCACGTTGTCAGTCAATTACTTGACTTTTCAGCTCTTTGCCACAGTAGAACTCTGCTTCCAGAGGGGATAGCTTTGTCCCAAACCACTGAGGTTTATGCAGCTGCCAGAGCTATTAGGAGGGTGCCATCTCTATGGCCCCCACCAGTTTTGGCTCACTGGTTGCACACTTCAGCACCACCACCCAAGTTGGCGATCCTTTTCCAGGCAGGTTAAGGCAAGAATGCTTAGCCTCTGAATGGTCACTTGGCCCCCCTGCAAACTGCAGGCTGGGAGCTCTGAAGCAATCATGTGGAGGTGGCTTCAGGGCCACTGCTTCCACTGCTTCTCACTCAGAGGGTAGAGGTCGGACCACACTCCTTAACCCCCGCCCCCAGATCCATAAGAGTTTCAATGACCTTTTACTTTGTCTTTTGTATTTCTGGGTTGATAATTCTGGAAATGGTGACAGCTTCTGGTAAGCCACTCTCTGAAGTCCCTCCATTCTTAGCTAGTCTGGGACACACTGGAAATACAAACATGAGCTCACATGGGGTTGGGCTGGGTTCCCAAAAGGTTGCGTTGAACCCTTCCTGTCTTCCTGCCAGGCTACCTTCAGTGGAAGATTTGCTTCTTTCTGTCACTTTGTGAATTTGGGGTGGGGGGATCTAAATTTTGTTTAGAGTCATGTTTTGTAGGTTTTTGAGGTGGTTATGGGGGGAGCCATGGAGTTTTCCTGCTTCTATCCCACCGTCTTGGCTCTCCCCCCCCCCCGACTTTCCCCAATATTGTAAGCAAGAGGCAATAAAGAACTAAAGTATAGATATGTCAACATGGAAGGAGACACAGGTAAAGACTCAGGAGACTTTACCAAAGAAAACTTTGCAACCAATTGACAGCAGAGAAAATGGAAGAAAAGAAATGCCAGAGCATTAAAAATGTTCATTCTGATTAATTTGAGTGATATGTGTCATTCAAATAAATAGAAAAGTCAAGAGAAGAAGCATATTTATTCAGAAATATTCTTCTTTTTCTTGTAAGAATGTTCAAATTGGACAAGAAAGGTATTTGGGAGAGACACAAATTTGGGAAAGCAAGAGAGGAATTGGAGCTAAGGAGGCAGAAAAATGATCAGTAATGTAGGAAAAGAGTCATCAAATTATAATGGAATGAAAGTCCATGGAGAAGAGAGTTTCAATAAGGAGATGTGGGATAATAGTGTCAAGTTGTTATTTCTTAGTTTTTCTATGGATTATCGGTTTTGAGTTCTTTGCGTATTTTCCAATTATTTTATATTTCCTCAGATTGTATAATAGAAAGAGAAGTTTTTCTTTAGTCAGAAGACCTGGCTTGAAGTACCAACTCTAATATTTGCTACCTGTGACCTTTTTCAAGTCATATAAAACAATTACATAGTACTCTATTTCCTTATTTGTAGTATGAGTAAGTTATCTAGATGGCTTCTAAGATTGCTACAAAGTCAAGATTTTTAATTCTAAGGAACTATTCTTATAAATAAGTAAAGAAATCATAGATAATGATTGAGATGTCTCCTGATTTTGTGGCATTGTAATGTTAATGAAATCAGAAGATCTTCCATGCCCCTTTCTATTGGCACCTAGTAAAGTCACTTAGCACCTAGTAAAGGCTTAACTCCTTACTTCCAGTTAACTCCTTGGGAGTACTTCACACCTTAACAGGAAGGGGCTGAACAAGGAGTAACTACTCTGTATATAAGGAGAGAACCAGGAAGACCTTTAGATTTTCTCAGTTACCACCTGGAGATTGTGCCTTTGGCTGAGATCCTCCTTCTGCAGCTTCTACTGAGAACTTCCAAGGACCAGGCTGAAAAACTGTCATGAGTCTGAGAGGGATCCCTGCTTGCAGGAGCCTGTTCTATTTGTGAGGGCTTGGGAATGTGGGTGTCCACTCCCTTAACTATGTGTATCAACTTTGTGACCATTATAATGACTTTGGCTTTCTGATTTTGGGACCTGTCCTTCTGGTTTTGGGACTCAGTGTTTTGGTTTCTGAATAGAGACCTTGGTTCTGCCTTCCATGTGGAGAGTTTGCTACATTTTGTGATCCAAAACTATACCAGCATATTCATAACCATCATGGGTGTTGTGAATATCTCATTATTGATACAGGCATAGAGATCATTACTGTTTATCTCCATGTAATATTTGTATACTAACAATTATTCCAATGTATTGATACTATTATAAAAATATACCTCTGTCCCCTGATCATGGCTTTGTCATTTTGGAGGAGCTCTTGTAGCTCAATGAAACTATAATCTATATGGTTCAGGGTTACCAAAGACAGACAAGTCATAGTGGAAAGATCTGACAAAAGGATCCACTGGTGGAGGAAATGGTAAAGCACTCCAGTATCTTTACCAAGAAAACCCCATAGACAGTACTAAAATGGTCAAAGAGATGACACTGGAAGATGATCCCCTCAGGTCTGATTATGTCCAGAATGCTAATGGTGAATAGCAAGTTGGTTTTTAAAGAGGCAGAGGAACTAGATACCAAAATGCAAAACATCTCCTGGATTATAGAGAAAGCAAGAGAGTTAAAAACAAACAAACATCTAGTTCCACTTTATTTAGCAAACTAAAATAATTGACAGTGTGGATCAAAGCAAAACTTGGCAAGCCCTCAAAATGATGGGAGTACCATCTTACTTAATGTCCATCTTACTTAAGACCATCTTACTTATGTCCTGAGGAACCTTTATGTGGTATCTGACACATCAGTTAGATTCAACCATAGTTTGAGATTGGAAAGGGATTTAAAGACTGTATGTTGCTATTTTATTTATATATATGACTACATCATGCAAAATGCCAGATTTGATGAATCAAAAGTCAGAATTAAGGGTTTTTTTCTGGAGAAATAACCGTAATTTCAGATATGCAGATGATACCACTCTGATAGCAAAAAGTGAAGAAAAATCAATACGTCTCTTGATGAGGGTGAAAGAGGAGGGTGTAAAAACTTACTTGAAGCTTAAAAACCAACAGACAAAAAAATCACTCAAATCTTTGCAACTTGTCCCATCATTCCTAGAAAATAGAAGGAGAAGAATTTGAAATAATGTCAGATTTCATATTCTTAGGCTTAAAGACCACTGTAGATCATGACTACAGCTATGAAATTAAAAGATCCTTGCTCCTTGGAAGAAATGCCATGTCAAATCTTGGCAGTATAACTATAAAGCAGAGACATCACTTTGTTGACAAGGGTTAAAATATTCAGAACTGTAATTTTCTCCAAAATCAATGTATGGCTATTGAGACCTGGAATACAAGGAATGCTGAGTGTCACAGAATTAACTCTTTGAATTTGTGGTGCTGGAGAAGACTTTTGAGAATCTATTGGACAGAAAGGAGATCAAATCAGTCAATACCTAAATTAATTCAGTCTATTCACTGGAAGGCCAAATATTGAAACTGAAGCTTTGATACTTTGGCCACATAATGAAAAAACAGAGCTTATTGGAAAAGACCCAGATAATGGGAATGATTAAAAGTAAAAGAAAAAAGGGACAAAGGAGGATGAGATAGTGTCATGGAAATGATGAACATGAACTTCAACATACTTTGAGAGATAAGGGAATATTGAAGAGCCTAGAATGCTATTGTCTGTGAGATCATAAAGAGTTAGACAAGACTGAACAACTGAATAACAAATGTGCATGTGTGTGTGTGCATGCATATGCACCTATAGATATACACATACTCACACACATATATATGTGTGTATAGGTACATGCATATATTAATAATAGCTGCCAATTATGCCACATTTAAAAATATGCAATATGCGTTACATTTCTAATTTGGTACTCACAATAGTCCTATGAGAAAGATTATTTTATTATTCACATTTACAGATGAAAGGGAAAGGATTGTTGCTACACTAGATAGAGTGAAGATAAAAGTACCATTGCTAAGATTTGGCATCTGATTGTGAAGGAAGAGTGAAGAGGAGTCATATATGACTCTGAGTTGGTGACCTTCTGTTTATAGATTATCAATGGTGCCCTTAACAGAAATATGTCCTATATTCAGATTGTCTTCTGTCATATTAAAAATAAAATTAAGTGATCTGATTGTCCATTTTAGCAGAGAGGTATTATAATGCATTGTGGTGGTTTTCCTTATAAGTTTGAAACGCCTAATAATGGTCTTGTTTTCTGATTAATCTTTGAATCATATACTCTTTAACATTGCAAAAATTACTTTAGGGTGATTGAAGTAGAATTATATGAATGGAATTACAAAACACAAAAGAAGTAAAGACTCCTGATAAAAATAGTAAAAACTATAATTTTGCCTAAATTTATTTAAATATTCAATGATATCCAAATCAAGTTATACATTATTTTATATAGCTAGCAAAGTAATGGTAATTCATGCAAAAGAACAAATGCTCAGACCAGGAAGTAAATGGGAGTTTCAGATCCTTTGGAAGCAAAAGATTCTGTAACTATCATAAACACTTGGTGGAACTTCTGTTCTCAGGACTGGGCTGCCCTACATAGCACTTTATGATTCCTCTTTATTGTTGGAGAAAGTATGTAGGAGTTCTTCAAACTCAGAAAGCTGATTGGAAGTGTCAGAATGGCCGACTGAAAGATATCTTGTGATTACTGAGAAGTAGTTGGTGAGAAACTGGAGGGCCTAGAGTCTGAAAAAGAAAGGAAAACGTTTGGCAGAGATGAAAACTGCCTGAAGAAGCATCTAGCAGACGCATTCTCACATGTGCCCCAGAAAAACTGAGACAGAGCTAAGGGAAACAGAGCAAATCAGAGATGAACATTGGAATAACATCTTGTGAATAAGATAAGAGTTTGAATAAGTGAATAAAATTCTAGAGTTAATGGAAAAATTATCAAATAGAAATAGGTGTTTTTCTTCTAATTGTTGGCTTCACTGGGACTTTCTTTTATTGTTTATTAGTAGTTATATTTAGCTCCTTATTCTACAAGAAAATTTTATACTTGTGTCTATTTTAAGTATGGAAACAATCCTGAATTATGAAAAACTATGCTATGGGGAGCAATTTATATTTTGACAAGTCCTAACATGATGAAAGGCCAAGAGTAGTTACCGTAATGCTATGTAAAATGCTGGCAAAGTCCAGACAGGTTTATTATCAGTGGCTTGGTAATCAGAGGATCATCCTCATTCTTTTTTTTTTAATTTTATGTTTCTAGTGATATTTTTTAAGGGCCAAAAGAGTTGTAACCTGTATCTAGGAAGTTATACTCCACATTGATAAAAAAAATCAATAAAAATACTGAAATGCTTATGTTATGTTCTTGAAAACAAATAAAGTAGTGAAAAATTAATGTTTGTAACTTGTATCTGTTAAACTATGTTGGTGGCTGTACATCCTGTTTGCAGCAAGAAGATAAGAGAAAAACACACATGAAAACCAAACATATGCTGAAATTGTTTTAATAGCTTGCTTATATTTTATGTCATTTTGTGATTATAGAATAACATCATATAAATGTCTCATCTGAACCTAATAATAACCTTGTGAGATGGGTAGTACATCTGTTATCCCCATTTTACAGGTGAGGAAATTGGGGCTTATAGCAGTTATGTGACTTTTCCAAAATCATATACATAATAAATGACAGTTTGATCCCAAGCTTTCTGATGCTAAATCTCTTTCCAAAACATCATATTATTTGCAAATTGGTCTGTCTTAAAAAGATAGATAAATTCCCTATAGCAATTTTCATTAATTAAAGTAATGCAGATCTTAAAATATACAAATTAATTATTAGAATATATTAAAGATGACCCTTGAATATGTACATTTTCCACTCTTTTATGTTGTTGAAGTCTGTAGACCTTGTTTTGATGGTCCTCCCTCCAATAACACTTTTTTTTTGGTCTTAAGTGAGTTTAAGTGACTTGCCCAAGGTCACACACCTAGTGTCAAGTGTCTGAAGCCTGATTTGAACACAGGCCCACCTGACTCCAGGGCTGGTACTCTATCCATTGTGCCACCTAGCTGACCCTAGCTGACAATAATACTTTATTTCTAATTAGTAAGCACCTGCTAGATATGTGCTCACTTGTTGAAAGTGGGTGTTTGAAAGTAGATACTATATTCAGGGCAGAATTTTATAATTTCACTAAATTAATACGAAACTCTTTATTGGAGGGTCATTAACAAAAACAAGAAGCCTCCAATGCAAAGTCAAATCACTCAAAAAGGTAATCATAATTTTAAAAATGCACATGTGAATAAAGCCAAGGCTGAGAAATAGAACCTAATGTGTGTAGTGGGAATGGGAATTTGAAGATCTTCCTGTCTCTTAATAGGATGAAGAGAATTTTCAAATCTTCCTTTCTTTGAAAATATTCCCTGACCCCTAATAGGTTAAATTTAATCAAATGGAAACCACAGTGGAAGGAGTTTGCTGAATAGTGAAGCAGAGCCTACAAGCTGGGAGTTAGAGCAGGTAGATGGTGGGAGAGAGAGAATGCACACAGGAAAACAGCTAGGCTTGAGAGTGTCTGCCCCCTGTTGGGACAGGTTTGTGTTTGTTGTTGTTTGTTTGTTTGTTGTGTAGGAGGCTAAAGGATTGTGTGGCTTCATTATGTGCTATGGTATATTAATTTCTTTGCTAATATGAAGAATTTGAATTTCTGGTGGTGGAATTTGATTTTCTGGTGTCTGAAAAATTGTTGTGTTTTTGTCTTCCATATGTGGAGTCTGTTATATTTTCTGATTTGGAACTATGTGCGAATATTTACAGTTGCCATTGGTGCTGTGAACATTGCACTGGTGCTACAATGTGAGAAGCACGCTTGGTCTAGAAAGAACAATACTCATTTTTAAGCCAGGAAAGTTCTTATTTTATTTTACATTCATTGTGAATGAGTAACTCCCAAAAGGAGCACACTTGCTCAGACAAATGCAAGGCAATTCATTTCCTGTTCCCGAATCAAATGCCCCCTTTGTTCCCCATTGGCTGAATGCAACTTCCTGAAGCATATCTTCTATGTTCTTCTCTTTCATACATTCTCGCTCCCTTGCCATGCATAGCATGTGCATTTAAATGATCTTGCTCTGCTCTTGCTTTGCTCTGGGGCTGTGTTGGATAATATAAAACAGCCTGTTAAGTATGCATACAAGCTTCTGACCTTTTGCTTGATCAGAAGACAGGTTCTGCTGGGTCACAGTTTACTGTAGAACCAGTCTCCTCTGATTTACATCCTATTACCAGTCCTATACAGCTGGGAGTAGTACTAATCCTATGCAAACAGAATTCCTTCCTCCTGTTTCTCACACTAAGGTAACATCAGTTTACTCAATAGGGCAAGGAAGCTACTTTCTACAGCTTTCCCAATAAACACTTTAGACACCAGCATCATGACCTAGTGTGCAAGGCTGCTTATATTTGATAGTGGACCAGAGACATCCTGTGAAGCCAACTTCCTCAGTATCAGATTTCTTGATAAAAGCATGAACAATAAGTGGCTTCAAATCAGCATTCTGTGCTGGGTTTGAATTATGTAATGTTTAATTGGGTCTCATCAAAAAAGCTAACAAAATTCTGTAATATGAACATTTCCATTTATTTATCTATCTATCCATTCATTCATGTATTCATTTATTTGCTTGTTTGTTTATTCATTCATTTGCTTATTTATTTATCTATTCATTCATTCATTTGCTCATTCATTCATTCATTTATTTATTAAACATTTGATTTTAAAACTTTGTATTCCAGATTCTATCCCTTCCTCACTCGTCCCCCACCCTTATTCAGAAGATAAGAAATTCAATATAGGATGTATACGTGTAGCTATGCAAAACATTAACCTAGTGGATATAATGTGAAAAGCTGACTATATTTCTTTCCATCTTATCCCACCCC
>CM053600.1:47749209-47777195 GCA_028646575.1 Pseudocheirus occidentalis | reverse complement strand
TGGGGCCCTCTGAGCTGCCGGAGCTCTTAGTGGGATGCTGCAGCTCCCTCCCCCAGCTTTGGCTCACTGAAAGTGCACCCCAGGCCCACCACTCAAGACCACAATCTAGATCCAGGCCGCTCAATGCAAGATCCCTTGGCCTAGATGGATTACGTCAGCCCCCCTGCTATCTGCAGGCCGAGGACTCTGAAGCAGCCCAGTGCAAGCCTCTGCAGCTCTCAGACATTCCTGCTCCAACAGTCGCCTCCCACTGCTTCCTTGCCCTGGGAGCAGTTTGGCCAGACCCGCTCTTCTCCTCCCCATTTAGCAAAATCCCCTGACCTTTGTCTTAGCCTTTTTGTCTTCTGGCCTGATAAATGTGGTAACTGTGCCTCCAATGCAGCCAATCTGCTCTCCTATATTATGTGGCTCCCCACCCGATGCCCCAGGGCTTGAGCCGGGAGGTTTCTACTGGGGGTCCCAGACTGCTGGGAAGAGCCCCGCCTGTTGCGCTGCCTGTAGCAACAGATGTGCTTTCAGTCTTGTGGAGAGTTTTGGAGCCTGAAAAATCTGTTTAGAGTCCCATTTTATGAGTTTTTTAGCGTGTTTGTGTGGGAGCTGTGGTACTTTCCACTTCTACGCTGCCATCTTGGCTCTGCCCCTGTCCAATCTTTTTTTAAAAATTGTCTCTGCTGGATCTATTTCCATATCAGTTATTTTTCCAATGAGATATTTCACATTGCCTCCTATTTTTTCTTTCATTTGGATCTCTTTTATAATATCTTGATTTTTCATAAAAATCGTTCACTTCCATTTACTCCAATCTAATTTTTATGGAATCATTTTCTTATTTAAGTTTTTGAAATTTCTTTTCCATCTGTCAAATTTTGATTTTGAAGGCATTCTTCTCCTCATTTGCATGTTGGCCCTCTTTTGCCATTTGAATCAGTCTATTTTTTTAGGGTGTTATTTTCTTCAGTAATTTTTTGGATCTCCTTTTGCAGGCTGTTGACTTGCTTTTCATAATTTTCTTGCACAGTTCTCATTTCTCTTCCCAATTTTTCCTACACTTCTCTTCCTTGATTTTCAGAATCTTTCTTGAGTTCCTGCATGGACTGTGACCAGTTCATAGTTTTTCTTGAAGGCTTTTGATGTAGGAGTTTTGATTTTATTTCCTTCCTCTGGGTCTATATTTTGATTGTCTTTGTCACTAATAAACGCTGCTATATTTTGATTTTGCTTCCTCTGTTTGCTCATCTTGCCAGCCAGTTACTTGAATTTTGAGCTCTTTGCCGTGGTAGAACTCTGCTTCCGGAGAGAAGAGTGCTGTGTCCCAAATTTCTGAGGTTTGTGCATCTATTGGGAAAGCTTCCTCCAGGTACCTGACTCAGAACTGTCAGGAGTAATTTCTCTCCACAGTCTCAACAAGCTCTGCCACACCAATGCTACTCACTCCAGGAACACCAAATAAGACTGCAACCCACATTCAAGCAGGGAAAATAAAAAGAGAATCCTGCCTCAGTGCCAGCTAAGAGATTTATGCAATTGCCCTCTGGACAGCCACTTGGTCCCCCTGTGATTTGTAAACTTGGAGCCAGAAGCAATCACAGGGTCAGCAGTTGTAGTTGCCTCAATCTCTGGTGCCCTGGGGAAAGGGACTGCCTTATGCTCTTCTCTCACCCAGGATCAACAGAATTCCCCACTGACCTTTTGTTTTCTCTTTGGCATTTATGCGTTGAGAATTCTCAAAACTGCCTCAGCTTCCAGTGGTTCACTTTCCTGAAGTGTGCTTTGTTCAGTGTCTGCCATAGGTCTGGGCCAGCATGGTTCATGTACAATTGGGCTCTGCTTCCAGCCCAGTGTGACAGACCCTTGCTGTCAACCTGCCAGGATAACTTCAGTGGGATATTTGTTTCTTTCTGACAGTGTGTGGGTTCTGTAGCACTAAAATTTGTTAAGAGTCATATTTTACAGGTATTGTAGCTGAATGGAGTGCAAGCTCAAGCAAGTTCCTGCTTTTGCTCTGCCATCTTGACTCTGCCCCCCTGGTGCTGTTCTTAAAAAAATAGAAGAGTTAATTGACAGAATCCTAATAAAGTTACCCCCAGCCCCAATATCCACTTAACAGCAGGCCCAATGTACCTCCATATGCCTCTCTCCCCTGCCAATATCCTAACATCTATATTCATACTTCACTGTTCACTAGAACAACAATTGTGTTTACAAACTTTTAGTTCCCACAGAAATAGCAGGTGTATCCATGTGATGAGAATATAGCTATAGCCTCTACCTAGCAACTGCTGCCAGACCCATCCAAATGTTCTTATGTTCAATCAGAGTCACATCATCCACCACAATATCTAATTATCTATCTTGACTAGACAGGAACCCAATAGCTAGCCAATTGAAAGGAAGCAAGACAAGAATGCGCAGGACCATAGATAGGACCCTTCCTCCATTACCTAATCCATTAACCAGCCCCTCCTGCCTTTTTATATCTATCATATTCTTATATTTTATGTAAAATTTGATTGTGTAATCAGCATCTTTGTCTTATAAAAATCCATTTTGCTTTCTCTGAAGGTGCTGGTTCCTGTTGGAACTTAGCCTGCTTCATGAGAGGCATCAATCTCAATAAATGCCTCAATTTTTTATTTGAATTATAGGTTTTCTCCCTCTTAACAGTTCCCCTACAACACATCATCAAATCTCAACAGTTTTTGGGTGATCCAATCCCCCACTGAAATAGGGATCTTTGGAAGAAACTAAGTAAGCAGACATAGAAACAAAATACCCTATCTTAATCATCTAATATGAGACAAACCTGAGTACACAAACTACCATAAAAAGTAGTTTTTACAGTATGCCCACATTTAACTGGGCAAGTAGTACGCAGTTTGGCAGAAAGTAGTTTTAAAACAACATGTTGTGTTATATACTGCATCAACTTGCAAATGATAAACAGTCTAAATATAGAGAGTCACATTATTTAAGAAAAATACAGAATAGATGATTTTATATCTCATACCCATGGTTAACAAAAGATAAAATGTAGAGAAAAGTTTAAAAATACTGAATAAGGGTATCCCGAAAGTCTTAGTGTAATTTTAAGCTAATAAAGTTTAAAAGTTTAAAACTACACAAGATTTTTGGGACATGCTTTAGACAGTTCCCTTAATATATATTTTAAAAGCTTTTGAATATGAAGAGAGGTTAGTAATTACAGAAAAATAAATCTCTTCATCACATATATCTGAGAAAAGTTTGATAGTCAAAATTTATAGGTAATTGATGCAAATTTTTGAAACAGAAACCTAAACTTCAAGAAAAAAAGTGACCAGATGATATAAATAGGCAGTTACCAAAAGAAGGAATGTGCAAATATATAAAAATGATTTTAAAAATCACAGTTAAAGAGAAAGCAACTAAAATATTCTGAGATATCATCTGATAGCTTTCAATTTTTCTGAAGTAGTAAATTTTTAAAATAAACTATCAGCCTTACAGCTGCCATCACAGGATGAGCATAGTAATATTCCATTAGCAGATAATATATTTGACCTAAGCATTCAAGGGGATTGGGATTAGGTAACAAAAGATCCTCTCTCAAACATATACTAGTACTGGAAATACACTCCATGGAGGTAAGTTAAAGAATTCTATATGCCAAAATATTCGTAATAGCATTTCCTATAATAGCAAAAAGAAAAAAGTGCTTAGTAATTTGAGAATTCTTGAACAAACTCCAGTATACAAATGTGAGGGAATATTGTAGTTATTACATAGTATATGCAATATAATACTGAATTTCTTAAGAGCATAAGGAATAATGCCTTTAAAGAGTTCAGGGCGGGTGGAGTCAAGATGATGGAATAAAAGCAAAAACTTGCTTTAGCTCATCCCCTAATTACCTCCAATATCTATAAAAATTGACTCTAAACAAATTTTAGAGTTTCTGATCCAAATGACAGAATGAAATATATCTCCAAGAGAAGTTAGCCTGGCAAGTCAACTGGAAAGGTCTATCACATCAGGCTGGGAGTGGAGTGTAGTCCAACATGTGCTGCATTGCCACAGAACTGTGGCACAGAATGGTCAGTGCAGACCTCAGGGGACTGAAACACTGACAGATATGATGATTTCCAGACTTCTCAACCCATAAATGACAAAGAGGATGTAAAAGGACAGTAGGGAAACCCTCCTGGAGGAGGGTGAGATAATAATATTATCTGGCCTCTATCTCTGGGGCTGTGGAGGCAGTGCAGAGGTGGTGAAGGCAGCTGAGGTGATGGTTTCTGCACTATGGCAGTGCGGCAGCTGCTTCTGGAGCTTCAGGCCCACAGATGGTGGGGTGTCAAAGAGGCTGATCAGAGGGCAATTGCAGGAGTCTCTTTGCTGGTGCTGAGGCAGGATTCTCTTTCCTTAACCTGCTTGGATATGGGTCGCAGACTTGAGTGGCGGTCCTGGAGTGAGGAGTACTCACATGGAAGAGCTTATAGCAGTTGTACAGAGGGAATCCCCCTCACCATTCTGAGGCCAGTGCCTATAATAGCTATGAAAACAACTGCACAAAACCCCAGAAATTTGAGACACGGCACTCTCCACACTGGAAGCAGAATTCTATCATGGCAAAAAAATCAAAAGTCAAGTAACTAGTTGACAAAATGAGCAAACAGAGGAAGAGTAATACCAGACTAGAGAATTTTTCTTTGGTGACAACAATGATCAAAACTTAGAAGCAGAGGAAGACCACACAGTCAAAACATCTGCATTAAAAGTCTCCAAGAAAAATATGAATTGGTTGCAGACCATAGATTAGCTCAAGATGGAATTTGAAAATAAAATAAGAGAAGCAGGGGGAAAATTGGGAAGAGAAGTCAGAGTGATAAAAGAAAATCACGAAAATGAGTCAACAGCTTGCTAAAGGAGACCTCCCCCCCCCAAAATACCGCAGAAATAAACACCTTAAAAAGAGACTAAATTAAATGAAAAAAGAAGTTCAAAAAGTCAAGGAGGAGAAGAATGCCATAAAAAGCAGAACAGACTAAATGGAAACAGATGTCTAATAGTTCACCAAAGAAAACAATTCCTTCAGAATTAGAATGGGACAAATGGAAATTAATGACTTTATGAGAAATCAAGATATTATAAAACATCTAAAAATGAAAAAAAATGGAAGGCAATGGAAAATATCTCATTGGAAAAATAACTGACCTGGAAAATAGGTCAAGGAGAAATAATTTAAAAATTATTGAACTACCTGAGAGCCGTGATAAAAAAAAGAGCCTTAACATCATCTTTCAAAATATTATCAAGGAAAACTGCCCTGATATTATAGAACCAGAGAGTAAAACAGAAATTGAAATAATTCACCAACCACCTCTTGAAATATTCCAAAAAGAAAACTCTTAGGAATATTATAGCCAAATTCCAGAGTTCCCAGATCAAGGAGAAACATTACATGCAGTCAGGAAGAAACAATGTGAGTATTGTGGAAACACAGTCAGAATAACACAAGGTGTAGCAGCTTCTACATCAAGGGATGAAAGGGCTTGGAATATTATATTCTAGAGGTCAAAGGAGCTAGGATCAAAACCAAGAATCAACTACCCAGCAAAACTGAGTATAATACTTCAGGGGAAAATATGGTCATTCAATGAAATAGAGGACTTTCAACTATTCTTGATAAAAAAGACAAGAGCTGCACAGGAAAAAAAGTGACTTTCAAATACAAGAGTCAAGATAAGCATGAAAAGGTAAAGTGGAAAGAGAAATCATAAGGAACTTATGCAATGCCACACATGAGCAGCTTCCCAAAAGAATGCTATTGTGAACAGCTTTTAAGGTTCTGATTACACAATACAGTAAACACTTCATTTGTTACATAACAAATCAAGGCAAACATTCACAACAAATCACAATATAATATCCACAACATTGCATCTTATCACAGAAAATCACAATATAGTGTTCACAGCAGCTTAACATTAAAATGGCCATGTAGTTTTCACCAATGTTTCCACAGTATTTAGGACAAAGCACAAAAGAATAATCATCTGATATTCCTAAGGAGGTGTGCCTCCTCACTCAACCATTCAATCATTTCACAATACAAGTCCATCTTCCACTCATGGGGCAACCATAGTTTAACTTAATGAGTGACTTATCTAGCAATCAGTCACTAAGTATCATTAATCACTAAATACAATCATTAGAAAATTACACAAACCCCCCCACCCCTTGGTGTCTAGTAAACTTCAATTTCATCATGCATTCAATATCCAAGTAGAGGCCTTTTCTTCATCTTGACTTGGAGTGGTCCATCCAGTTCTCCAGGCAGTTCTTGCTATACACTGAAGTTCACAGGGTCTAGCACATCTCAAAATCTTCACTACTTCACCATTTGCTGGGCACACAAGGATCAACCAAGCCACAAGCAAACAAAGTCTCATCCCAGTCATGCTTCTTCAGTCCTCCAGCAGTTTGGCTGGCCCTAGGACCCAGAAGTAATCTCAGCCTTCCAGCCTGCCTTTTTAGTGTCAACTTCAGCCTTCACCAGATTCTGGTCTCAAGAAAACTCCAACTCAGTTCTCAGTCCAGCAAGTAGCAGCCCAGCTTCCAGATGCTGGAAAAATTCTACTTCCTCCACCAGCAGCCCACTAGGATAAAAAAGCAAACCCTCTAATTCTGACTGTCTCTCTTTGGGGCCCTTGTTTTATACACACACACACACACACACATTTGCTTCCTGTCTCAGTCAACCCCTTCCTGTTATATCAGCAACAGGAGACAGACTTCACCCTTTCTGTTTGTTTTGCAGAGGTACTTAACCCTTAGTTACTAAAAAAGGGGTCTTGAAATTTAAATTAATTAGCACTACAACTTATTAAAATTTATCTGTCTACATTCCTACATGCAAAGATGATATTTGTAACTCATAAGCCTTTTTCAGTATTTGGATAGTTCAGTATTATGACATGTATATGTATGCATGTATTCATACATACAGATGTATATGCATATATTTTCTTAATATATGCACATACACATATATTTTTGTATGTGTGTATAAGGACACATAGTCAGATGGAACAGGGTGAGTTACATATGAAGACATGATATCCAAAAAATAAAATTAAGAAGTGAGAGAGGATTATATTGGGAGATAGAGAAAGGGAAAGATAGAATAGTATAAATTATCTTTCATAGAAGAGACAAGAGAAAGTTGTTACAATGGATGAGAAGAGCAGGAAGGTGAAAGGGGATGAGTCAACCTTAGTCTCTTTGGATTTGGCTTAAGGAGGGACTGACATAAACACTCAATTGGGTATCTTACTCTACATGAAAGTAGGGGGAAGCAAATAAAAGGAGGTGATAATTGAAGGGAGGGCAGATTGGAAGAAGGGGTAGTCAGAAGCAAACTATTTTGAAAAATCACAGAGCCAAAGGAAAAAATAGAATAAACAGGGGGTGGAAGAGGATGGAGAAAATTATTATGTAAATGTTTCACATAACAACACAATTATAACTTATATTGAATTGTCTTCTCAGTGGGGGTCAGAGAGGAGGGAAGAAGGCAGAGACTCTGGAATTCAAAGTTTTATAAACAAATGTCTAAAATTTGTTTCTACATGCAACCTGGGAAATAAAATATCCAGGCAATGGGGTATAGTAATCCATCTTTCCTTACAAGAGAGTAAGGGGAAAGGGAGTAAGGATATCATTGGGGAGGATAGAGGAGAGGGACTACCCCTAGGGGAAGTGGTAATCAATATACTTGCCATCTTGGGGTGGGGATGGGGGAAAGATAGGGAGAAAATTTGAGCTCAAAATCTCAAGGAAATGAATGTTGACAACTAATATAAATAAATAAGATGATAAATAAAAAAGAACTCAGTGAAATATTGGAGGTGACAAAAAATTCAGAAGCAGGAAAAGACCAACAAGAATGACAATGTAAATCAAGGGAACAATAAAAGAAAAAAAGTCACAACAAAGTTAACACTCCATCCTGTTTTTAGATCATATTGGATTAGGCCAAATCACATCTTTTGAGCTAGAAAAGACCTCAGAAACCATCTACTTTACTTCTCCTTTTTTAGGTATGAGAATGTCACACAAGTTATAAATTTATTACTGAGATCTCAGTCCAGGTATATAATATAGAACATTACATCCTCTTTCAGGTGCAGTTTCAGTGTTTGCTTAATTTATTTGTTTGATATGCTGGAAGGTACTATGGGAGTAGAGATGAATAGGGTTGAGTTAATATCAAGAAAAAAAATTATAAAAATTAAAAACCTAAACTTGAAAAGACATCAATAGAGGGTTGACCATGGTGTGATTAAAAACAGTTTGGCCACAAAGTTAATAAGAAAGTCTACACAAATGAGTTTTGTTCTATATTTATGCCACGAGTGCCTACCAGAGATGCTATAAAATCATTATCCTTGAATTATTGAAGTATTTTTATAGCCAGAGGGTTACGTTCATAGAAGAGAAGCAACAAAGAAATACAGATCATGAAAATACAAGTGAAAGACAGACCCATTGGCTGAACATCCATTACAATCTTATTAACATATGTAATCTGTCCTTTTCTTAAGGAGAGATTTGAGGCCTTTCCCCATTCCCACATTTACCACTCTTTTGGTGATAGACTTTTGAGGCAGTTAACAGTTTTATCAATTTGAAATTATATTGCCACAATATTTAAAGATGGATCATGTCTCCCTTGGAGTAGAAGATAATATTATCCAGTGTTAATAGCTGTTTCAACAGGTAGAAGATGACATTTTGGCGAATCCCGAAAATATCGGTGAGATGATACAGAACCAATTAAGATTACAGCTTCTTTTAGTATGTGGAGTAATTCTTTTCTGTGTTGCAGCCTTATTCCTGACCTATGGTGACAAAGTTACCATATGAGGGTATACATGCTACCCAAAGTCTCACTGGTAGCTATAAAGTGACCCAAAACCTATGTGTCACTGTAAGTTGAACAGTAGAGTTCATTTTACACACAGATGGTGTCATATGGTTATTAGAAAGCATTTTAAAGGGTTAAGAATTGTCTGTATTTTGAGAATAGATGAATAAGAAATGGAATTGGTGGGCACTCTGATTATTGTTTTCCAGAGCTGGGAGAGAATTAGTTCAGTATTGAATGAGGACTTGGTTTAAACTCTATGTTATATAGCAGAGGTTATAAATGTTTTTGTTTGTCATGGACACTTTAAGAAATCTTGTGTTAAAAACTGGATCCATTCTCAGAATATTTTCTTTTAAACAATTAAAAGAAATAATGAATTTTACTTAGAGGTGAGTGAAAATAAAGACCTATTTTTTTTGACTCGAATTCACAGACTTAACCTGGAGTTTTTCCATTTACTCTGAAAATCATGCACTCCAGCTTAAGACTTCTATGAAGTAATTATATACCATGATATTACTTATCACAGATTATGAAATCTAGATATATTTTATTTGACATTTTTTTCTTTTTTCTGGTATTTATATAGTATTTAAGTTTTCCTCTATTTACACATGAACAACAATTTTAACATTATTTTTTAAATTTGAGTTCCAGATGCTCTCCCTTCCTCCTTCTCCACCTAGCCTCATTGAGAAGGCAAGCAATTCCATTTAGGTCATATATGTGTAGTCATGAAAAACATATCCATTATAGTGATGTTGTGAAAGAGAACATAGATTAAAAAAAACTCAAGAATAGAGAAAGTGAAAAAAAACAAAAGCAAAATTGCTTCAATCCATATTCAGATACCATCTGTTTTTTCTCCAGGGATTGATAATGTATTTTCATCCCAAGTCCTTCAGAGTTGTCATGGGTCATTGTATTGCTGAGAATAGCTAAGTCATTCACAGACAATCATCCTATACTACTGCTGTTACTTTGTATACATTATATTTCACTTTGTACCAACTCATGTAAATCTTTCTAAGTTTTTACAATACAATTATACTCCATCATGATAATATACCATTGCTTGTTCAGCCATTGCTCAATTGAAGTGCATCCCCTCAATTTCTGTTTCTTTATCCCCAGAAAAAAAAGCTGCTTTAAATATTTTTGTACATGCAAGCTCTTTTCCTTCTTATTTTTATCACTTTTGTGATACAGACCTAGTAGTGGTATTGCTAGGTCAAAGTGTAGGCATCGTTTTAGAACACTTTACACATAGTTCCAAATTGCTGCATAGAATGGTTCAATCAATTCAGATGTCTGACAACACTGCATTAATATCTCATTTTCCCCACATCCCCTCCAATATTTGTCCTTTACTTTTTCTGTCCTATAAGGTAATCTAATAGATATGAGTTAGTACAACAGAATTGTTTTAACCTGCATCTCTCCAATCAATCATGACTTAGAATATTTTTATATGACTATAGATAGCTTTAGTTATTTCATCTGAAAACTTATTTTATCTTTTGATCATTTATCAATTGGGGAATGAATGTAATATTTCTCAGTTTGAAGCAGTTCTCTATATTTAGAGAAATGAGGACTTTATCAGAGAAGCTTGCTTCAATTTATTTCCACAGTTACTATTGCTAACCATATTTCCCTCCATCCTATTCTCCCTGCATCAATTTATTCTATTCTCTCTCTCCTTTCAATCTCTCCCTCTTCAAAAGTGCTTTGCTTCTGATTACTCCTTCCCCCATTTTGTTCTTGCTTCTATCAGACCCCACCTTGTCTTATCCCTTTCCCCTTCTATTATCCTGTAGGATAAGATAAGAGTTCTAAACCATATTGCTTCTGTACCTTATTTCCTAGTTACATGTAAAAACAATTTTTAACATTTATTTTTTATAACTTTTAGTTCCAAATTCTCACTCTTCCTCCCTCTCTACCCACTCTTATTGAGAAGGCAATTTTATATAGGCTATACATGTGTAGTTATGCAAAACACTTCCATAATAGTCATGTTGTTTCCTTTCATGCTTCCCCTCCTGAAAATGTTTACTTCTTAACCCCCTCCCTCAATCTATCTTCATCTATCACCACCCACTCTAACTCTCTTCCCTAACACTTTCCTGTAGGGTAAGACAGATTTTAATATCCAATTGAGTGTGCATATTATTTCCTCTTTAAGCCAATTCCAGTGAGAATAAGGTTCAACCATTCCCTCCTACCTCCCCCTCTTTCCCTTCCAACGTAAAAACCTTTTTCTTTCCTCCTTTATGTGAGATCATTTACCCCATTCTACCACTCCCTTTCTCCTTCTCCCAGTATATTCCTCTTTCCCCCCTTAATTTTATTTTTTTAGATATTATCCCACCATCTTCAACTCACACCCTTAACCTGTATCTATTTATATTCCCTCTGACTACCCTAATAATGAGAAATATATCATGATTTATAAATAATATCATCTATCCATGTAGGAATGTAAACAGCTTAGCTTTATTAAGTCCCTTATTATTTCTATTTCCTGTTTACCTTTTCAAACTTCTCTTGAGTCTTATACTTACAGTAAGATTTTCTATTTAGCTCTGGTCTTTTCTCAAGAGTACATTAAATTCTTCTATGTCACTGAATGCTAGTTTTCCTCAATGTATTACACTCAGTTTTGCTGAGTAGTTAATTTTTGATTTCAATTCTAGTTCCTATGACTCTGGAATGTCATATTCCAAGCACTATGATCCCTTAATGTACAAGCTGTTAAACTCTGTGTTAAACTGAATGAATATCTACAATATTTGAATTGTTTGACTGGTGACAATATAGTTTCCTTGATGGGGGAACTCTAGAATTTGGTTATAATATTCCTTGCATTTTTCACCTATCCTCATACTTAGAAAAGTTTCATAAGTTACTACTATCATTTTTCCATATTGGCATGTAAATAGTTCAACTTTGATAAGTTCCTTATGATTTCGTTCCCATGTTTACCTTCTCATGCTTCTTGTTTTTGAATGTCAAATTTTCTGTTTTTGAACAGTTTTTTCTGTTTTTTTTTGGGAAGAATGCTTGAAAACCCTTCACCTCACTGAATGACCATAATTTCCCCTGGAACATCATACTCAATTTTGCTGGATAGGTGATTCTTGGTTTTAATCCTAGCTCCATTGATCTCTAGAATATCCTGTTCCAGGCCCTTTGATCCCTCAGTGTAGAAGCTGACAGATCTTGGGTTATCTTAATAATGTTTCCACAGTATTCAAATTGTTTCCTCTTGGCAGTCTGTAATATTTGCTCCTTGATCTGGGGATTCCAGGAGGAATTTTCTTTGGGCATATTTTTCAAGAGTGACTGGTGAATTCTTTCAAGTTCTATTTTGCCCTCTGGTTCTAAACATTGGGGAAATTTTCCTTGAGAATGCCTTAAAGTATGCTTTCTAAGGTCTTTTTTTGATCATGGCTTTCAGATAGTCCAACAATTTTTAAATTGTCTCTCCTGGATCTATTTTCCAGGTCAGTGGTTTTTCCAATGAGATATTTAACATTGCTGTCTATTTTTTCATTTGTTTGCATCTGTTTAATAGTATCTTGATTTCTCATAAAGTCATTTGCTTCCATTTGCTCCACTCTACCTCTGAAGGAATTATTCTCTTCAGAATGCTTTTGAGATTCTTTTTCCACCTGGAAAATTTGACTTTTTAAGGGATTCTTCTCCTCCTTGGCTTTTTGGGCCTCCTTTGCCATTTGAGTTAATCTGTTTTTTAAGGTGTTATTCTCTTCAGTCAGGTTGTTGACTCTCTTTTCATGATTTTCTCCCACCATTCTCATTTCTCTTCTTATTTTTTCCTCCATTTCTCTTATTTGGTTTTCAAAATCCTTTTTAAGCTGATGTATGGCTTGTAGGAAATCTTTATTTTTGTAGGAAGCATTTGGTGTGGGAGTTCTGTCTGTGTTGTCTTCCTCCCATTCCATGTATTGATTCTTTTTGTCCCCAAAAAAGGATTCTAGAGTTTGATTGCTATTCTTACTTTTCTTCCTTTTCCTGCTCATGTTGCGAATGAAGTATTTGTGTTTTTAGCTCTGTGGAACTCTACTTCCAGAGGGGAAAGCTCTGTCCCAAATCGCTGGGGTTTTCACAGCAGCTGTAGTTATTTGGGGCCTGCTGCTGCCCACACCAGATTTTGCTCACTGAAAACACACCCCAGGACCACCACCAAAGACCACAATCCAGATCTACATTGCTCAAAGCAAGAGCATTTAGCCTCTGAACAATCACTTGGCCATCTGCAGTCTGCAGGCTAGGAGCTCTGAAGCAGCAACCTGGAGGCCACACAGCTGCTGTTTCTGCCACATAATTGCCCTGGGGGCAGTTTGGCCAGACTGCTTTTCTCTCCAAAACTTAGCTGAATTCCACTGATCTCCCTCTTAGTGCCTATTTCTTCTGTATTGATAAATCTGGAAACTGCCACAGCTGCTGCTGATCCACTCTCCTGGAAGCTCCAGCTGCAGCTTGTCCTGGCCACTCCGGCACCAGCCCACAGTTCCAGTCTGAGCTGGTTTCAGCTCCCAGCCTGCTGATATGAGCCCTATGTGTGGGAGCTTCCTTCAGCAAGAGATGTGTTTTCTCTATTTTTGTGGGTTTGGGAGCCCTAAAATTCATTTAGAGTCATATTTTACTGGTATTTTAAGTGGCTATGTGTGAGCTGCAAAACCTTGCTGCTTCTATGAGCCATCTTGGCACCACCTTGTGCTCTCTATTTCTTATAGCACAATAGTATTCCGTTATATTCATGTACCACAACTTGTTTAGCCATTCCGCAATTGATGGGCATCCTCTTACTTTCCAGTTTTTTGCCACCACAAAGAGAGTTGCAATAAATATTTTTCTACATATGGGTCTTCCTCCCACTTGTATGATCTCTTTGGGACACAACCCTAGAAGTGGTATTACTGGGTCAAAGGGTATGCAATTATTTATAGCCCTTTGGAAATAGTTTGTGCAGAGAGTTTGGGACCTCTTTTCCCGTTTGGCCAATTCTGTTTTTAAGACATTCTTCTCCTCACTGGATTTTTGGGCCTCTTTTGTCATTTGGTCTAGTCTATTTTTTAAGGTGTTATTTTCTTCAATATTTTTTGGAGTCTCCTTTAGCAAGCTGTTGACTTGTTTTTCATTATTTTCGTATATCACTTTCATTTCTCTTCCCATTTTTCCTCTACTTTTCTTATTTCATTTTGAAAATCCATTTTCACTTTTTCCATAACCTGAGACTAATTTGTTTTTTTCTTGGAGGCTTTGAATCTAGGAGCTTTGACTTTGTTTGTCTTCTTCCAAAACTGTGTTTTCATCTTCCTTGTCAACAAAGTAAGATTCTACAATCTGAGCTTTTTCTCATTGTTTACTCATTTTCTAAGTCTATTATTTGACTTTTTAAACTTAAGGTGGGGTTTGACTTCTAGTATGGAGGGCACTCTGTCCCAAGCTTCAGGGGTCTTGTGCAGCTCTTTTCAGAGAAATGTCTAGGGACCTGTAAGTTATCAATTCTTCCAAGGTGGTTTGAATGACCACAAGAACTCTTTCCTATCCTGGAACAGTGAACAGGTTCCCCTAAATACTGCTGCCATAAGCTCTGCTGTTCCAGTGCTCTTCCTCACCCCAGGACTGCATCCTATATTCAAGTATGGGTAAAATAATAGAGCCCTGTCTCAGTGCAAGCAAATAAACCCCTGTAATCTCCTTCTGACAAGTTATTCAGTCCCATTACTGTATGTGGGCTGAGAGCTCCAGAAAAAGCTGCTTCTACTCCCGCCACAGCTGATTCGATCATTCTGCAGGTCCGCTCCTGGAGCCAGGGCTGTGTTGGGACTGGGACTGGACTGGGCTCCTCTCTCACCTAGATACAACTGACCTTTCCTTGTGGTCTCCTTAGTTGTTTTTGGCATTTAGGGGTTGAGAATTCTGGAAACTGCCATACAGCTGCCAGTGATTCAGTTCCTTGAAGGATGCTCCAGGTTTACTGTGTTTGGGACTGTGTTGGGGACAGGTCTAGACTGTGCTACTCTCTCAGCCTGCTGCAACAAACTTTTCCTATAAACCTTCCTGTTTGTCTTGGGCTGGGGATTGGCTTCACTATATCTTTTGGTGGGTTCTGCTGATCTAGAATTTGTTTAGAGTTCTTTTTCCAGGTATTTGCAGGTGATCAGGGAGAGCTTTGGTGAGTACCTGTTTTTATTGTGCCATCTTGACTCTATCCCTTCCTCCTGCCCCCACATGTTTTTCATAATACACATAGGGAAAAATAGTAAATTAATTTGAAGGTACTTTGGTGGGATAAGGTATTTTCTTTTATCCACCATCCTGACTTAGTATGTTTAAAAATGCACAATATTACTGTTGTGGGTAAACTACTCACTGGTGAAGAACATCACTATCCATGACTTTTCATCTAATGTAATTATTTTATATGTTCTTACAAATGTAATGCATGGATCATCTACCTCACTGCTGAAGGCCTCCCTTTAAGACTTTTTAACATTCCATTGGTATAGTACAGTCCTCAGCTTGTTTTTATCTTTATTTTTATTCTCCCTTTGTAACTAGGACATCTCCTTTTGCAGTTGCATATGCCATTTGTATTTTTTTTATTTTAAAAAATAAAATTTTATACATAACTATGGTTTTAAGCAATGACTGCATTTCCCCTTGGGGACAGCTCATGGGAACATTGTACAGGGTGTTAAATTTTGAGTCAGAAAATGTCATCTTCCTGATTTCAAATCTGATCATAGACATTTACTAGCTCTGTGACCTTGGGTAAATTTATTAGACCTATTTCCTTCCATTGCCTTTTCTGTAAAATAAGCCAGAGAAAGAAATGGCAAACCATTCCAGTATTTCTGCCAAGAAAACAAACAATAGAATCATGAAGAGTTGGACTTGTGTCTAAATCAACTAGATCTACAACCACATTTCACCTCGTACCATTCCACCTTAACACTCCTAGACATGACCCTGACAACAAACATGTTGGGCCTCCCAAGTATTAAAAAATACCTTCACTTGAATCTTCTATCTCCATTATTGTCCTATATCTATTGTGCCCATTGTGATTAAATTCCTTGAAAAAATGTATTTTTACCCTTGACCTCTTTTTAATCACAGTTTATGGCTTTATCATTTCATTAAAATTGCTCTTTCCAAAGTTGCCTCAAGTAAAATTCCACCTTCTGTAGGAAGACTTCACCAATCCCTATTAATCCCAGTGCCTTCCATTTATTAATGATTTTCTATTTAATCTGAATAAAGCTTGCATTGTATATGTTTGTATGTTTTCTTTCCCATTAGATTTTAATCTCCTTGAGGGCAGTGACTGTCTTTTGCTTCTTTTTATATGCCCAGAACTTAGTCCCATACTTGTCACAAAGTATGTGCTTAAAAATGTTCATTAATGACCTATTGAACAGATGAGGTTACCAAAAGAGAATATAAAAAGCAAAGAGAAGAGGACCATGGAAAGAACACTGATGAATATCCAAAGTGAGGGGGCATAATGTGGATGATCAGCTGGCAAAGGAAACAGAAAACAATGCCTGACAGATAAGAGAAGGATCTGAAAAAGAGTAGTTTCCTGAAAACCCAAAGAGAAGAGAACTTTTGTAGAAATAGGGTGGTCAATCATGTCAAATACAACAGATAGGTTAAGAAGGACAACACCTTCAACACTAATATTTATCGGCTTTTATCATTTTTGTCCATTTGCTGGACATGAAATGAAACTGCAGGAATGTTCTTCTGATTTGGATTTTTCTTATAAGTTGTAATTTGAAGCATTCTTTCATATGTATATTAGTATTTTGAAATTACTTTCTTTTGAAATGTTCATACATATCTTTGATCACATTTTTCTGAGCAATGGCTTTTGTTCCTTCATATCAGTTAGATTTCTCTATATTTTTGATATCCTGTCTTTATCAGAGCTATTTGGTTCAAAATTTTCTGCCAGTTTCCTGCTATTTTTAACTTATGTGTTAATTTTGTATTTCCAAAAACTTTTCAATGTCCTGCTGTCATTCTCACAGTTATGATTGCATAGGATATTCAAAGAGGACTAGCACCTTGGTTTGAGGGCTTATCAAAACATTTTCAGGGGTGCTCATTCACCATTGGTATCTGCCTGGCACTCAGTTCTCACCTTTGAATCCTAGCATAGCCAGGGACATCATTCCAGTAAATTATCTTGGCAGATGGGCTAAAATAAATTGAGAGTAAGTTAAAGGTCTCAAACCCCTGTGAGTCAGGGTGGTATCTACCCCAAGTATGTGAAGACTTCCCTCAGTGGGTTGGGTAGATAAGAACAATGTGTTCCAACAGCCATGAAAGCACCTGAAACAAGAACTTTGGAGTCTTTACAGGTCATTCAGATATCAAAGATGCCAAGGTTATCCACTAAACCCTGGTCAATCACCAGTTATCTTGACTTTTGTCTTGCCACTGGATTTCAGTGACTGAAAGAGAAAGTGAGGTTGATGACTTTGTGTAACTGCATCATGTAAACGCAATTCACACAGGGTCCATGACATTGCCCCATAATGTCACTAATTGTAATAAAGAAAAGACAGATTACATTTTCTATTTTGTCTTTTTATAATCAACTCCATGACTTGTTTGATAAAGAGTTGATCTACATTCCATAGTTGTGAAAGGTAGATAATCTACAGAATTGTGTTCCCAAATTTTTATGTTGAGTTTTATGCTAAGCAAGCCTATGATACCTCCCTAATTAACTCACTGCTCCATTCTGCAAAATGGCTGTTCTAAAACTTTCCATTCCCCCTTCATTCTCCCATGGTTCCACTTCTCCCCACTCTCAGCTAAGAATCTTTCCTCATATTTTAAAGAAAATAATTATGGCTATTTGCCACTGACTCCTTTTTCCCCCTTCTTCTTCCTTTCATATCCCTCAGGTTCCTTCATCCAGTTCTTCACTTCTGTCTCACATACTCCCTACCAAGACTAAACCTAGAGCCTTGGAACTAAAGCCTTAGAAAAGATGAAGATATAGCCATTTGCAGTAGGAAAATGCAACTTTTAGGAACACTGAGGGCATTAAGCAGATAGGCTAATCATTTTTGGCATATTAGACAAACATAATCATTCTGCTGGGTAGTACCCCAAAAAGTAGGTTATGTGTAGTTTCTCTCCTCTACTTCCACTTGTAAAGATGCAGAGCTTTGAAACTTTTAGCAGAATCTGAGAATCTTATGTAATTAAAAAGTATATGACTTTTGGACCAATGGGAGCAAAATGCTTATTAGATCTTTCCAATCGTCCTCGTGCCTGCCATAAGGTTGTCTGTTTAGTGACATGAAAAATGTTTATGGAAAAGAAAAAAAAAACTGCACTTTCAGGGTCTTGGTAACTAAGGACTAAATTAACAAGTACTGCCAGTGTACCTCATTGTTAAATTCTACTGTAAAAAAATTACATTATATAAAAATACAAACTTGTTTTAAATGATAAATTGGATGTAAGTTTTTGTAATAATCCTTTTCCTTAAAGTATTTCCTTATTATTTATTTGAATGGAGTTCTACCCTCTGATTTGAAAATATGATTAGATTCAAAAAATCATCAAATATTTTACAATCATAGCTATTTTTACATATATACATATATGTATGTTTGTATGTATATATAAATATATATATAATTATTTTTACTTCTTGATATTCACTTACACAAGTTTTTATTTTTCCCCCTCCCTCCCCAAGATGATTTGCAATCTGATACAGGCTCTATACATATGTTCCTATTAAACACATTTTCACCTTAGTCATGTTGCATAGAAGAATTATAATGAATGGGGGGAAAACACGAGAAAGAAAAAAAAGCAAAACAAAAGAAACAAAAAAGAAAATACTCTGCTTTCTTCTGCATTTCTACTCTATGGTTATTTCTCTGCATGTGGCTGCCATTTTCCATCATGTGTCTTTTAGAATTGTTATAGATAGGACCATAGTTACTTCATAAACCAAAAGTTAT
The DNA here is from genome assembly GCA_028646575.1 of Pseudocheirus occidentalis. Taxonomy (NCBI): domain Eukaryota; kingdom Metazoa; phylum Chordata; class Mammalia; order Diprotodontia; family Pseudocheiridae; genus Pseudocheirus; species Pseudocheirus occidentalis. The sequence goes on along the minus strand of CM053600.1, from coordinate 47,758,250 downwards.
AGTTTCTTGAATCCACAATCCTCTATATACTCCATGAAAGGAAAACAAAGAAACAAACAAGCAAAAAACTTCCAGGGTAGTTTTGTTCTAGTTTTAAAAGGAGTAGTTCTAAGAAAAGTAACTTTTAGACCAAAATTAACTTTGAGCATATCATACGAAAGTGGTAGGCAAAGAAATATTTTATGCTATATGATATAATGAAACCAGTGAAAGTAATATTTCATACCTATCAGATATATCATTATCACCTAGGACTCTTTTCAGGACTAAAAAGATCATTTTGCCTCAACACACTTAATTTTGAAGTAGTATTTTAAAATACACAGTTGGAATCATTTAACATTATAAATTGTCCTTTTATATCTTTTAAAAATATTTAAATTGAATTTTGTAGCAATATATTTTTGTACTAATTAGCTCCAGCTGATAGCAAAATAGACAAGACAGAGGTATTCAAGTGTTATTGATGAATCAAGTGATGGACATGACCAGGCACAGTGTATGGGATATAAATCTTATTTCTTAAAAGTGGGTATGCTTTGCTATGATAGTGAAGAGGATAATGGTGTGTTAAAGTTTACCTTTATTTACACTGATTTCTTAAAATGTATTGAAAAAATATGAAGGATCATTGTTATTTCTACTTTTGTATTGTTTTTCCTTTCAAAACTATAATTAATCTTATAATGTTAGTTTGGGTCCTGTCTTCAATATCTATGCCAAATCAACCTCTAAAGCATATTCTAATCTTGAAAATAAAATGACATATAAAAGAAGGCAGAGACACAGGCCCCATTGATCCTGGCAGGAGTGGGGTGGGCTGGAAAGAAGGTGACCCTAATAGCAGTAAATAGCCATGTTTTATAAGCAGGGTCCCAGTAGTAAGTAATTCCTTTCCCTCTTTAATCTTGCATATCTACATTTTATTGTTGAGATAGTTACATAATTAAAGGTTAGTTTGAGATAAATGTCAAAGAGAGGTCTCAAATTAACATTCTAGAGGAGCAACACCAACTAATTCCCAGCGGAATTAGTACTCATGTGGGCAGGCAGCAAATGACAGGCCCACAGTATCCCATTGTTTGCCATAATGCAAAATAAATTGATCCCTTCCATTACTTTCAGTAAGTACAATATCCAGTGATCATTGTGCATCTCTTCCCCAGAGACAGCTTAGGGGAAACATCATTGCAACTTTAGACCAAAGCTGCTGATTCACAATACTAAAAGCTATTTTGTTTCCATGCAAGTTTCCTCTCAGTCAAAGAGACTGCTTTAACAAAATATCCTCAGATTTCCCAGAACATTGTACCAGTACATCTCTCTCCCCGTACTCATTGGGAATCTAACAATAATAATACTGATAATATTAGCTTAAATTGATAATAATGGTTAACACTATTAATATTAGCTAACATTCACAAATAATAGTTAATGTTTATGTAGCGTTTATTATGTACCATCAATTATGCTAAATATTTTACAAATATCTCATTTGTTTCTCATTACAACCCTGCTATGTAGGTGCAATTATTTTTCATACTTTAAAGATTAGAAACTGAGGCAAACGGTGGTCAAGTGACTTGTCCAGAATCAAACAGCTAGATAATGTCTGAGGTCAGGTTTGAACTCAGAATCTCCCTGATTCCAGATCTGTACTCTATTATTTGCACCACCTAGTTTTAATGCACGTAGATACTTTCCTTTGCTGCTTATTGAACTTCTGCATCCTCCTCTGTATTGCCATCTAAAGCTCTTCAGCTAGTTCTATAATTTTATACCTTACAAGTGGTGCTCTAGCTCTCAAAATCATCCCCAAAACAATCCTTTATAATCCACATATAATTAATGTACTGATTAGGGATACACTTAAGTACTTCATGATATGAAGCACCTAGAGTTATAGAATATAAGGGTTGGGAAGAATTCCAGTGTTCTCCTAGTCCCTGATTAACCCGAGAGAGAATCACAACGATGATATCCTCAACAACTATTGGGAGGTCTCTCAAAAAAGGGGAACACTCTACCTCCTGAAACAACCTATTCCACTTTTGGTTTTGACTTTATTTGTTAAATTGGGATCAATCCTAATCCTGACTCTTTTCTACTTCTACCAAATGGCTCTTAGTCTGCCATTGGGCGTCAATCAGAATACATCCAATTCTTCTTCCAGGTTATAAGCTTTCAAACATCTGAAGACTAGTTATCTTGCACAATTCCAAGCTTTCTATTGTGTAGACTGAATATCCCTAGAAATTTCAACTAGAGACATCTAGTCATCTTGATCACCCTTCTCTGGATGCCTTGCATGTTGGGAATATGCTTTCTCAAATGTTTCTAGAACTGAGTGTTGTCATCTACACATGATCAGATCAAGGTGGAATAGAGGACTATCATCTTATTCTAGGAAGTTGTGAATCTCAAAATATAGCCTAAGATCTTACAACAATGGGAAGGGAATAAGCTTTTGTTAAACATCTACTATATGCCAGAGAATTAATACAAATTACCCCAATTTTAAGCCTTATAACAACTCTGGAATTTAGGTACTAATATTATCTTCATTTAACAGTTGAGGAAACTGAGGAAGACAGGGGTTAAGTGACTTGTCTAGAATTACATAGCTATTAAGTGTCTATAGCTGGGTTTGACCTAGGTCTTCTGGACTTCAGGCCAAGTGCTCTATCAACTGTGCTAGATAGCTGCTGCAATGCTATGTTTTTTTCTTTCAAGTAGGATTTATTCTTTTTTTTTTGCTTTTTTCTTTGGAGGGCAATTGAGCTTAAGTGACTGGCCCAAAGTCACATGGCTAGTAAGTGTGTCATGTATCTGAGGCCGAATTTCAACTCAATCCTCCTGACTCCAGGGCTGGTGCTCCATTCACTGTGCCACCTACCTGCCCCAAGTAGGACTGATTCTTAACCTCTTAACCTGGAGACCTGCTTTAAAAAATGTTAAAGAGCTGTATTTCAATACAATTGGTTCCCTTTGTAATACTATGGATTTTATTCCACACATTTTTTAAAGTGTTATTCTGAGAAAGCATTTATACGCATTACCAGACAAACATAGTTATGAAAGCTTTCTCACACACACAGGCTTTAAAGTTCATACTTTAGAGAAAAGTGCTCTCTTCCTCAGAAAGATCATCCCAAATCATTAGTAATCTCAAGGTTTTCTGGAGAACCTGTGGTTTCTTTCTCCAAGGAAGTATCCTTGGAACAATGCCAGGTCTTGTCTATGCTTATGCAATCACCATAGGCCTTCAGCCAGTCTAACCATTTAGTCATTATATTAGAGAAAGCAAAATGGATTTTTCCACTCTTTCAAAAATAATTCGAATCTATTCCAGGAAATTAAATGGAAATGTTTGAGTGTGTTTGACAAAAACAAGATAGGATTCTGCATGTTTTGCAAGTTGAAAAATTAAAGACTCTTGAAATTGGTTTTCCATATAGAAAAGAGTCTTTGCCCCCCTTAATATTTTATTTTTTATGTTTGAAGAGAAATTTTTAATGGCATGTGAGAAGTAAGTTTAAAAAATATGTTAGGTTAATGACCTGTTAAATATATAGCACTAAAGAGAGTCCCAGTCTTTCTTGTTGCCTTAGAAACAATGTGCTGACTCTAACATAATCCTGTGACCTCGAAGTCCTAGTTGAAAACAAGTCAGAAATATCTTACAGCTGGCAAAAAACATATTGATAAAGCATTTTTCCCCACACAGAGACAAATTATACTTTCACATATCTTGGAGATGCCTTTGATGGAAAAAGGGATTCAAGCCAGGAAATCTTAGGTCTTTGTGTTCACAGTAAACCATTGTTTTATCCTAGATTTTTTAATTTTAAAAATTCCACCATTTTCTATGAGAGAGCAAAGCATAATAGAGTTGGGGAAATGTAATTCAATTTAATTTAACTGATAACTTATTAGGTGCCTACTTGTTATAAGACACTGTGCTCAGCATTAGGACTGCAAGGATGAGAAATGATGTAATTCTTGCCCTCAAAAGAAACTGTAGTTTAATGAAAGAGGTATGGGAGGGACAGGATATGTATGTGTAGCATCTTGAACCTTTACTAGGGCTAAGGGGTGTTGCTATACCTTCTGCTTCATCACTATGGAGTTCATCTGCTCTGCACATCAAAGAGAGAGACCCCATATCTTCCTGAGGGCAAATATATCCTCTAATAAGAGAACTGTTCTCACATGCAACATTTAAATTACTTTCTCAGGGTCACCTACCTAGTAGTGAAAACAGAACTTGAGCCCAGGTCATTAAAGCTGGTTCTTTATCCATTATGTCATGCTGCCTCCAAATGTACATGATAAAATGGCACATCATAGTTTTGATTAGTCATTATTTTAGCTCTCAGTGTTATTAGTGGGGCAAAACAACAAACAAATGGTAGGCCTCAGGCTTTTAAAGAATGGAAAAAAAATGATAAGAGAGCATAAGTCACTTCAAATTAGGGACTACTTTATTTTTGCAATTATATTTCCACTGAATAGATATTGAGTCAAAAGATTCTTTTGTAATTTTTGTAATTGTCATTTTAAAAAAAGAGGAAATAAGAGAAAAGGGAAAGAGGAAGTCAAAATTTGGAGGAACAGAAAGGAAGGGAAAGAGAGAAGATTAAATCATCCCTCTCCCTATAGCAATAATTCTGCTAAGTATCATTTCATAGTCCTTATGCCTTTAATTATCATCCTTGATGATAAGTATACAATGAACAAAAATGAAGCAAATCATTTTGCATCTAAAATTTCCCTCTTCCATCACTGTTAATACTTTTCACCTGGTTGAGAGTCCCACAAATTCTTTTTTGTTTGTTTGTTTTGTTTTAATGTTGAGTGTGAGAACAGGTCTTTTGTTAGAGGATATATTTGTCCTAGTCAAGGTTCAAATAGTTTCTTGATTTCTCATAAAGTCATTAACTTCCATTTGTTCCAGTCTAATTCTGAAGGAATTATTCTCTTTAATGGACTTTTGAAATTGTTTTTCCATCTAGCAAATTAAGCTTTTTAAGAAATTCTTCTTCTCGCTGGATTTTTGGGCCTCTTTTGCCATTTGAGTTAGTCTATTTTTAAGGTGTTATTTTCTTCAGTCAGGTTGTTGACTCTCTTTTCATGATTTTCTTTCATCATTCTCATTTTTCTTCCCATTTTTTTCTCCTCTTCTCTTACTTGATTTTCAAAATCCTTCTTCAACTCCTCTATGGCCTGTAACTAGTTCAAATTTTTCTTGGAAACTTTTGGTGAAAGATTTCTGACTGTGCTTTGTTCTTCCAGTTCCATGTTTTGATCCTTTTTATCCTCTAAAAAGGAATCAAAAGTTGGATGGTTTTGCTTGTTGTGCTTTCTTTGCTTGCTCATGTTGTCAGTCAACTACTTGACTTTTGAGCTCTTGCCACAGTAGAACTCTGCTTCCAGAGGGGAGAGCTTTGCCCAAAATCTCTGGGGTTTTTACAGCTGCCAGAGATATTAAGATGCTGCCATCTCTACAGTCCCCACCAGTTTTGGCACACTGGTGACACACCTCAGGACCACCACCCAAAACAGTGATTCAGATCCAAGCAAGTTAAGGTAAGAGGGATTACCCTCTGAATTGTCACTTGGCCCTCCGGAAATCTGCAGGCTGAAAGCTCTAAAGGAGCCATGTGGAGTTGTCTGTAGGGCCACCATTTCTGTAACTTGTGGCACTGGAAGCAGAGAGCCAGACATGCTACTCCGTCCCCCACCCCAAATCAAGCCAAGTTCCACTGACCTTTTACTTTGTCTTTGGCAATTATGGGTTGTCAATTCTGGAAATTGCCATAGCTGCTGGTGATCCACTCTCCTGAATGCTCTGTGGCTGGTCCAGGCTACCCTGGAGCTAAAACCATAGGTTCATGCAGGACTGGAATTGGCTTCCAGCATGCTGCAATGAGCTCTTCCTGTCTGTCTGCCAGGCTGCCTTCAGCAGGAGCTTTGTTTCCCTGCCACATGGATACTGTAGCTCTAAACGTTGTTTAGAGTCATATTTTATAGGTATTTGAGGTGGTTCTGGGGGGAGCTATGGAGGTTTTCTGCTTCTATACTGTCATCTTGACTCTACCCACCAAGTCCCGCAAATTCTGACTTCTAATATCTAGTGATCTGATAGAGTAAACACTAGGGACACAAAAAGAGTGGGGAAAAAGACATAACTTGCCCTAAGGAGCTTAAAGCCTAATAGAGGAGATAATGTGTAATAAATACATACAAAAGTAAGTTCTGGGCAAAATAAACCAAAATTGATTAACAATAGGAAGGCACTAGAATTAGGAGGGATTGTGAAAGTCTTCCAGTAAAAGAACAGATTTTAGTTAGAACTTAAAGGAAGATATGGAGGTGAGTACAAAAGAATGAATGAGAGAGAGCATTCCAGGAATGAGGGACAGTCAGAAAAAAGACATTCTTAAGCCAAGAGATAGACTGTCTTCTTCATGGAAGAGTCAAGAGGCCAGTGTCACTGGATTGAAAATTTTGTGTTGAGGGGAAAGTTATAAGAAGATGGGAATTATAGGGAGTTGACCAGATTATGAAGTGTCTTGAATGTCAAATGGAGCATTTTATGTTCGTTCTTAAAAGACAATAGGAAACCAGGAAAGTTTATTGAGTAGATGGTGATACGATTAAAACTGCATTTTTAGAAAAATTACTTTAGTGACTAAGCAGAAAGTGGATTGAAATGAGAAGAGACTTGGGGCAGACAATCCCATCAGCAAGCTATTGCAATAGTTCAGGCATGAGTTGATGTGGGGCTACATTAGAGTGGTGACAGTGTCATAAGACAGAGGCAGAGAATATTCAAGAGATGTTACAAACGTGAAATCAATAGGCCTTGACAATAATTTGACATGGAGAGTGAAAGGTAGGGAAGACTGACTAATCAAGGTTAGTGTCTCCTAGATAGCAATCCTGATGGACTGAGGGGGATATTGTCATTCTTTATAGTAATAGGGAAGGTGTAACAGAGGTTAGAAGCAGTTTTAGGAGGGAAGTCAATGAGTTGCATTTTGGACACTTCAAGTTTAAGATGACAACCAGATATCCAGTTTGAAATGTCTGAAAGGAAGTAGAACTCTCAAGACTGGAGGTCAGCAGAGAGTTTGGAGCAGAATACGCACATCGGCTTATCTCCAATTATTTGACAACCCCTTTTAAGACAAACAATTTTGTTTCAAATTAAAATTTTCTATGGAATATAATGTAAGTGGACTATATGTGTGTGTGTAACTATAAGTGGACAAAGTATCATCATGTAATTAATAATAGCATTATGTTATAGAGAGTTAACCCCTAAGCCCAACATTGGAAGACATGATTTAGGATCAAGTTTCAAGTCTCTTGTTATTTATCTGTGTATTCTGTGTCAAATCATTTAATCTATGTTGCCTCATCTTCCTCTTCTGTTCAGTAAAAAAGAAAACTGGCCAGCTTAAAAAGTCAGATTTTGTGTTTAACTTGTTTTTTGAGAAGGGTGGTAAGTATCTATGATTCCATGACCTTCTTCTATTACAGTATTTCAGAATTTTGTTCAGCCCTTTGTAGCCTTTAGAGGCTTTTTCAGGGTAGAAAAAGGTTAAGACATACTCACATAGACAATTAAATTCAGAGGTAGAAACTGAACTCAGATAATCAGACTTCCTCCTATAATAAAGAGAGGGCTGGAGGAACTACATTTTGAATGAAAAAAGCAATATCTTCGTAAAATCAATCCCAGAAAATGCAAATGAAAAGAAAGGAAACTATACTGTTGAGTAGATTTTGTTCCATGAAAACTTCAGACTTTCCAAAAAAAAGTTAGAAACTGTTTCCTGGTAAGAAGGAGTGTAATATGAGGCTCCCTGAATGAGGGTTTCAGAGGACAAGTGCTTTTAAAATTATGAGAATGGCTTACAAATGATTGCAGGAATACTTGTTCTTTCTACTACATATATATATATATATATATGGTTTAACCTTCTATAAATTCTGGCATTTGAATAGTCTTTTGAAATATGCTTTGGGCAAAGATGGCAGCGTAGAAAGAACAAGGTACTGTAGCTCCCACACCACCACCCTAAATACCCATAAAACTGTGAGCCCAGATAAAGTCTAGGACTCTCAGACTCACGCAAAAATACAGAGAACACATCTAGTGCTGAAGGCCGCTCGGCAGCAGGGGCTCATCGTGGCAGCCAGCATGGAGGCTGGAACAGCCTGAAGCTGAGACCATGACCAGGCCCAGGGCGGTGGGAAGGAGTCTGGCTGAACTGAGCCAAGTGGGCACCGCAGACAGTCTGCAGAGGTTCTACAGCCTCCAGCACCTCCACATCTGCCAAGGTGTGAAGAACTGGGACGGGAGAGGGGCAGCTCACACTGCAGCAAAACAGAGACCCAGCCAGGCCAAAACCACAGCCATGGCCATGCTAGGCCTCAGGGGTCCAGGAGGAGCTGAGTCTCCCAAACCACAGCTTGAGTCTACTTCAAAGAATATCTAAAGCACCTGCCTAAGGGATCTTAAAATCCTCAGAGACGGTTAGCGAAAGTGAAACTTTGAAAATTAATTTGGGGGTGGTAAAGTAGTTTGACCAATCTGCCCCTGGGGCAAGGAAGCAGTGGGGGAAGCGAACTGCTGGAACCGGCTGTGGCCCCCACCAGGCTGCTTCAGAGCCCATGGCCTGGGGACTCTGCAGGGGGGCTGAATTGATTGATCAGGGCCAAGTGCTCTTGCGTTGAGTGGCCTGGATTTGGATCGTGGTCTTGGGTGGTGGTCCTGGGGTGCACTTTCAGCAAGCCAAAGCTGGGGGTACTTGCAACACTCCCCTAATAGCTCCGGCAGTTGGGAAAACTCCAGTGATTAGGAACAGAGCTTCCCCCCTTGGAAGCAGAGTTTCACAGACCTAAAAACACCAACCAAATAATCAACTGGCCAACATGAGAAAGAGGAAGCAAAATAGAAACATCAATAAGACTCTGGAATCCTTTTTTATGGATAAAAAGGGTCAAAGCATGGAACGGGAGGAAGAGAG
>CM053600.1:47728826-47748709 GCA_028646575.1 Pseudocheirus occidentalis | reverse complement strand
CCCCTACTCTCCTGTGTGGCATGATACCCAGTTTAGAGTTTATGTAATTCCTTCCCTAAACCAACATCAATGAGAGTAAATGAAAGTAAAGTTGTAACAGTTATCCCTTGCTTCCTCACACATGAGATGCTTAACCTGATTTTGTCTCTCCCTGTCTCCTCTCATTCTAGTCCTCTACCACCTCAGAATTTCACCTTTTAAAGTATCATCTCTTTGTATTCAATTGATATTGCACCTTCTATATACACATATACACACGTGCTCAGATATGTATTCCTATGCATATATAGCCTCCTATATAGACATATGTGTAAGTATACATACATACACATGTATTTATGTATGTATGTATGTATTAAAATATATATTTGTATTTCCTTCACCAATTCTCATACTAAGAAAAGCTTCATAAGTTACTATTATTGTTTTTCCATATTGGCATGTAAATAGTTCATCTTTGATAAGTTCCTTATTAATTCTTTTCCATGTTTACCTTCTCATGCTTCTTGTGTTTGATTGTCAAATTTTCTGTTCAGTTCTGTTTTTTTCAGCAAGAATGCTTGAAAGTCCTCCACCTCATTGAATAACCATGTTTTCTCCTGGAACATTATACTCAATTTTGCTAAGTAGGTGATTCTTGGTTTTAATCCCAGGTCCCTTGATCTTCAAAATATCATATCCAGGCCCTTCGATCCCTCAGTGTAGAAGCTGCCAGATCCTGGGTTATCCTAATAGTGTTTCCACAGTATTCAAATTGTTTTCTCTTGGCAGCCTGTAATATTTTCTCCTTTAACTGTGTGAATTGCCCAAGGACACATGGCTAGTGTTAAGTGTCTGAATCTGGATTTGAACTCAGGTCTTCCTGACTCCGGGGCTGTTACTCCATTCACTCTGCCACCTAGCCACCCCCTACAGTAACTTTAAATGGAATTTCCCTTTCTATTTATTGCTGTTGGGCTTTGTTAGAATTTATGTAGGTTTCTTTTATATACTGCAACTTTGCGACAGTTATTTATTATTTTAAGTATTCTTTTTCTTGAATCTCTAGAAATCTTTAATATATCATCATATCATCTGCAAAGAGTGATAGCTTAATCTCTTCTTTGTCTAATTTATTTCCTTTGATTTCTTTTTCTTCTCTTATTTCTACAGTTAATATTTCTAGTACCAAATCGAATAACAGAGGTGACAGTAGACATCCTTGCTTTCCCTGAATTGTATTAGAAATACTTCTAGCTTATCTCAATTAAAATAATAGTTACTGATGATTTTAGGTATATGCTACTTACTATTTTTCAGGAAGACACCCTTTATTCCTGTGCTTTCTAGTGCTTTTAATAGGAATGAGTGTTGTATTTTGTCAAAAGTTTTTTTCTGCATATTTTGAGATAACCATATGAGGGTGTGGGGGAGAGATAATCTAGTCACTTCAGGTTCCCCTCTGGATACACTGTCCATCCATCCATCCATCCATCCAACCATCCACACAACCATCCATTCATCCATCTATCTAATCTATTGATGTATCTACATAGACATATAGACATATCTAGATCTACTTCTAGATATATCATGCTTATAGATATATCCATCTATATCTTTGTATCTTTTTTCTCTCTGTCTCTCTGTCTCTGTCTCTCTCAAACACACACACACACACAAGCATGCACGCACACATCACACAGAAGTCAGCATAGATCTTTGGTGGATTTTGCGCAGGATTCAACATATAATCAATGAAAAACATATAAGAATGGTATTAAAAGATGTCATCAAAAATTATGTCAGGAAGTGAAAATGTCATGTGAGAAGAGAAAGATGGGAAAGATGAGTATCTAGAATATACAATGGTATCCTTGTGATATCAAGAGAAAATGAAGAAGACCTTGTAGAAATTTTGCAGAACTGAGACAAAGCAAGCATAAGTTGCACAGTAATGAATGATAGCTTCCCCAATTAATGAAATCATGGATCCATTAAAGGTGCATATGTATTTTGTTTTCTCTTTGGGGATTGTTAATATCTTGTATGGACTAAATATTCACTTCAATCTTTGTAACACCAGGAACTAGTTCAGTACATAGCACATGGTAGGTATTTAATAAATGCTTGTTAATTGATTGATTCAGCATCTTAAAATTTTGGTTATTCCATTCTAGTAATTACAATCTATCCATGAATCTCATTTTGTGAGATTATTGTTGTCATTTCATTTTGTTCTGTTTTTAATTCTTCAAGTTGATTAGGAAAAACTTAATAGGAAAAAAATAAGACCAACTGAGCAATGGAAAAAGTAACCAAAATAACCTATAACACTAATGCACACCTGCTTCCTATTTTGCTGGCTTATTGTGGCACAAGAAAAATATTCTGGATATTATCCAGAAAAACAAAGAAAGCTTTGGGGGTTTTCATTTTTAGTTGAAATACATTATCATGATCTCATAAGCAAAGTAAGGAATGTCCACCTGGTTGATTACCTACCTTAAATAATCCAATTTCATATCTTCAACATTCATCAGCAATAGTCAGAATGAGAGTGAGAAGGAATGCAATGTCTTCCATGGTCTCTGAGAACACTATCTAGGCTGACTTTTATCATTCCTAGCTTGCATTACATATATGTGTGTGTGTATATGTGTGTGTGTGTGTATATATATATATATATATATATATATATATATAGGTATACACACATACACATACACATATACATATATGTATGTGTATGTATATGTGCATGTGCATATGTATATGTATACACACATATATTCACATATATACATATATTCATATATAATATATTATAACACATACTATATTTTGTAGATATAGTATATTTTATAATATATACATATGATATGTAGTATTACATATTATATAGAATTATTATATTACATAGAATAACATATTCACATATATAAACACACATATACACACATATACAAACATGCATCTGTACATTTATGTATACATGCATGCATGTGTGTATACATATATATGCATATATATTCAAATGATAGGTGGCTTTTAAACAATTCCGTGGGGTTTTTTGTGCTATTTAATCATATGTCATTGGCTTTCTTTGCATTTGGTTTATTTTCAGCCCTCGCATTTAACTCTTTCTAACAGGAGAAGAGAAAAATGTTTTCCCCATAGCATTCCAATCTAGGTATTGAATATTCTCTATGTTCACTCTTCAAAGTGCTGCAGTACCACACCTCATGAGAACATGAACAATAGAAGTCCCATTAAGTTATATGATAGCTGCCTAAGGTCATACTGTAGAGATATAGATTGACTTGTCTTAGAGTGAATTAATGTGCTTCTTCAAATAACCTTATACATATGGTTAACTGCCCCCAAACCTGCCCTCCCCTCCATCATCCATCCTATCATCCCCTTCCCCCTTACTCTTATTTAGTGCAAGATACCCATTGTAGAATATATGTCATTCCCTCCCTAAGCCAAACTCAATGAGATTAAGGTTGACCCATTCCCCTCTGCCTTCTTGTTCTTTCCCTCCATTTTAAGTTATACCTCTTTTATATGAGATAATCAACCCCATTATGCCTCTACCCATCTCCTCTCATTATATTCCTCTCTCACCTCTCAATTTCACCTTTCAAATATAATCCCTTCCTATTCAATCAATCCTGTTCCCTCGGTCTATATATACCTGTACACATATATACACACACTCACATATGTATTCATACACACACATACATATATATATACTCCTATGAAGATAAAAATATGTATATATGTATATTTGTGTGTGTGCATACATATACACATATACACATACATATATTCCCTTCGACTATCCTACTACTGAAAAAGTTTAAAAAGTTACAATTACCATTTTTCCATGTAGGCATATAAATAGCGCAATGCTGATAAGTTTGTTATGATTTCTTTTCCCTGTTTCCTTTTCATGCTTCTCTTGTTTCTAACATTTGAATGTCAAATTTTCTATTCAGTTCTGTTTTTTTTTCAAGAGTGCTTGAAAATTCTCCACCTCATTGAATGATCATATTTCCCCCTGAAACATTATAGTCAGTTTTGCTGGATAAGTCATTCTTAGTTTTAATCTTAGCTCCTTTGATGTCCACAATATCATATTCTAAGCCCTTCAAATCTTAATGTAGAAACTGCTAGTTCCTGTGTTATCCTGATTGTTTCCACAATATTCAAATTGTTTCTTCTTGGCAGCTTGTAATATTTTCTCCTTGATCTGGGAACTCTGGAACCTGACTCCAATATTCCTAGGAGTTTCATTTTTGTGACCTTTTTCAAGAGATGATTGGTGAAATCTTTCAAGTTCTATTTTGCCCTCTGGGTCTAAAATAGCAGGGCAGGTTTCCTTGAGAATTTCTTGAAGGATGATTTCTAGGTTCTTTTTTTGATCATGGCTTTGAAGTAGTAGAATAATTTTTAAATTATCTCCCTTGAATCTATTTTCCAGGTCAGTGGTTTTTCCAAAGAGACATTTCACATTGCCTTCTATTTTTTTCCATTAGTTTGGATCTGTTTAATAGTATCTTGATTTCTCAGGAAGTCACTACCTTCCATTTTCTCCAATCTAAATCTGAAGGAATTATTCTCTTCTCTAAGCTTTTGAAATTCTTTTTCCATTTGGCACATTTGACTTTTTAAGGGATTCTCCTCCTCATTGGTTTTTTGTGCCTTTTTGCCATTTGAGTTAGTCTATTTTTTTTAAATGTAATTTTCTTCAGTCAGGTTGTTGACTCTATTTTCATGATTTTCTTGCATCATTCTCATTTCTCTTCCCAACTTTTCCTCCATTTATCTTACTTGACTTTCACAATTCTTGAGCTCCTCCATGTCTCGTAACCAGTTTGTATTTTTCTTGAAAGCTTTTGGCACAGGAATTTTAACTATGTTGTCTTCCTCCCCTTCCATTATTTGATCCTTTTTGTCCCCCCCCCAAAAAAAAATTGAAGGTAGTATGACTGTGCTTGCTTTCTTTCCTCTGCTTGCTCATGTTGCTTGCCAATTACTTGACTTTTGAGCTCCTTGCCACAGTACAACTCTACTTCCAGAGGGGAGAGCTTTGTCCCAAATTGCTGTGGTTTTTGCAGCTGCCAGAGCTATTAGGAGGGCACTGTATCTACAGATCCCACCAGCTTTGGCTTACTGGTCATACACCTCAGGACCTCTACCCAAGATCATGATCCTGATCCAGGCAGGTTAAAGCAAGAGAACTTAGCGTCTGAATGGTTGCTTTGGCCCCTATGATCTGCAGGCCAGGAGCTCTGAAGCATCTATGTAGAGGAAGCTGCTCTGGTACCATTTCTGGTTCTGCTCTCTCAGGGAGTAGAGGCCAGACCAAACTCTGCCCACCCCAGATCCAGCAGAGTTCCACTGACCGTTTACTTTGGTATTTATGGGTTGATAATTCTGGAAACCACCATAGCTGCTGGTGATCAACTCTTCAGAATGTTCCAGCCACTGTTGGTTGGGGCTGCCCTGTGGCCAAAACCTCAGGTTTTTATAGGGTGTGCGCAACTCTTGGAAAGCTGTGATGGACCCTTCCTGCCAGCCTGGCAAGGTGCCTTCAGCAGGAGATTTGTTTCTCTCTGTCACTTTGTGGGTTCTGTAGCTCCAAAATTTGTTAAGATACATATTTTATAGGTATTTGAGGTGGGTATGGGGGCAGATCACAGAGTTTTCCCTCTTATATGCCATCATCTTGATTCCACCAAGTGAATGCTATATTTTTATTTTCTGTGATAAGTTGTAACATTGTGAATGCTTATTTTGGTTTGCTGTGAATGTTTTGCTTTTATTTGTTATTGAATAGAGAGTTTACTATACTGTGCAATAAGAACTTAAAAGTTGTTCACAACAGGATTCTTCTGGAAAGTTGCTTGTGCATGGCATTACACTTACCCTACTAGAAAGTTGGGGTGGGTGATGTGGGATGATATAAGATAGAGAGGGTTGGGGGAAGGGGTATTCAGTAGGCTCCTTATATTGAGCAGGGGAAAGATGGAGAAAAAAATTGTAATTCAAAATCTTGTAGAAATGAATGTTGAAAACTAAAAATTAATACATAAAAGATTATTTTAAAAACAATTTGTTTTAGGGTCAAATGTGATTGCTAGACCTTCATTAGTTAGACCATCAAGACCATTAACTAATATATATATTAGCTAAAAACACACACTGTTTTAAAGGGACAGGGACAAAGCAAAGAATGGAAAAAGTAGGGGGGAGCAAGATAAGATGAAGGGAAATATAGTCAGTATTTCTCAATATATCCACCATGGAAATGTTTTCTGTAGCTACTCAACTCATGTACAACCTATATGGAATTGTTTATCTTTCCAGTAAGGGTGAGTGACGAGGGAGGAAGGGAAAGAATCTGGAATTTAAAGTTTTATGATCAAATGTTTATAAACATAGTTGTTGTTCCTGTTGTTATTATTGTTATCATTATCATTATTATTATATAGATGAAACTGGGAAATAAATATACAGGCACTGGGGTATGGAGGTCCATCTTGCCCTGCTGGAAAATCAGAGGGGGATGTGTTTGGATATAGGAGAGAGAAGATTGGGGGTGGGGGTATACAGTGGGATTGCTATTTTGGGGTGGTGGGTAGAGGACAGGCAGGGGAAAATTTTGTAATGCCAAATGTTGTGGAAAAGAATGATGTAAACTAAAGCAAACATAAAAGTGAATTTAAAAATATTCAATATTAAAAATATCGAGAGCATTCAGAACAACTTATTCCAGAAAATGGCCACATAGTTTTCGCCACAATAGTCACAAAGTTTTCAATAAAGAATAATCATTTAGTAACTCAATCATTCTACCATCCTTTTGGGGATTTGCTTCCTCAAGGAACACAAAGTACAATAGTCAAAGTTCTCCACTCATGGGGTACACTACATTAACTCAATCAGTCACTTATTCAGTCATCAATCACTAAGTAATTTCATTTAGTCAACCAATAATTCAATCTACTCAATCATTCAATCTTCCTTCATCATTCACTATTCAATCATTAGAAAATACACAGGCCTTCCATCCTCAGGTTTCTAGTAAATTTACAATTTCTCCTCAGCACACAGTAGCCAGTAAAGTCTTCTCTCAGCTTGACTTCTCACAGTTTCTCAGATTCCCTAGATCCTTTTGCATGGTCCCAGATCCTTCCTGGATTCACGAAACCATCACCTGGATTCAAAGTCAGACAGGTCTCAGGTCCTTGTCCAGCTCTCTGTGCAGTTCCTGCTTCCCATTGGAGTTCACAGTGTCCAGTCCATCTCAAATCCTTCACAGTCACTGTTCCTGGAAATACAAGGTTTAACAAAGCCAGAAACAGGTTCTTTAAAATACCAGCATCAAAGGCATGCTTCCTCAGTCCCTTGGCAGCACTGGGTGACCCTAGGAAATCCTCAACAGCCTCAACAGCTTCAGCTGGCCCTCAGCTCTGACTGGATCTCAGAAATACTCAACAGCTCTGACTTGCCCTGAGGCTCAGTAGAAGTTTCATCTGGTACCCAGAATTAAACTCACTCCATCCAGGTTTTCCAAATCAAAATCATTCTCTTCAGTGTGGGGGTGGGGGTGGGAGGAGCTTTCCTCTTCAGCCTCCTCACCTTCTCTTTAGCCTCCCAGGTGGCAGCATCTTCTGCCTTCACAGATCCTGCTCCAAGAAGATCTGTCTCAGTTACCAATTCTCATTTTTCTTCTCAATTATCAGTCCAGCAGTAGCAGCCCAGCCTCCAGATGCTGCTGAGATAAATTCTCTCTTTCTCCAGCGGCAACAGCTTCTGATTCCAGATGCTTGTCCTAAGAAATTCTGACTCTTCCTCTCTGGGTTTTTTCTTACAAACAGTATTGCCATTCCCTGTTCATCCCCTTCCTATTACATCAGCAACAAAAGACAGGAGTTCATACCTTCTATTTCTTTAACAGAAGCTTAATCTGAACTAGGTACTAAGCATTTCTTAGTTTAGCAATACAAGAGCAACTTCAAATCTCATTACTGTTCCAACAAGATGGATTTCTATTCCCCAGTGCCTTTATATCTTTATTTCCCTATCCTAACAGACATCTTAACAGCAAAATCCTTCTAAGAAAAAAAAACACCAAAAAGTTTACAAGTCTTTTTTTTAAATATTAAGCAAACTTCCCAAATCTCTATAAGTTTATACATGAAGGTAGAAACCTAGTTAATGACAATTTAGTTAGACAATGTTGACTCACAGTGGGAGATATTCGGTTAGTTTTGCTCTGTTCAGAATAAAAAAAATTCTGCTCTATGCCAAAAGGGACCAATGAATATGAACAGGATGGAAAAAATCTATCCCTAGGATCAAAAACTAATTGAACTGTAATTCTCTCTGGCCCTCAGTTTTTCAAACTATAAACTTTAAAAAAGAGTAGACTATGTGGTCTTAAAGTTCTTTACCAGTTCTAAAATTTCACAAATCTAAGCATTAAAAAACTAAGACATGATATACATACTTTTCCTTCTCATGCCATCTCTGTGCCTCAGCATAGGCTGTCCTATACCAGTTACTACCACCACTCTACCATTCTTGGAGTCCAATTTTTTTGCATATTTCTCCTTAAACCCTTCACCTTCCTTAAATTGCAGATCAGGTGTCCTTTCTTATATCCTCCACATGAAAGTGAATCTTACCTTATAATTCTCCATGAATATGCTTGGGAAGTTCTACTTTACCCATATCCAATTCTATCTTGTGTCACGCTTATTTGCGTAGAAGTTTTATCATCTGTATTAAAATGTTTCTTAAGGTTAAGGCCTGTGTACTATAAGAAAGGACAATCATAATGCTCTTAAAAAACCTGGAAAGATGTGCATGGGCTGATACAAAGTGAAATGTATTACGTACAAAGTAACCACAATATTGTAAGATGATCAACTGTGAATGACTTAATTATTCTCCATAATACAGTGATTCAAGAGAACTCTAAAAGACTTATGATGAAAAATGCTATACATCCCCAGGAAAAGAACTGATGATGCTGGAATACAGTTTGACGCATACTTTATTTTACTTTATTTTCCTGAGTTTGTGCGAGTATGTGTCTGTCTGTCTGTGTTTTATTTTATAACATGGCTATTATAAATGTTTAACATGACTACACATTCATAGCATATTGAATTGCTTGCTTTATCAATGAAGAGGTAGGGATGGAAAGGGAGGAAATGTGGAACTCAAAGTTTAAAAAAAAGAATGTTAATATTTGTATATGTAACGGAGGGGGTGAGGGAAATCAAATACCAAATTAAAGCTTGTAATGATACTGGAGTTTGAAGACTTTCAATTCCCCTTGAACTTGGTGATGTAGCAGGAAAGAGTGCATCAAGAGAAAGCCAGAGCAAAGCTAGTGTCCTTGACATGATGACTGGAAGCAATGGCAGAGGCAGAGGCTGCAGTTGTGGCGAGAACTCCTTTTTTTGAGCTAGTCAGAATCTCCGCTAAGGACTCCTACTGAGGAGTGCCAGGGACAGGAACTGCAGGGGGCTGGAGCTGCCTGGACACTGAGCAGTTGTTCTGAGTGAGGAGAAGAGGATCTTTGCCTGAGGTAGCCTGTCCTGTTTTGAAGACTTTAGAATGTGGGAATTTACTACTTTAACTACATGTGCCAACTTCATAACTACTGTGTTGGCTTTGACTTTCTGGTTTTTGGACTCAGTTGTCTGTTATTTAAATAACACTCTAGCTATATTTCTCATGTTGAGAGAATTAATCACATTTTGTGATTAATAACAATATCAGTATACTTATAGTTACTGGAAGCATTATAAATACTGCATTCTTGATAGAAACCTTTAGAGAGAAAATTTTGGCATACAAATATAATGGATTTCTTTGTCTATAGGAATTGAGAAAAAGAAAAAATATTACTTTGAATGCCTCAAGAGCTCCGATCAAATCAATTATGCACATGTGTCCTAAGGCTCTATGATGAAATGTGATCCATCTTCTGACAGAGAAGTGCTGAATACAAGATGCAAAGAAACCAATTTTTGGATGTGGTTATTGTATACATTCCTTTTGCTTGATTGTGTATATTTATTAACAGTTTTCCTTTGTATTTTTCTCTTTCTTTCTTTCTTTCTTTTTGGTTAATTGGAGGATTAGGTGAGAGTACAGGGGAGGGCAGAGAAGTCAGCAATAATATTTGAAAAGCCCATCAGGGAAATGTTAAGTGCAAAAAAAATAAAACAAAATGATGAACAAAAACACCCAAGACAATTCAGATGGAAAGAAGAATAGTTTTGAAAATATTAGGAAAGGTCTTTGACAGCAGACATTTTCTAAAAGGTTTGTTTGCCTCATCCTAAAAATTTGGGAGCCTTTTTTCTCTTTATCATTCTTTTCAGGTTTTCCTTGGATGATCTTGGTCATTATTGTCTATTTGTTCTAGTGTGAGATAATCCAGGAACAAAATTTCAGTAAGCACATTCCCATCTTAGACCATATTTTCATGTGAATGGACATTGGTCTTTAGCAACTTTTTATCCTATTTTTTTCTACTTTAGGTGAAGGAAATTTTTCTGGAGGTCATGGAAGTGAGCCACAGAAATCCAGAATTTGGAATCCTAGCCAAGTTTTGTAGAAAGCCTAGCAATCATTGCCAAATAAGCAAAGACTGACCTTTAGAATTAGTTTCTGGACTTGGACAAGTGGAAGTTAAAATAAGGACTTGTCCAGCCTTCATGCCATGAACAAATGTGACCTTGGTGTGTTCAGTGTTATGCAAGAATTTAGCTAAGTTTTGATTTTACTCTCTGACAGACCAAGGTAGTGTAGAGAAGAATACGTTCCCCATGAGGTGAGAGGAAACCATTTCTTTTGTTCTGGCTATTAATTTGAAGTAAATATCTCACTGGGAGCTCTCCAACAAATTTAGGCAGCTAGGTGGCACAGTGGATAGAGTGTAGGCTTTGGAGTCAGGAGAAGTAGAATTCAAATCTAACTTCACATACTTCCTAGGTGAGTGACTCTAGGCAAGTAACTTAATCCTGTTTGCTCTGTTTTTCATCCCCTGGAGAGGGGGACAAGCTGGCCTCAAATTACAGTAATATATAAAATATAACCCCCATATTACCTCAGGGTACCTTGAGATGTAAGGAACAGAAGTGGATTTCCTGACTTAAAGGGAGAGCAAAATTTATTTTATATACACACACGCACACACACATGTATTAAAACAAATTGAATAAAAGATGATAGAAAGTTTTATATGGAATTTTTTTGTATTCTCTTGTGTCTAAAAATGCTCTCTTTATGTTTAAGATCAGAATTTAAAAAATAGAATTTTAAAAAATACAGTCTTTCCAATGATTATGCCATCAGTGGAATACTTAGCCCTTCACCATTATTTTTTCTATTATACTTCTTTTTGTATGTGTTCATTCACAATGTGAGTATGTGAATTTTTACACATGTGAATATGTGTGAATATTTACACATGTGGATATGTGCATGGGAAAGTTAATTGGCCTTCCTGTCCGGGGGTTATAGTCAGTAAGATAAGACCAGAGGGTCCCCAGGAATGCTTATGGGGAGAGTGAAAATGTAAGTAATTTAGCACAACAGGAAAATTATTGCTGGTGCCCCAAATTTTGCCTGTCCTCCAAATGACCCAGGGTGGTTGTATTCCTGCCTAATGATTTCTGAAATTCCTCAGTCAATCTTGGCATACTTAGACTCTCAGCAATTTAAGTTATACCAATTTCTAAAGGTATTTAATTGTTGTTATGTCTGCTTTGGCCTTCTTTTTATTTTCAAGTGTCTCAATCGTTTCTTTGCATGTTACAATTGGAGGAACACCTGGGGAGGCCCATTATTTCCCCCTCAACAAATATCTATTCCTCTGATAGGTTAAGATTCAACATTAGACATTTACTGTATGGTATTGCCTCTCCTTGTGGTCTTCTTAAAAAATAAAGAATCCAGTCTCAGACATTTAACACTTAATAGCCATGTGATCTTAGGCAAATCACTTAACACCAAATTGCCTTGCCTCCAAAATACCCCCTCCAAAAAGCAAATAAAAAAAACTGTCTTAGAAAGGTGGATCTTTAATTAGATGGTTCTTTAATAAGAGTGAATAGGTTTAAAATACCAGTTGGGGAGATGCAATAAACTGCAAACCAGGAAATATGAGGCAGAAATAGCAGGTAATATGGATTTGGGGAAGGGATATATAATGGAATGATATGTATTAGAAAAATTAGCCCATGTGACAATTTTGCCCAGATTTTCTGGCTTCACCTTGTTCAACAAAGCTAACTCATTCCCTTCTCATTTCTTCCCTATATCCCAATTAAGCCATGAATTGAAATGAATTTCAGATAGTTTTCTCCCCATTTCCTTCTTACCCTTGTAATTATAATATATCATTTCTCTGTAGATAAAAAGAACTCAGAATTCAGTTGTGAACCTAAATATCAATGCAAAATGTCAGATTTATAACCATAAAGATGAAGCAAGCATTCCATCAGCAGAGCAAGAACCAGCTGGGAAGTAGCCATGTGAGCTGATGCAAGATTTTTTGCTAATGCCCTGCAGCTCTGACCCACAGGGATCATTTCCAGGGGTATAGAGGATAATTTAGTGTTCACAGTCTATCGGCTTCTTGACTTTAGCTGAAGAAACTGCCAATAAAGTGCCAATTGTCTTGTTGCTTTTGTGATATTCTCCTTTTCTTCTTGGGCACCAAAAGTATATGCTGACCTCAACATATCCAGGCTGCACCAAAGACAACAATAAATTTTAGTAAATCCAGTGATTTGAGTTACTGACTTGGTTTCCACATTATTTACATGATATACTTCTGTAGAACTAGCTTGGATTTTATGTAAGTATGTATTTCACTGACAATGAAAGTGTCCAAAGGTTTAAGGCCTCTGCATTTTGCTGTCAGTGCCTTTAGCAAAGATATGAAAGAGTGTTTGATAAATAACCTTACCCTGAAGTCCACACTTAAATCACATTTCTTTTAAAATTACAGTGTCTTGGGAAAAGAAAAAAAACAAAATGAGTTAGTTCAAAGGGATGTCTACACCAGCAAAAATTGTTTTACTTTATTTATTGAATGTATCAAGAAATGATAGGTTCATAATCTCTCTCCATTACCCATGGCAGTGCTTTAGGTTGATAGGTGAAGAAGTATTAATAGTTAGAGTTATCCAAAAGGAAAATGGGCTCCCTCCCACTGAAGCCTGGATAAAAGAGCACATGTTTTGTATTGAAGGCCTATTTGTCAGGATGAGATCCCTTCCAATCTGAAAATCTTGAATTCTGTAGAGAACCTGCTGGTCCCTTCTCCCCACAAATGAAAAACGATTTTCTCAGGCTTTTTTTATTCCCATGAATTTGAAAAATATATAAAATTTAGTTATCTTTTCCTCCAACTTGCATAGCAAGTATTTCATCCAATTGGAGAGAAGAGTTACCTTGTGTCTATTACATGGCTGTGGAACCAGGACCAAAATGAAGTGTCTTGTGGATACAGCACCAGTCATATTCACATGCATGAAGCTTTCTCTCTTAAGTATTCTCATCATGGGGAAGATCAGACAACATATTTCAAGCATTTGGCAAATCTTAAAGCATTGCGTAAATATCAGCTATTAGTATAAACTATTTATTACCACAGGAGGAAAGTATATATAAATTTGTATTTTGAGGTGATGGGCCTGAACTACTGTCTTTACATGGCATGTAAAATTTTTCTCAATGCTTTTAATACTCTGAGATTACACACCTTTTAACTATAGGTAAGTGTGTGTGTGTGTATGTGAAATATTTAATGAAGTTTGATTATTTATGAGTGTGAAGAGAGAGAGAGACAGAACATATTTTAAGGATTACTTGCAGTACACTAGGTGATGTCAGGCAGATGTGAACTGTTGTACTCTCTAGCCTGTCTCATAGTATGATGTATCCTATTATGCTTGAGTTTCATTTCATAATTATAAAGATAAAATATTGTCAAATAAAAACATTCTCCTGATAAATATAGAAGTGTCAAGATCAAAATGCTTTTAGTTGTTTGTTATGTCTTTTTTGTTTTTGGTTTAGTCTTCAAAATTTTAAGTATAATATAGGAGACATCAGTTTTGTGATCATTTTTGAGGAAGCATATAGGCAGGAATTGCCCTGGGCAAAATTTGATGTTGAGATTTATCTATGGAAGCTCCCACACTTGGAATTTCATATTCTTCTTTTAACTTGGTGGTTGCTCTCTCCCCACCACCACTTATGCCAACCCCTTATCTTTTCATGTTTTCTCCAGTCCCTCTCATAATCTGATCCTAAGAAACATCTGACACATTAAGTCCCAGTGTAATTGTTTTAAAGAAGAGATGAACAATTTTGAATGCATTTTAAATGTTGATTTTTGGTGCAGTTTTGTTCTCCTTTATTGTTATAGTTGTCAATATTTTATCATTGTCTCATTGTCATTCTCCTTTTTAATGGTTTTCAGCTAGAAACCATATGAGATTCAGTATTCTATTATTCTTTTATGCTTAACACTCTGTAGGTGATTGCATGATTGTAGAGGATAATGTTTTGTTAAATAATTTAATAAAATGGTTGGTATGTAAGTTTCTCCATTGCAGATTCATCTTCCAGGTAACTTCAGTATCATATAGGATGGTGTAGATAATGTGTACCTCATTCTTATTCCACATAGCTGTTCTTTTAAATTTCTCCCAAAAGAATACTTTAAAATTTTTCATTCCACCTAGATTAGAGATCAGATTCTTAAAATTCCATTAGTTAATATTAAATCCAGGAGATTGTGGGCAACATTTAAGTTTATAAGAATGTTACAGTTGTGAGTTATAAGATTATTTTAGATGTTTTTTTATTTATTCTCATGGATCACTAAGGGCAACAATATCAATCTCAAAGAGAAATGGGTGCCAATATTTCCTACATTAGAATTTCTGACAGCCACACATTGATTTGATTTTCTTTTAATTTTATCAAAGTTTTATTTTATTTCTATGTATTCATTAAATCTTTCCCAATTACACTTTAGTGCAGTTGGAACCACATTTGTTAGTGCTTTTGGTTGCATCCTGGCTACATATTTCTTACATCTGGCTTAGAGTATATGTTTATAGGATGGGAATATTTTTTAATTTTTCAATTTCGGAAGAATGGTGAGTTCTGATGTGTAATTCTTACCTTCTGATTATCTTTTTCCAGGTATTTAGCAGGTGTTATTATTTTCAACCTTTAGTAATATGTTGTTCAATTTATAATATTCCCTGGAATAATGTACTTTGATGAATAGGTATGGGATTCTTGAAGACAGCTTTTCAGGAATTTTTTGTGGTAATGGTATAGTATTGAATCGCAATCATAAACTTCTGTGCAGAAGTAAACAAATCTATATGATTCAAACTTTACTGACTTGACTACATTCATATGGATGTCATTCATGGAGAGACATCTGATTTCATGTGTTGCTATTTCAAAGACTTTATATAGAGGTAAATGACCTTTGCTTTTAAATTTGATAAATACAAAGGCTCATTGTCCAACAAATGCAGCTGACCTAATATCAGTCTCTCATCTTCCTCAATTAAGTTTCATCTGTTTGTTGCAAAAAGTATTTTGGCAAATTTTAAACTTGTCAATAATCTATTCTGAGAATATAGAAAGCTACACTTCCCTTTCATGAGGAGGTACATATCTTTTTGTAGGTATATTGTGCTAATATTGCATAATTTTTAGGAATCTTTGTAAATTTTTGACATCCATTTTACTTTTCCAAAAGTGTATACTGCATTAAATTTTGTAGGTATTAAGTTGTCCAAATATGCTTATTTTTTCATAGAGTTTTGATGCAAAATTTGTAATAAATCAATGACATATACAGCACCTTTTCTCCTTTTTAACCTTATTCTTGATGTGTCTTGCTTGGAGGAGATCAAGGGATTCATAATTTCCATGTGTCACCCTTCATTCTATTTGACCTCCATAATCAAATATAAGTACATTTTGTACTTATATTGCAAATTAGTGCATATTATGCTACATTGAGAATTGTGTATTTGTTGGATCCAAATGATTTTTTAATATTATCATCACCATTTTCACCATCACTGTTACCTCATTTGTATAGAAATACTCCCAGAAAAAGTACTTCTACAGCTACATTTTCTTTTATATATTATTTTTCTGTAGTTGAATAAAATGTTTGCCTCATCATCATCAGGGAAAGACAATAAATATGACACAATAAACTGACACAAACAGACATTGATAATTGCCAAGGGATATTAAATTAGTAAGTGTCTGAAGCCAGATTTGAACTCATGTCTTCCTAGTTCCAGTCCTACTGGTCTATTCACTGTGTCATCTAGAAGTCTGTACTCCTCTTTTTCCTTCCCCTTCTGTTTTCTTATTGTTCTTCTTGTTCTCATTGCTCGTGTTCTTTATCTCTTCCTCTTCTTCTTCCTCCTTGTTCTCACTTTATTTCCATGCAGTTCAGAAAGAAATAGTTGGAGGCAAGTCACTATTTCTGCATGTAGTATTCTATGGATTATAGCATACGTGAATAAAGTAATTGCTTTTGGCAAAAAAAATAGTTGTGAATGAATACTCATCTTCCATACACTCAATAAAAACATTTCCATAACTCTATTAGCATGAAGTATGACCTGGATGACCTTTACCTCTGTCTCTACAGATATTTATATATCTACTGTTTCTATATTTTTAAAACTTTCATTCACATTATTGAGTTTATGAGTATTTATTTTGAGGAACCTTGTTTAAACTGTTCTCTCCTTTTTTTGAGGATCAGTATCCAATGCAGTTTATTTACTGAATTCTCAAGGATATTTTGAGGGCACTGTAATACAGGGCTTTGACACCTGGGAATGTATGAATGATGGTGTGGTTCTGAGACATAATTCTACATAATAAAGACAACTCTTGTCTTAATTGATATGTACCTATTTCCTAGCAATTTAAAGAAATGTGTTGCCCCATTTCTATCATTTCCTTGCATATCTATTAATCACAACATCTAGAAAACTTAAGGAAAACTATGTATCATTTCTGGTGGTGATGATCTGATTACAAATTTTTGTATCAGAAACTCCAACAAAAAACTCTACTTGTTTAGTGTTTCTTTGTCAATGGAATTTCTTTTGAATTTATGACTGTTACTTAAAGAAGTTTTTTATCCTTCTTTTGATTTTCATTGTTTCATGGACTCTATCTGTTGCTAAATCACTTATCAGTTCCATTAGACAATCCCAGTGGTATGGGCCTATTGTTAGTTTTTACTCTTGTACAGAGAAGTAATGTCTATTTTATCTATAAAATTTTTCTGTATGTTGTGTACATTTGTATCATGTGTTCTAAGAAATAGCTATAAATCATCCACCTTCTTTTTATGAGGAAATATTTTTATTGTTTCTTAACATTATTATAAGGAATAGTAATAGCAGAAGCTGCCACTGCAGTAGAATATCATTCATGTCACTCATCTTTTTTGAAGGAGTTGTTAAGAGTAGTTTAGGGAAAAGTAATTATCCTGCTATTATTCCTTTATATTTAGAGTTCTGGGAACTAGGGCACAGATGGATGTAATAGATGCTTTTTTCCTTATTCACTTATATTTTAAATTCATTTATTCATTTGTAGTTTTCAACATTCACTTCCATAATATTTTGTGTTGCACATTTTCTCCCCATTTCTGTCTCCCTTCAGCCAATCGCAAGATGGAATGCAATTTGATATAGGTTCTACATTCACTTTGATATGAATCTATTTTCACATTAGTTATGCTGAAAAGTAAATTAGAACCAATGGGAGAAATCATGAGATATAAAAAGAACACAAATGAAAAGGAGATAAATAGAGGGAGAGAGAGGGAGGGAAGGAGAGACAGAGAGAGTGAGAGAGAGAGAGAGATATCAAATAGTATAATTCAATCAGCATTAAAACTCCATAGCTCTTTTTTAAAATGTTTTTATTTTATTTTTATTTTCTTATTTTATTTTATTTTTGGAGGAGCATAAGGGAAATTGGAGTTAAGTGATTTAACCAAGGTCACACAACTAGTTTTGTGTTGTGTCTGAGGCCAGATTTGAACTCAGGTCCTGCCGGACTCCAGGGCTAATGCTCTATTCACTGCACCACCTAGCCACCTTCATAATTCTTTTTCTAGACATGGACATCATTTTCCTTCATGAGTCTTTGCAGTTCTCTTGCATCCTTGCATTGGTTAGAAGACATAAATCTATCAAAGTTAGTCATTGTACACTGTGTCTGTTACTGTGTATAATGTTCTCCTGGGTTTGTGCTCTTCAGTCAGCATCAGTTCATTCAAGTTTTTCTGGGTTTTTCTAGGTCTGCCTAGTTACCGTTTCCTATAGCTCATTAGTATTCCATTACATTCATATGCCAAAATGTGTTCAGCCATTCTCCAACTGATGGGCCTCCCAAGATTTTCCAATACTTTTCCACCACAAAAAGAACTACTATAACACATACATGCATATGTATATGTATTTCCATAAGTGTGTGTGTATATATATGTATGTATATATATACACATATATATGTATATGTATATGTATATGTATATGTATATGTATATGTATATGTATATGTGTGTGTGTTTATATCTCCTTTCCCCCTTTGTTTGATCTCGTTCGGATACAGACCTAGTAGTGGTATTGTTGGGTCAAAGGGTATGCACAATTTAATACCTCTTTGGGCATAATTTCAAATTGTACTACAAAACAGTTGGATCAGCCTAAAACTCCATTGACAATCCATTAGTGTTTCAATTTTCCCACATCTTCTCCAACATTTATCATTTTTCTCTTTTGTCATGTCATCCAATCTGATAGGTATGATGTGGTATCAGAGTTGTTTTGATTTGCATTTCTCTTAATCAATAGTGATTTAGAACATTTTTATATGATTATACATAACTTTAATTTCTTCATCTAAATTCTAAAAACTTCCTCTTCACATCTTTGGAACATTTATCAACCTCAGAATGACCTGCAGTCTTATAAATTTGAATCAATTTTTTATGTATTTTAGAAATGAGACCATTATCAGAGTCACTAGTTTTAAGGATTATTTCCCAGTTTTCTGCTTCACTCTTTTTTTAAATTTAATGTATTTTATTTTTTCATGATATATTTTTTTATTTGTTTTCTTGTTTACATCATTTATTTTCATGACACTTTTGAATTACAGATTTTCTCCCCGTCCTTCCCTCACCCCAACCTTAAAACAGCAATCCCACTGTAAAGCCCCTACCCTGCTCTGCTCTCTTACTTTCTGTTAGGGCAGGGAGGGACTCTCTACACCTGGCCCCTGTATATCTTAATTCTCAGTTGCAGGTATTACAGAACTTTAAATTCTAGATTCTTTTGATTCCTCTCCCATCACCCACCCCCACTGGAAGGACAATCAACTCAATACAGGCTGTGGATATGCGATTATACAGGACATCCCCATAGCACATATATTGTGACAGTGATCATATGTCCCTCCCTCCTATCCCCCCGCCCCCCACTCCGTTCTCTACCCTGTCCCTTCCCCTTTACTGAAGTGTGTGCTTCCAGCATCCCTCCCCCAGACCCTGCCCTCCCCTCAGTTATCACCCTCTCATTCCCATGCCCCCCCACTCTCCTGTGTGGCATGATACCCTGTCTAGAGTCCATGCCATTTCCTCCCTAAGCCAAATTCAATGAGAGTAAATGAAAGTAAAGTTGTAACAGTTATCCCTTTCCTCTTCTATATAGGATGATTAACCCCATTTTGTCACTCCCTGTCTCCTCTAATTCTAGTCCTCTCCCACCTCAGAA
>CM053600.1:47703787-47722368 GCA_028646575.1 Pseudocheirus occidentalis | reverse complement strand
CTGTCTTGTCTCTCTAGAATTCTTCCTTATATACAGCACTGGCCCCCTGTCTCAGCCAATAGCCTTCTCCCAAATCAACAGGGGAATTCACACCTTTTCACTAATGGAAGAGTTCTATACTTAGCCCTAAGAACCTGGTCTACTTAGCCGTAAGTATCTGATCTACTTAGCCCTAAGTATCTGATGTACTTAGCCCTAAATATCTAATAAATTGATTATTATTACACACTATTTCTTGGTACTCTGAAAAACACAAGCCAAACATACTAAGGTCAGTCCTCTCTATAGGCCCTGACATGATCATATAGCAAGTTGTTTTCTGTTTTAGCCTTTATGCATTTAAATGTGTTGGTCATCCCCCCACCCCTCAGAGGTCTCTCCCTCATGCTCATTGTCTATTAAAGAGCATTTTAATTCAATGCACACTAATTAAGCATCTCTTATGGGATTTCTCCTTACCACTACCCAAATATTCCCTCTCTTCAAAACTTCTTTCAGTATGCCCATCCTCTCCTGTCTCTCTTCTCCTAACTACTATTCCATTCAAAGTTAACTTGGTATGATTTATTACTTAATGGTTCAAATTGCAGTGCTGGATACATGATAGGTGATAGAAGACATACCTGCTGTTAGATTGCAGGCATACATCAGTAATCTGGAAAATTCAAATTAACTCAACTTCTCCTGAGTAAATAGAACCAAAAATGATTTTTAACTTGAATTACTCTCATTCACTTCACAACTTCAGACCATTCTAACATCACAATGCGAGATAAAAAAAATAATGAGGTTATAGTAATCACACTTGACATTTATGTATAGTGTGAAGATGTGTAAAAATGTAGTGTTAAGATTTGTATACATTATTTCACTTAAAACTTACAACAACCTTGTGGTGTAGGTTTTATTGTTATATTTATCTTACGGAAGAGGAAGTTGAAACTACTTTCTCCTTCTCCTTCAAAATACTAAGATTGACAACAATAACATTTATTATTATAATAATATTTATGTAGCACTTTATGGTTTGAAAAGCACTGTGCATATATTATGTCATTTGTCATCAAGGGATTTGTCATGGTTATCCAGGTAGTAAATGTCTAAGGCATGATTTGAATGCAGATATTAGACCCTTACTATCTGTGTGACACTGGGCAGGTCACTTAAATCTGTTTGCCTCAGTTTTCTCATCTGTAAAATGACCTCTAAGAAATGGCAAACCACTTCAGTATCCTAGCCAAGAAAATTCCCAAAAAGGGTTAAAAGAGTTGGACCCAATTGAAATGACACACCACGACCACAGGTTCAGTAATCTCTATTATGTTTACCCTAAGTAATATAATATTTTCATATTAGGGTAGAACTGCAATTATTTTCCACCTGACATATTGAGGAAACAAAATTATTTTATAAGATTATTCAGAGAAGGGACCCAAAGCTTCATCAGTTTGCCAGAGGTCCATGACAATAGAAAGATGAAAAACCTTCACTCCAATTTTGAAATTAGGTGCTGCTTCTTGAAGTAAAACTTAGGCGAGTAAAGAACATGCTCTTAACAGTTGCAAAATTATAAAGACAGATCATATTGCAGCTCTGTATGCTAAAGAAATATACTTAGTTTCTAAAATAATTGCAACAAGTAATCTATGAAATGAAAAATCTTATAAAGCCTGAGTGCACTCAGAGAGCACTTGAAGCACTTGGTAAATCATTCCCAAGCTCTTTATTAAAACTCTAATGTTTCTTTCTCATTTCACCAACTAAATCCAGACATCTAAGATGAAGAAAACTATTCTTCAATGTATTTGGACGGCAAGGTGACAAAATTAGCTTAATTCCTTGAAATTTCCTCCCCTTCCATATCCCTCTCTAATGTTTAATGATACCACTTGACATAAAGAATTGAGTGCACACAGATTCACATTTTAAAAATCATTTTTGGAATATTTTAGTGAGATTTTTTTCTGTTTAATATATGTTCCAGAATTGTGATTTCATATCTTCTTGGTCTTGTAAAAATTCTTTTTTCCTCCTCTCTAGGAGCAATTTATTAAAAGCAGAGTAGGTGAAAAATCGTCCAACTGCCTATTTGCACTAGGGATATCCCTGCAAGTTCTCAAGGGCACTCAGGAAAATCCTGAGGGAAACCAGAAGCAATTTCAGCACCAGTTCAAATTGTCTGACAACCTCTAGCTCCAAAGAAAGCAGGAAAGATGGGGTTACTCTTCTCCTTCTGGGAGGGGATGCTTTCTCATTTCTAAAAGAATAAATGCAGCTCTATCAATCCCCATCAAACATATTTGTTTTTCTAGATGAGAATAATTGGGCATGTGTATGTGTACATACACACATATACAGGCATAATATACACATGATACATATGTATGTATACATATTCTTGGTTCTGTGGTATATACAAATAAGTATATATTTATGCATATATATATTTGGGTTTCTCAGTGGGATGTATATGTGTGTGTGTATAGATACACATTTCTAAAATAACTACCTAAGTGTGTCTATCTTTTTGTATCCTAAATTGACAAGAATAAAGAAGAGCAACATTTAAAGACCTAATGTAAATGAGAAATAAAAGATGGTGGAATTTGAGAGAATAAACGTAAGATATCCCTTACCTTCATAAGTAAAGGGTTGAATTGCATAGCATGTGTAGCCCCACCCAGTCTTAAATTCACAATCTTATCCTAATAATAAGAAAGCAATGAAACAGCTTTAAGGAACATGATTCTCAACCAGAAATACATTCCCTAAGATATTAACATTTTTATGTTTCTCGTTTATTATTTCTGGGACCCCCACAGTAGAAATTTCTGCACCATTCCTGTAATATAGAAAGAACATGTTATAGAAAAGAGACTGAAACAAACATGAGATTATTTTCATGAATCAGGTAGACAAGGTGATTCTTGGAGTGTTAGTGAAATGCAGAAAGCAAGGATATTGTCCAGCAAAATTAAAGCTCCCAAATGCTACCAGCTACTCTTTCCCACATCCCAATTCCACAAATTCAAGTGACTATTTCTTTTAGTATCACATAAAATCTCCTCTGTTCAACATTTAAGGACCCTCTCAATTTGGTTCCAATCTGCCTTTTCATTTGCATAATACATTTTCCCCCTTGAAACCTATAGTTTTAAGCTCATATGATATTTCATTTTCCCTTTCCATACATAGGCTACACCTCAACCCCAGGTGCTTTCTGGAATGCACTTATTTCTCATGTCAATCACAGAATCAAATTCAAATCCCATGTTAAATACCACCTGTTATGTAGACTTTTCCTACTTTTCCTAATTGCTCACCTTACAATTCTCCCCAATTATCTTAAATATATTTGTATTTATTTAGATATTCACATGTGGTATCTATTTATATAATATGATCTCCTTGTATTCACGGTATGCTTTCTTTTTCTCATTTTTTGAGCATAAAATATAGTAGGTACTTAATAAATGATGGCTAGGTGATAGATCTCAGTGAGAATCTAACATTCATTCCTATAATTTTTTTTGGCCAGTGAAGTAAATGAGAAAAGAAACATAAACCAGGGGTAGCAGTTAGGTGATGCACTGAATAGAGAATCAGCTCTGGAGTCAGGAGGACCTGAGTTCAAATCTAGCCTGAGACACTTAACATGTACTAGCCATGTGACCTTGGGCAAATCACTTAAATCCAATTGCCCTGCCCTCTCCCTTCAAAAAGCAAAAGCAAAAAAGAAGAAACTTAGACCAGGGACATCCTAGATCATCTTTATCTCTTAATACATGCAGTTCCATAATCATAGGCTGTGTAATTTAAATAAAGAGCTTCAGTGAAGTTAGTACCAAATAACCAAAACTTTATTTTCCTTTAATACACTCTATCCATCTTAAGTTATGACATTTTAAAAAATAGCATCAATCCTTACTAACTACTTTCATCTGCTTTTTCTGTTTGTACTCTTACAGTAACTTACAAAAGGAAATCATGAAATCATGCTGCTGGATACACTACAAATGTCTGATTCTCTATCATTAGGTGTTCCCTGCTTCATGCTTTTACACATCCTTTATTGATTCTATCATATTTCCCATAATACTTATTCTAAGTCTTTTCATCTTGACTCAAACATCCTCCTTTATAATATTTCTCTGTAATTTCAGCAAATGGTCTTTGCTTCTACTTTAGAGAAGATTATGGTGATCCATCATGAACTCTCTCAATTACCCTCCTCTACAGGTCAGGTTTCCCAGTTCTCTTACCTCTCAGTCCTCATCCTGGCTTCGATCTATTCCTTCTCCAGTTAATCCTCCTTGATAGTATCTGAACAATCTCTGAAATATACTGTTATGATAATGTCACCCCTTTCATCAGAAAGCTTCCAAAAGTTCCAATTACCTAACACATAAAATTTAAACTCTCAATCTGGCATTGAAGACCATTTAAACTCTGGATCCAACCTATGTATCCAGCCTTATCTCTTACTATCTTTCTGTAATAGCAAGCAAAAGAGTCCTTAGCTCCTTGTTTCAGTAATTAGCCTTTTGTTTCTTCCTCAAGTGTCTTTGAGCCTCACCTATGAGTATATGAAATCTTTGTTAAAAATAGAACCTATGAAGCCCACAGTGGGAAGAACTTGCCATATAAAAGCAGAAGCACAAGCTGGGTCCAAAAAGAATTGTGAAGACGGATAGCTCTGGTGGCCACACTTTGTCTCCCCATGTTCATGTTGCTTTGTCAGATCTGTCTACTGATAGAAAACAGTAGCCCTGGGACATTACTGTTGGTTCAGACATCCTGAAAGAGGACTTTATGGCTCTCTGTTTTCAGAAGTCCAGAAGGAGGGTTTTTACTGATGTTTTCAGAGGTCCTGGGATTTTACTGATGAATTGTGGTCATTTCTC
Source organism: Pseudocheirus occidentalis (assembly GCA_028646575.1). Lineage (NCBI taxonomy): Eukaryota > Metazoa > Chordata > Mammalia > Diprotodontia > Pseudocheiridae > Pseudocheirus > Pseudocheirus occidentalis. The sequence continues at coordinate 47,717,464 of CM053600.1, read as the reverse complement.
AGACAGAGACACTGTCTGCTTGTGTATGATGATTTTGCAAGCAGTAAGTTAATTGATGATACTGCCAGTAATGTGTGTGGACATTGCTTTAACTCTGCTAAGCTTGAGGTACAGAACTGAACCAGCAGATGGACCAGAAACTGGACCATGAGCTGGAAGCTGCCTACCTGTGAATCCAGGTGATGGTTGGATGAATTCAGGCAAGAGCTAGTTGCATGGAAGAGGAAATGTAGAGTCTGAGAGTCAGTCTCAAGTGAAGATGAAAGGACCTTCCCTTAAGTACTTAGTGTTGACTGACAGGATCTTGATTTACTGTGACCTCGGGGTGGGAGAACTTGTACTTTGTACCCTTTAAGGATGATGAGTTAAGTAAGATTAGAAACTAATTTCAAATCAAGAAGAAAGAAGATTTTCAGACTGAAAAGATTAAGACAATGTGACCTAGTGTTGGGAGACCTTTGTACTTTGTATGCCTTAAGGATGATTGAGTTAAGGACTTACTGCATGATATCTTTTTAAAATTATGTGGTCACTTTAGTAATAAATTGTTGTTATATTGCTGCGAATGTTGAACTTTGGTTTATGTGAATGTTTTTCTCTACTTTATTGCTGAATAAATAGAGAGTTCACTATACTATGGGACCACAACCTTAATCTGTTCACAACCTTAATCTGTTCACAGCAACAGTCCTCAGGAGAGCTGCTCATGCTTGGCTTTACACCCCCTTGCTATATTCTGTGTTACAGTCAAACTGGACTATTGTCTGTTTCTCTCTTTGCACACACCATTTCTTCTTTTTGAAATGAAATATTTCCTATCCACTCTCAAATCCATCTCTTTCCATTAAAGTTTCTTCTTTCAGGCCTAAATTAGATAGTGTTCCCTCTATGAGGCAACCTGCTTTCTCCACCACTGGAGAAAAAAAAGCAATCTTTTCTCTTCAAATTTCTCCCTGCTTTTTGCTTCTTTGATTACTTTTCATTTCTCTCTCTCTCTCTCTCTCTCTCTCTCTCTCTCTCTCTCTCTCTCTCTCTCTCTCTCTCTGTCTCTCTTCTTCATACCCTTAAAATTATTTCCTATGATGTGTCTATCTTTATATTTTTGCCACATATATAAAATAGATGCTTAACAAATGTCTATGGAACTTAATTTTCTAGTCTCTTTTCAGCATAGTATGGCAGATCATGGTGGACTTAGATTCTGGTTATGGGGCTACAATTAACTAGCTGTCTATCTTTAGGCATACAACTTACCTGGAACTCAATTTTCTCAGCCATAAAATGAGGAAGTTAGACTTGATTACTTCTAATGCCTTTTCCAGATATAATATTTTATGTTTCTGGTGCTTTCTCAAATAATGCAATGAATAGGGAGCAAGAAATGAAGGAAGGAAATAGACTAGTATATATAAAATACAGTCTTGGGTAAAAAACCCATTGCATTCAATAAATAGACATTTATTAAGCACCTACTTGTTCCAGGCATTGTACCAAGCACTAGGAATACAAAGACAAAATGAAACAAGTCCTATCTTCAGTGATCTTATGTCTTAACAGAGCTTTTAATAATTTAACATGATTCAAATAATTTTGAATGAATTGCATGTTTTTCTATAACGCATTAGTAACACCAATAAATGAAGGAATGTCAAAATAAGGGAACTTTTGAACCTTGGACAGAAAGGGAAGAATAGCAAACCATAGTTTCATTGTCTACTTGGAAAAGAGGTTCTTTTATCACACAATCACTGCATAGATAGATAGATATAGATGTATATGTATATTATCCATGCATATGCACATACACATTGATTATATATGCATATACATATGTATACATGTACACGTATATGTATACACATACATGTATATGTACATATATATGTGCGTGCCTATGCATGTGTGTATATATGTATGTGTGTGTCTCCTACTAAGTTCCAGGCAATGGCCTTATTATTAGGGTTATGAAAACAAAAATGCAACAATCATTGTTTTCATGGAGCTTGCATTTGAGTGATACTACACATAAGTATATGTGTTGTGTGTGCCATCTCAGCAAATTGATTGTAAGCTCTTTGAAAGCATATTGTTTGGGGTGCAGCTAGAATAGAACACTGGCCCTGGAATCAGGAGAACCTGAGTTCAAATCTGGCCGCAAGCACTTAGCACAAAACTAGCCATGTGACCTTGCTAACTGTTCCCTTACCAACATCCTTACCCTCTCCTAGATGTTATGTGTGTTCTCCCCTAATGTCCCTCAGTTCTGAGATATGAGCTTTTATGTTATATTTTTGGAGCCCAGATCAAGAGACTTCTAAATCACTTCCTACCAATGTCTTCATCATGTCCGAAGCACATTATTTTCTATTCCTTCCTTCCTCATGCATTTTGAAGCTCCTCTTTATCTGTTGTCTTCCTCCATTAGAATGTAACGTCCTTGAAGACAGGGATTGTCTTGTTTGCTTCTATTTGTGACCCCAGAATTCAGTACAATTCCTGGCCCTTACTAAGGATTTAATAAGTGGTTTATATATTTAAATACAAGAATGTTAGTGAAGGAATGCACTAGCAATTAGAGGCCATGTAGAAGAAGGTGGCACTTGAGCTTTACATTGAAGACATTTAGAGATGTTGAGGCAGAGATGAGGATGAAGTGAGTTAGGGGAACATTGAAAAAGACATGAAGGCAGGAGATGAATTACCCTAGAGGAGCAAAGAGAAGTCCAGTTTGGCTGAACTGTGGTGTGGGGATGAGGGGCCATATTGCATCATATTGGACCATATCACACTGCACCACATCACACCATAATGCATCACATCACACCATATCATATGGTATAATATTATATCATTGTATCATATTGTTTCATATCAATAGTAGCTGAAAGAAATATTAAGTCCAAGTTTTGAAGAATTCTAAGAAACAGAGGAGTTGACATGTATTATGTTATGCCAGGTCATGTCATGTCATGTTATTTTAGTGAACAAAAAGGAGCCAATTATAAAGAAGTGACATGGCTAAATCTACAAAGCATTTCATTTTTTAAAAAGAGTTATTCACAAAGTAATTGCCAGTATTCACTTTTGGATAAAATATATGTTTAGAAGATTCCCTGAGAGATAGGGGAGATTTTCAGATCACATAGGCTCTTTAGGCTTTGAGAAGTTTTTGTGGTTGTTGTTGTTTCTTTGTTTTTGTTTTTATTTTTCCCCAAAAGATGTAGGGAAGAGGTCATCTTAACTCATGCTTTGAAAAAACCTATTAACAATCTGTTTTCCTCCCCAGTGAAAGAATCATGGCCTATGAAAGCAACATGCCTTTTTTTTTCCTGAGTGAAAATGGCTTTTGACTGCTCTGATTACATGATAATTGAATCAGGCAGTCATATCTGAGCTATGTATTTCCTTTGGTTTTTCATTTGTTTGTTGTTATTTGCATTACTGCAAAACACATTAGGCTGAATTTTGATGAAAGGAGCTGAATACTGCCTGTCTGATGTAAAGAACAGGCTTCTTGTTTCCAGATGCCATTTTAATTCTCAGTCTTTCAAGCAGAGTTGTTGTGTGTTTTCTATTTGTAGGTAGTTCTTTTCTTCTAGATATGTTTTCCTTTTTAAATCAGATAGCACTTTTTTTTCTTTTTGCAAGATAGTAAATGCTTTCCCTTTCTTCTTTAATACAAAACCCATCAGATAGCTAAATTGATGTCCCACAAGTAATGTCAAGTTTTCTAAATGGGATGTAGCAATACTTCGTACTTCTCTGACATACAAGCTACAATGTTAGCTGTATAGTTTAAAATTTTATGGGTTTTTTGTTCAATTGACAACTAAATCCATTGCCGTTTCTATGTGTGTGCACATCATTCAAACTCTACATTTCTACTCAAGGACATGTGGTCCCTTGGACTATACACAGATACTTAATTATTGATCAAAGGAATCAAGGAGGATACAGGTTAGTATTTGATTATGTTTTTACAATGGTCATCCTCATACAAAAAGACAGGAAATGACCTGTTTAATCTAACAATTTCATGATATTTTTTTCCAGAAATATACACAAGATGATCATTTTTGCCTTCAATTTTCATGAAAGACTTCAATATGCCCTAGATTGCCATTCTCCAGCAGCAGCATCTGGGGTCACTGTTCAGAAGTAGAAAAAGAAAACAGCTGGTAACATTGCAAGCATGCCTGACATCCCAAGAAAATGAGGCTTTGCTCTGTTAATAGTTGGTTTCCATTTTCTTTAGGAAAAGCTGTGGTGGAATTCAGTAAATCTGGTGTCAAATTATTTTGGAGTTTTCATCTGAAGGTATTGGTTTCTTCTTCTTTTAATAGGATATTATACTAGTGACTTCAAATTGATTTTGCTCCCTGGAATTCCTGGAATTCCTGAAATTCTGAAAAGCTGCTGAGAAAGTCACATGAAGAAGGGGGAAGGGAAAAAACAAACTGACAATGGAGCCATTAGCAGAAGTGTTTCTTTTACCTTTTCTATTGCTTAAACACAGATGTTTGCTTTGGAACCAATCTTTTGCAGTAACGTGAAAGTAAACACTCAACACTTATACTGAATCTAATTTACCTGGCTTTTTATTGGTGACTGAGAAATCAAAGCCTGGAAAAAAAAACATGGGTGAAGCATAGAATGCAAGTCTGCTGTCAGTGTTCTTTTCTGGATTGTATTAAGGAGAATAACTCACAATGTATTCTGCGGTACACTTCTCAATATATTTCATACAGAGGTTTCTCAAAATCTTCAGGAGCAAATACTTGAGGTTATAAGAAGCATTGGCTCTTATGCCAGCAAAGATATGAGAAATGACAATGATTGGTCATGTAGTGAAAAATGTAGAAGTCAAGAGAAATTTATTGACATTTTGAGGCATCCTCTGACAGATTCAAACAGAATCCTACATCCAAATACCTGACTTTTAACATAGCTCAATTTAAACAGCAGTGTAAGAAGAGGAGAGACAGAGACAGAGACAGAGAGAGAGGCAGAGAGATAGACAGAGAGGCACAGAGACAAAGACATGGAGACAAAGAGAAAAAAATGTAAATGATACTTGGACTCTTTGAAGAGCATAACTGGAGTGACCAGAACTTAAAAAAAAAGCTCATACACTAGTGGCAAGAAAGTTAAAAATATTTCATTTTTGATAGAGATTAAGACATTTTGTGGAAATGGAGATCAAGGTCAGAAACTGTTTAAGATATAGTCAACCTACTGCCAGTAATGTTTTATGAAGACTGTAGAATTTATTGTTGCTGCACACTACCAAAAACTTGGATGATCCTCACCCCCCCCCAAATAAATGAATTGTGATATCTTAGAGTTATAATGTGCTTAGAGATCATCTAGTCTAGGACTCTAGAAATTATGAGCACTTATTTTCTTATGACTTAAGTATTTTTAAAGTAATTTTGACAGAAACAAACATGTACTTCATTTTTTCCATTCCTCGAAGTTTTCCTGTAATAGTTCAGTAATTTAAAAAGATAAATAAGACCACAGGATGAGATAGCACTTCCAGAAGTCTTCCTCCCATTATCTTACTGTCTCTTTCTTATATTGAACTTCACAGTGCTATAAATTCCATTTTTTCTCTCCAAATTTTTCCCTTTCAACAACAGGGAAGTGTAACACTTCTTTCACACAAGAGCTGTGATAATATGAATAAGTAGATATTCCCAGAGATTCTTTTCTGTGGGCTAAATCTTCAGTCATGTATATAACTAAGTTTAAAACTCTTTTATCCTGGTAACACTTTGGATGTTCTTCAGTGCTCTATCACTGATTTTAAAACATGATAGCCAAAGATCAACATGAGAGTTCATATGTTATTTCACCAGTAGAGATTAAAATGGGTATACACATTGTGACAGATCTATGATATCTTGGATATGAACAATTTCTCTCATGCAAATTAAGCAGCCTTCATAATTTCTCCTGTATGATTGTTTTCCATCTTGTACAGTAATACTCCATTGACAATTCACCGAATGCAATAAAGTCTTCTTTAAATTTTTTTTAACATTCTGTGGGTGTCAGCTCATTATCAAGGATATCCAACTACTTTTCCAGGTTCTTGACTTATGACTTTTTTTTGAACATACATTTCCTCTACAATATCTTCCAATTATTTCTTGTGGAAATAATTTTTAAAGGGTGAACCTCTTTACACTCCACCATATAGTTTTCTGGCTTTGATTCTTTGGTGATTGTGGTAATCCATGATTAACAGATACATAGTATCTAGACATTACTTTTCTATTAATTTGGTTGAAATAGCTTTTTCAATAAACTATCACACAAGTAATTTATATTCATTTTTAGGTAAAATAAAATCTCTCAGTCTTTTTCACGTAAACTTTTTTTCCCTGAAATTTACTGAGTTTCCCTGGCATACCTATTAAACTTATTGTATCAATAATCATTTTAATCCTCAATTTTAGTGAAAAGTTTTAGTGACCTCTTTTCTGCTTCCTTGAAGCTATCTTTTGATGTTAGTGAAAGAGCACCTACCTGCCTACATAAATGTGTGTATTCACACACATATCTATACATATACACACATGCACATACATACCATATATGGTAAAATGGGCATACATATATGTATACACATTTGTGCAACATACACATATCTTACTATACATAAGATACATTTCTAAAGTCACACATATGTTGCATAACATAATGTAATATATGATTCTATTATGTATTGCATATCAATTACATAATCATGTTTTCTAACCTATTAGTATATTACATATGGCATTGATTATATAGTAACATAGAGCATATATATTACTACTTGTAGACATATGTGCATGCACATATGTTTGTGTGTATACATAAATATACATAATTTGCCATAACTTTTGCAATCTCATTCTATAACTTAGGGAGAAACATTAAAATAACTATCATTAATATAGAGATTTAAGTGCTTAAAATTATTATCTTATTTTCAATTTTCAGCAACCCCAGGAGATAGATGCTGTTATTTACCCCATTTTCAGGTAGAGAAATTGAAGCAGAGAGAGGTTAAATAATTTACCTAGGATCCCACTGGTAATAAATTATCTAAGGCAGGATTTGAATTCAAGTCTTCTTGATTCAAAGACAAGCATGCTCTTCATTGAACTCTTAGCTACTTCATGGCCACATGACAAAGATGATCAAACATTACTCTGAATATCTTTTCCACTGCCACATGGATTTTCATGAGATAGAGCATAGGGGAAGATCTAGGTTTGTGTCAATGTTGTTATTATTGTTTTTATTATTCTAACTTTTCAAACATCAACAAACATGAAAATTTTCTAATACAAGGATAAAAAAGAGGATTACACACAAAATCTCAAATGTCAATTACATAACAGCTGTTTTAATGCATACTAAATGCAATGTAATAGTTCCCAATTTGACTTTTTTTGTCTCTTTCTAAGTTTTTGGCATAGCTTTGTTTTTTAAAGAATTTCATTGACTTTCTTTTCTTAGATACAGTTTTTTTCCCCCAACAATCCTGACATACAGAGAAGAGGTTAAGGACCTTGGATAATACAACCAACTTTATAAGAATAATATTTTTATAAGAAATGAAAGGTTGAATGAATAAGCTTGATCATTTCATCCAACAATACAATCTCTCTCCCAAACTCATCCACTTCTGGTTTCTTTTTACATGAGTTCAATATCATAAACACCTAGATAAAAGACTGATTTTCTTTCTTTTGAAAAAGAACAGTAAAAATTGCATAGACTTATGACTGGCAAATGTATCAAACTATGATTTTAGAAATAGAGGAATAAATTGTCAGCAAGATACTTTGCAATGAATCTTACAGCAATGACCTTGCTTAGAAGGTTGAAGTCTGATACAAAAAAGAGAAGTCATTCAAAATGACATGAATGATGAATATATTTCACACAAACTATAAGATGTCCTTGGAATACATTTATTAAGACACACCAAGTACATTGTTGTAGAGACAAACAGGTGATAGTGATCAAGTCACAAGTTTCAAGGTGATTTCTTGAAAAAATTGAGTTAAATGAATTATTTGAATATCCAAAAGAACATTAATAGCAAAAAAATTTTTAAAATGTCACTTTTCTTTATAAGTGAAGATAAGGAGTAGAACTCCAGTTGTTAGATATGGATATCATTTTAAAAGTTACATTCTTAAAATGAAATAGTGAAGAAATTTGTGGCTCTAAATTGAGTCAATCCACAGTATTTTTCTTTACAACTTTCTCAAGGCAAGTAACAGAGAATCATAACTGGTTTCTTTGATAGCATCAGGTAAAATGAAACATCTGGCACTGGTCTTCATACTTGCTCTCTAACCACCTGTAGGTGATGGCTCCAGTTCTCAGCAGTCTTAAGTCTCAATACCATCTATGACACCTGGGACATGATCACAGTGAGCTCACTGAAGAGAAAAATAAAGTTAAAGTCTACAGTTTCAACAATTTACCTACTTGTTTGATTCCCAACACATCCTTTTGTCTTGGTTCTCGAATGTCACCTCATACAAAAGCATTAAATGAAAAACTAAAGGGATTCACTGTCCTATACCTTTTCTCATGCTGAATGAAGATTTCTTTAACTGTAGGGTTCCCTGGAATAGGATCTCATAGAGTAGTTGGTAAGCTCAAAGTTAGGCTAGGGATGAGAGGTGACATAAAGATTTGTGGGAATACAGTTTAAATCACAAAAGTGTGATTGCATTATTCCTCATATAGATCCTGCTTTCTTTATAATACTCTTTCACAACCAAATACCTATATACATATGAATAAATTAAGATATCAATCTATATCAATTTCAATTAATATAATTTACCTCTTTATTAATTTTAATTAATAAAATTTACCTATCTTGAGGCAAAATTCAAGAATCAAGACAAAAGCTCTGATCAGGAATCATACAGGGGTAGACAAAATGTTGAGATTACTTTAACCTTGTTATCTCCTTACTGAGCTCACTCTCACCATTAACCATGTGTAGGGACAGCTATGTAGCACCATGGATAGAGTTCCAGGCCTGGAGTCAGGGAGACTTATCTTTTTCATATGTATGTATAGGTGTGTATACATATAAATATATGTGTATGAATATGTATGCATAGATAATAATCAACTCTTAACTATTCCTGAGAAAGGTCATCTTAAAAGAAAGAAATTCTACTGGAACCCTCAGGTTATAATTTTGATTTTGCAAGGAGAGTGATACTTTAAAAAGGTTTCTAATCACCTGAATAGAATGACAATGAGATATTCAAGTCTAAATTTTCTTGAGTGGTAATATGTGATTCTCTGTTGATAATATTTCCCATTTTTTTGCTTCCTTTTAATGATAAAAGCTTAATTTATGGATAGCAACTTTGAAAAAAAAGTGTAGTTAAGAATTCACTTTAGAAATGAATGTTGAGGTATAGTAATGGCATTCTTTGGTATTTGTTGAGAAGTGAGATTTGTCTATTAAAAATTCCAGTAACCAGTTATGCCCTTTTTAATGCAGTCACAATTCACAGTCTTTCTAGAAAGGTGGAGAGCTTTTAAAATCCTAATTTAATAGAATGAATTTTGTATAATGAATGGGAATTTCATTGAGGACAGGAAGATAATGGATAGAACTTAAAAGTCACTATTATAAATCAAAGAATTGAAAGAAATAAAAGCACTTCAACCTGTTGAATGGCATTTTAGTAATATGTATTTGAAGTAACATAACTTAGCACACTCTTCCTGCAATACTGTGGACAGCATTCTAACATTCTGATTTCTAAATACAATGACAACTTATTTTAAAAGAATTTATTAAATAATATCTGCAAATATATAGATACAGATAGATAGATAGATAGATAGATAGATAGATAGATAGATAGATAGATAGATAGACACATAGATAGAATGTTGTTATTGTTTAGTCAATTAGTTATGTATGACTCTATATGATCCCATTCCAGGTATTTCATTTTGTTTTTGGCAAAGACACTGAAATGGTTTTCTATTTCCTTCATCACTTTATTTTACAGATGATGAAACTGAGGAAAACAGGGTTAAGTGACTTACCCATTGTCAGACAATTATGAGTGTCTGAAAATTACATTTGAACTCAGGAAGATGAATCTTCCTGACTCTAGGCCTGGCACTCCATCCCCTGTACCACCTAGCTGCCCTAAAATAGTGATACTCCTACCTGTGTCTAATAGTCTATTGAATGTTAAACATTTCAGTTAATCTGACATTGATGATATTTCTCTGTGTTCCACAACCACTTGCACACAGGGTTTTTTTTTCCTTATAATAGCTGACAGACTCTGAGATTTTTAAGAAGATAATTAGAATATCAAGATAATTTTATGGTACAGTGGTAAAGGGCTGGGACTGGAACTAGGAAATTTGAGTTTAAATCTACCCTGAGACATTTATGTGCTGTGGGACCATGGGCAAGACACTTAACCTCTGCCTGCCTTGATTTGCTTAAGTAAAATAGGGATATTAAAAGCATATGCCTCCTATGGATGATGTGAACATCAAAAATTTGTAAAACTCTTGGGTAAATACTAGGTGCTTAGGAAATGCTCAGTACCTCCATTCTTCCCACCTCCCCATAACTTATTTAAACTATAATTGAGTGGAAACTTGACTATGACATGGCATATGTAATTTAGCCTTTCTTTTAACTGTTACAACAGTATAGAACTAATATAGCCAGCGAAAGAACAAGTTGATGGTGGGTTCATTTTAAAATAACCCATTTCTTTTTCCCCTCTTATAACTGATGGAAAACAATTTCAAAATATAGCTGATGTTTTAAAATACTCTTATGTGCTTCTTTTTTTCCTAAAGAAAAATTATATGAAACATATCTAATTTTACATCTAAGCTTTAGAAGTATTTTTCTAAGAAAGTTTATTTGTTTAATGAAAGGTTCCTAAAAGCATTTCTTGAAAATGTACAGCAACATGCACACAGAATTTCATCTTAAGAACTTTCCCTTTGTTGTTTTTCAGTTGTAGTTCTTTGTAATCTTTTAAGCCATATGGTCCATAAATTTATCTCATTAGAATTGACTACTTCTGGACTTCTGTGATAACTTTTAGTGGAGCTAAGGATGTTTCTACATCATGTTCCAATAGCTCCAGTGCTCACTGACAGTATTCCCTTAGTTGTAAGGGGATGATTACTTGTACCCTAGTTCCACTGGCCACTAACAAATAAATCTGTTTTTATATGGAGATATTTACTTCAGAAAATATAGACACAAGATAGCAAACTTCCTCTCCCAGTTAATCAGAGGAGTAACTAATCCTCTTCCCCAGGCACTAAGGTGGTGCCTGGAGACCAGGAGAGAATTATCAGAAGGTCCCAAAGAGCACAGTTTTACTTCCTAGCCCCAAACTCGACCTCAGGAACAAGTTCCAAGCACTGTTGTTTCAGGAAGTCTTTTACTAGTAAACTAGATGTGGGGGTTCTCTTCATTTTCAAATCATCTTTTTTATTAAAATTTTGCATAATTTATTTATTTTTAGTTTTCAACATTCATTTCCACAAGGATGTGTTACAAATTTCCTCCCCATATTTACCCTTCCCCCACCCCATGATGGTGAACTTACTGAATACTACTTGCCCTCATCTGTTGTCTCTTGTATCCTCCCCCACTCCCACCCCCATTTTCTATTAGGGCAAGATAGATTTCTATACCTCAGGGCCAGCATATCTTATTTCCCAGTTGCATGCAAAAAAATAACATTTGTTTTTAAAACTTTGATTTCCAGATTCTTTCCCTTCTTCCCTTCTCTCCCGCCCCTACTGGGAAGACAAGTAATTCAATATAGATTGTACATGTGCAGTTATGGAAAACATTTCAATGGTAGTTATATTCTGAAAGATTAACTATATTTCCCTCCATCCTATATGCCCTACATTTATTCTATTTTCTCCTTTGACCCTGTCACTTTTCAAAAGGCTTTGCTTCTATCTACCCTCTCCCCCAATCTGTCCTCCCTTCTTTCATCCCCCCTCTTATCCTCTTCCCCCTTACTTTCCTGTAGGGTAAGATACCCAACCCAACTGAGTGTATGTGTTATTCCCTCCTTAAGACAAATCAAATATGAGCAACGTTGACTCATCCCCTTCCACCTCCCTGCTCTTCCCCTCTTTTGTGACAGTTTTCTCTTACCTCTTTTGTGTAAGATATGTTTTACTCTATTGTATCTTTCCCTTTCTCCTCCCAATATATACCTCTTTCACCTCTTAATTTTATTTTTTAGATATCTTCCCTTTACATTCAACTCATCCTGTGCCCTCTCTGTATGTATACAAGTACACATGTATACATATACTCACATACGTATTTATGTATACACACATGTATGTATACAATCATATACATATACACATATTCACATGCATATTCCCTTTAACTAATCTCATACAGAGAAAAAGTCTCATGAGTTACAATTATTATTTTTCCAATTAGGAATGTAAGTAGTTAAACTTTAGTGAGTTTCTTACGATTTCTTTTTCCTGTTTCCCTTCTCATGCTTCTCTTGCTTTTTTATATTTGAAAGTCAGATTTTCTGTTCAACTCAGTTTCTTTTCATCAAGAATGCTTAAAAGTCCTCTATCTCACTGAATGAACATAGCTTTTCCCTGAAGCAATATACTCAGTTTTGCAAGGCAGCTGATTATTCATTTTAATCCTAGCTCATTGACATCTGGAATATTGTATGTCAAGCTCTTTGGTCCTTTAGGATGAAAGCTACTGAATCTTGTGTAATCTTGATTATGTTTCCACAATACTCAAATTATTTCTCCCTGACTGCTTGTAATACTTTCTCCCTGATGTTGGAACTCTGAAATTTGGCTCTAACATTCCTAGGAGTTTTCTTTTTGGGATATTTTTCAAGAGGTGATATGTGAATTCTTTCAATTTTTATTTTGCCTTCTGGTTCTATAATATCAGGGCAATTTTCCTTGGGAATTTCTTGAAGGACGATTTCTAGGCACTTTTTTTATCATGGTTACAGGTAGTCCAATAATTTTATATTATCTCTCCTGAATCGATTTTCCAGGTCATTGATTTTTCCAGTGAAATATTCCACATTGCCTTTTTAAAATTTTGTTTGTTTGGTTCGGTTTTATAATATCATGGTTTCTCATAAAGTCATTAGCTTCAAATTACTCCAGTCTAATCCTAAAGGAATTCTTATCTTCAGTGAGCTTTTGAAATTCCTTTTCCATCAGGCCTATTGGTTCTTTTTTTCTTTTGTTCTTTTTTTTTGTTCTTTTTTTTATTGTAAGAGCTTTTATTTCAACAAGAAATAGTTCAGGAATAATATTATTTCCTATTACAAGAACAAGAAGAGTTTGGATCTTCTTTTCTGAACCAAATAATAATCACTTTTATTTCAGTCATCCATTCTGGCATATTCTACATGAACAGACATCCTTTGCTTTAATCAGAAGGAAATAAAAAGAATTCACTTTAACCCCTTCTGTAATGTCAGGTTTTGCAATAGTTTATCTTTTTTTTTTAATTTAGTTTTTATTTGTTTTCTTGTTTACATTATTCATTTTCATTACATTTTTTGAATTACACATTTTCTCCCCGTCTTGCTCCTGCCCCAACCCCATAACAGCAAT
>CM053600.1:47674926-47697427 GCA_028646575.1 Pseudocheirus occidentalis | reverse complement strand
CTGTTATGTCAGCAACACGGGTTCATAACTTCTGTTTCTTTAACAGAGGCTTGATTTAAAACTAGGTGCTAAGAACCTCTTAGCTTAGCAAGACAAAGGGATCTTCAAATTTCATTACCATTACAAGAAGTGACCACAAGCACTCTTTTCCATCCTGGAACTGTGATGTGGTTTACCTCTCCACTGTTTCAACAAACTATGCCAGTGCTCCTTCTCACCTGAGGACTGCCACTAAGGACTGTGACACAGTTCCAAGTACATGTAACGCAATAGAGTCCTGCCTTATTACCAACAGAAAGACCCCTATTATTTCCTTCTAATCAGTTTGATCCTGTTACCTTCTATGGGCTGAGAGTTCCATAAGCAGCTTCTGCTGCTGCCACTGCCACTACTGCCTGCCATAGCACAGGGCCTGTGCTGGGGCTGGGGTTGTACTGTGCTCCTTTCTCACCCAGATTCAACAGACCTTTCCTACTGACATTCTAAGCTGTCTTTATTGTTTACAGGTTGAAAAGTTGTAATGGCAACCACACTAGCATGCCAAGGATGCCTGATAAACACAAGTTCTTAAATCTACTTTGCTAGAAAGACAGCTATTCAAGGGGTCAACAATCTTTTTAATTACATTGGTTAGTTTAGGGGAAAAGTTAGCAAATACAGAGCAATACAGAGAAAATCCAAATAAAGAAAATAGAGAAAATACAAGCAGAGAAATGAAGACTAACAGACAAGGTTTCTAACTGTCTATCAAATTAGCACAGATCAACAGACAAATCCAACTCTCTGACCAAGGCATACATAGTTACCAGAGGTCTATTAATGGGTGGTAAAATCTCACATTCCATTAACATTTCAGAAGTCTGGAAACAGTCACAGATGCCTGAGATTTGGTCCCCTAAGGTTTACTCTGGGTTCACTGGTGCGAAGTCTGTGCTGCCATTGCTTGCTCTTGGACTTGATACCTCTTTCAGTTTAGCTGAACAGAGTTTCTTGTTAATCTTCCTGATTGTATTGGGCTAGAAAATTGTTTCACTCTGTCTTTTTGTGGGTTCTACTTCTCTAGAATTCCTTTAGAGTCAGTTTTTTACAGGTATTTGGAAGGGTTTGGGGGAGAACTTAGAGGACTGTCTGTTTTTATTCTGCCATCTTGTTTCTGCCCCTAAAGTTTCTCTTCTAAAGAATAACTCTCCATTGATTCTTTAATTCCTTGGCATATAGTTAACTGTTTGCAATCCTCTCACTTTTCTAGTTTTCTTCCCTTGGATAACCTGTAGCTGTCAAATATTCTCCTCCAAATACAACTTCTACACCTTGAAAACATTACTGCAGACGTGGTCTGAGTATGAAAAAATAGAACGGACCTATCACATCTTGTACATGGATATCTTTTTTTTTCCTCTTGCACTTGAGGATTTACAGATAAATATATTTAACTTTCTTTTTTTTTTGTAAAATGTTGAGTTCCTACTTTTTCCCCCTTCCTTTTTCTCCTCCCCCATCCCTAAGATGGTAAACTATTGAAATGTGTTTTACATGTGCAATCATGTTAAACATATTTTTACATTAGTCTTGTTGTGAAAGAAGAATCAGGACAAAAGTGAAAAATCACAAGAAAGAAAAAAATGAACAATATGCTTTGATCTTCATTCAAACTCCATAATTCTTTGTCTGGATATAGATGGCATTTTCCTTCATGAGTCTTTTGGAATTCTCTTCGGTCATTGTGTTGCTGAGAGGACCTAAGCTTATAATAGTTGATCATTGAACAATGTTATTTTAACTGTGCAGTGTTCTTTTGGTTCTATTCACTTCACTCATCATTATTTCAAGTAACTCTTCAAGGTTTTTTTTTCTGAAATCTCCTTGCTCATCATTTCTTATATAGCAATAGTATTCCATTGCATTCATATATCACAACTTGTCCGGTTATTCCCCAATTAATGGGCATCCCCTCAGTTTCCAGTTTGTGGCCACCACAAAGAGAGTTGCTATAAATATTTTTGAATGGGGATCTTTTTGTTATATATTTGGGATACAAAGGGTATTTCTGTATCAAAGGGTATGCACAGTTTCATAAACCTTTGGCCCTTCTTCCAAATTGCTGTCCAGTATCATTGAATAAGTTCACAACTCCACCAGGAAATGCATCAGTGTTCCAATTTTCCCAAATCTTCTCTAAAATTTATCATGTTCCCTTTCTGTAGTATTAGGCAGTCTTATACTTATGAGGTGGTATCTCAGGGTTCTTTTAATTTGCACTTCTATAATCAATATTGATTTAGATAGTTTTATATGATTGTAGATAGTTTTAATTTCTTCATCTGGAAACTTCCTATTCACATCCCTTGACCATTTATCAATTGGGGCATGATTTATATTCTTAGAAATTTCTTTATGTATTTTAGAGTTGAGGGCTTTGTCAGACATTGGATATAAAATTATTTTTCCCAACTTTCTTTTTCCCTTCTAATATTATGTGCATTTGCTTTGTTTATGTAGAAACATTTTAATTCAATGTAATCAAAATTATCTATTTTGAAGTTTGTAAAATTCTCTGTCTCTTCTTTGATCATATTTTTTTTCCATTCTTCATAGGTCTAATAGGTAAACTATTCCTTGCTCTTTGAACTTGTTTTCAGTATCACCCTGTAAGTCTAAATTGTAACCATTTTGACCTTGCCTTGGTATACAATGTACGATGTTGTTGATGCCTAATTTGTGCCTATAAAGTCAATCACAAGCAGCTCTCCTGAAAGACTGCTGCTATGAATAACCTTAAAGATCTAATCACATAGTATAGTCAACTCTCTATTTATTCAGCAATAAACTAAAGCAAAACATTGCAAAGCCAAGCACATGCAGCTTTCCACAGGACTGGTGCTGTGAATAGATCTAAGATTCTTATCACGTAGCGTAGCAAACTCTATATATATTCAGCAGTAAACTAGAGCAAAATATTCACAGAAATCAAACATTCACAATGATACAATCTGACAACTTATCATGAAAGTGGTCACGTAGTTTTCCCTTGAAGTGGCAACATAGTTTTAAACAAAGAATGCCATTCAATAAATCCTTAATCTAATCATCCTTAAGAACCAATCCTCCCTAATGGATGCAAAATACAAAGGTGTAAGTTTTTCAAGCCCTAGATCACATTGCCTTAATCTTTCAGTCAAAAAATCTTCTTTCTTCTTGATTGGAGAATAGTTTCCACTTATCTTTAACTCAATATTCCTTAAGGGGTACAGAGCAGAGAGTACAAAGTTCTCTCATCACTAGATAGCAGTAAATCATGATCTTGTCAGTCAACACTAAGTACCCAAGGAGAGGTTTTTTTATCTTGGATCAAAACTGTCTCCCAAATGCCATGGGTCTTCTTCCATGGGTCCTGCTCCCTAGATTCCACAGGCAGGCAGATCTTAGTTCCTCATCTATCTCCTTGTTCAGCTACACATCCAACTCCTCATCAACTTCCTTGTCCAGGTCCCATTTCATATTGAAACTCACATTTTTCAGTCCCCCTCAAGTTATTTGCTCTTTCTATTTCTGCAAAGAAAAAGCTTAACAGAGCCAAAACCACATTTATACATATTGACAGCACCATCATCAATTCACTATCCGCCTGTGAAATCAACACAGACCCACAAACAAGGTCTGAGAACTCAACACAAAAACACAAACAAGGTCTGAGACCTCAACACAAATCATCAGCATAGTCCCAGGACGTTTGCAACTCTTTTACAGGACTTCAGTAAACAGATAACAAGAAAATTATCTTTCAGGGCTTCCAGTAAGGTCTCAAGGCTTCTGCACAAAGTTTCACAAACATATCAGAGCTAACAGAGTGTCTGGCCTCCAGAAACATTCCCCTTCTCAGTTCTGTGCTTCTCTTTATATATGATGATTCTCCTTCCTGTCCCAGTTCTTCCTGTTGCATCACCAAGTTCCTCCCACCTTCAAATCCCAAGGGACTCAAACAAGGTGCTAAATACTTAAGTAGCTGAAACAATGCTCTAACCACTTTTTTGGTTAACTTGGTAAGCATTCACAATATAACCAAACAACTTATTAATAATGTGGCCACATAGTCTTACACAAAACATATTATTCAGTAAGTCACAATCTCTTCAATCAATATAAAGAACCCATCTAAAGTCTTCTTCCATCTTGACTGGAGGTTGCCTTCAGTCATCCTTAAGCCAATCACCCTTAAGGGGAACTGGAAAGTACAAAGGCCATCCACCCCTAAGCCACAGTAAGTTGCAATCTCATCAGTAAGCATGGAATAATCAAGTAAAGGTCTTTTCATCTTAACTTGAGGCTGACTTCCAAATTCCATGGCTCCTCTTTCATGCTTCCAGCTCTTGCCTGGATTCACAGGTAGGCAGTTCTCTGATTACATCTCATGGGGTCTGTTCCACCCAAGATCTTTGAAGTTTCTGTTTCTTTGAAAACAAAGTTTAGCAGAGCCACAACAGTATGTACAAACATTAAGCTTAACAGAGTTACAACAATATTCACACACATTGAGGGCACTATCATCTTAGTTCACTTTCTGTCTGAGAAATCAACAAAAATCAAAAGACATAGTGCTTCTGTGTGACAAAGTGACAAAAACACAGAGAAACAGACAGAACAATACAGAGTACTGACATGACAAACACCGTTTCTCTCAGTTCTGCTTGGTCCCAGCCCATGCTCAAGCTTTTATATGCTCTGCTCCTTCCTGTTCCTTTCTTTAGGTGAGTTACTGACACCATGGGTTCCATATGGTGACATTGGAGCTGTTATGGGCAGGAAGTTCTCCAAATTCCCTTAGGCCTATTAAGGGCAACATAATGTATACTTTTACAAACAAGTCCAGACAATCAAAGGAGAGGCTCAAAGGCACTTGAACACCTGAAACAAGGAGCTAAGTACTACTTTGCTCGCCATCCCACCACCATTTTATTTTTCTAGTTTTCCTGGAAGTTTTTGTCAAGTAGTGAATTACTATCCCATAGGTTGGATGCTTTTGATTTATCAGTCATTGCTTTAGTCACTGATTATTTTGTCTTATGTGTCTAACCTATTCAACTGATTTACCACTCTATTTCTTAGTCAGTACCAAGTAGTTCTAATGATTGTAGTATAAAGCAACCATCCTTAAGGGATATAAAGGACAAAGTGCAAAGTTTTCCAGCCCCTAGATCTCATTGTCTTAATCTCATCAGCCAGCAGTAAGTACCTAAGTAAATATTCTTTCATGTTGACTCTCAAACTCCATGTTTCCTCTTCCATGTTCCCAGCTCTTGCCTACATTCACCCAACTGTTACATGGATTCTCAGGTAGGCAGCTCCCAGCGCCTGGTCAAACTCCACACATCAAGCTTAGCAGAGTTACAGCAATGTTCACACACATTACCAGCACTGTCATCAATTGACTTTCTGCCTTTGAAATCAACACAGATCAACAAACAGGGTTTCTGTCTGAGAAATGAACACAAATTAACAATAAGTTCCAGGACCTCTGAAAACATTAGTAAAACCCTCCTTCAGAACTTCTGTAAACAAACAGGAAAGTCCTCTTTCAGACAGTCTGAACCAGGAGTAAGGTCTCAGTCTTCTGTAACAACAGCACCATACTTTGTCAGCAGATAGGTCTGACAAAGTAACATCAATGCAGACAGAACAGACAGACACAGCACCAACACCACAGCCATCCTATCTCCTAGTTCTGCTCAGTCCCAGCTGGTGCTCGAGATTTTATTTGCTCTCCTCCTTCCTGTGCCAACCTTCCTCTAACATACTTCCTGTTTCAGTCTTTGTCAAGTTCCTCCCGCTGTGGGTTTCACATTATCTGTTTCTAACAAAGACTTGGCGTAATTACATGTGAGGCTCAAAGACACTGGAATAATTGAAACATTTATCTAAGTACATTTTTGTTTGCCATTACACTAGCCTTCACTAACATTTTTTTCATTAATTCCCATGTTATTCTGGACCTTGTTTTTCTTCCAGATGAATTTTACTATAATTTTTCTAACTATATAAAATAATTTTTGGTGTTTTGATTGATAAGTCACAGAAGAAGTAAATTAATTTAGTTAGAATTCTCATTTTTATTATATTAGCTTGGCCTTCCCATGAGCAACTGATGTTTTTCTCCAATTATTTACAACTGAATTTATTAGTGTGAAAATAGTTTTCTAACTATGTTCATATAGTTTTGGGGTTTCTTTTGGAGTTAGACTCCCCAAAATAGATGACTTGCATAAAGATTCTGCATAGATGGAGGAGTTAGCACATGCATTGATAATCATTGTTCTCTTAGTCACCTTTCAAAATTTTATATTACTATGTTTAGATTTTTTTCTTCTTGTGACTTTGGTGTTCCCTCCTTCTTCAGATAAATGCTTTTTTTTGGTCCCTCAATGTCCTCAAACCTCCATCACCTCAAGTACAAACCTCTTCAAAACATTAATTTTAAACCTACTGATTTATCCATCGTTCTCTTTATTGCATTTCTATCATCCCTATGAGCAACTTGAAATAGTTTATGCAAACATTTTTCACTTTTTCTGTTTTAATCCTCCTTTTATTTTCGTTATAGGCAGATACAATATGATATAATACGATCAAATGCAATGTGATGCAATATGATATGATATTGTATACAATACAATATAAAATCTTCTCAAATCATATATCTTATCATATGATATGATATGATATAATGTGATGCAATGCTATACAATACAATATAATATATAATATATGTAATGCAATGCAATGTAACACAATATGATACAATGCAATATAATACAATGTAATGTAATGTAATGCACTCATATAATTCCCTTGATCCATTGGTCAAGCAAAGTAATTAGTCTTATACTCAATTTGTTCTTGACTAAACCAATATAGCTCTTAGGTTTTTTTTTTCATTCTAAATGCTCACATGCCATGAATAACCTTTTTAAAAAATAACGTAATCTATAAAGTTTTGTCAACAAGGGAAGTTAACCTCATTAGACTCTACTTACATGGTACAATGGAAAAAATAAGTTGTATCGAAAGTTCTTCACTTGAATCATAGTTTTGCTAATTATACTTTTAAGATCTGAGACAATGAGACAATGTATCAATGAGAATTCATCTTTCATTTACTTTGTTTCAGGAACTAACTGTGCTAACTGTGGGGAACATAAAGGCAAAAATGAAATGCCCTCTGCACATAGGAAGTTTGATAACTTAGGAGAGAGACATTTCAGTCAAAAAAAATTGGGCACATTCTATATGTCAGACA
Source organism: Pseudocheirus occidentalis (assembly GCA_028646575.1). Classification (NCBI taxonomy): domain Eukaryota; kingdom Metazoa; phylum Chordata; class Mammalia; order Diprotodontia; family Pseudocheiridae; genus Pseudocheirus; species Pseudocheirus occidentalis. The sequence goes on along the minus strand of CM053600.1, from coordinate 47,690,136 downwards.
CAGTGGCAGAGATATAAAGGCATAAACCCAACCAAAACAAACAGTATCTGTCTTTGAGGAATATAAATTCCAATGATAGAATTATGAGTTGAGATGCAACTTACTTCTTTTGAATTCGTTTCTTCATTTGTGAAATGAGTCAATCATATTCACATTACTTTGTGGCTCTAAAAACAATGACTCTTTTGTGAAATTTCAGGTATTTTCCCCTTTTGTTCCCTTCTTAAGTACTTAATGATTTGCTTTCTGGTTTTATTTTATTCATACAATCTAGCCCATGTTTATAGATTCTTTCAAAATTAGCTGCAAGTATCTGGGAAACTATTAGACATAAACTAAGAAAGGTACCAGTACCATGCTGAGCTTACATTGAAGAATACATACATGAAAACCTGATTTTACTATTCAAATATAATTGCTGTTCAAATTTTTTGCAGCATTTCTATGCTTGTCTTATTTTCAAAATAGGAAATCAGTTTTGAATGATCATGTATCATCACCACATTTTAGGCAGCATTGTATGGCAGGAAAAATTCCAGAATTAAGTCTCAATCTCATCTGTGAAAAAATTTGTGTGTGACTACGGACAAGCCAACTAATCCTTACGAGCTTAAATTTTCTAAATTATTACATGGGAATGAAAATACTTTTATTATGTACCTTAGAGGTTCAATACTACCTTCCAAACCAGAACATTGGCTTCAGAATCATAAGGTCTAGGTCTGAATTCAAAATCTAATTGTCTGGAATATTAGGCTCATTCCTGGCCACAGCATGGGTTTTGTTTTTGTATGTCAATTTTTAAAATTTAATTTAATTTTTATTACTATCACCAAAGTAATGATATTCCTTCTCTTTGTGGCAGCAGCGTGAGCAAAGGTATTAAAGTGAGTAAGGGAAGTGAGGATCAATGAGGATATGGTGAGTAAAACTTATAGAAATTGCCCTTTCAAAGTCAGCAATGGAGGATCTAAAATGACAGCCAGGAGTTATTAAATCATAGCCACTTTCCCCAATTCTATTTCTTTGGTCATTGATCAATAACTTTAGATTTCTAAAATAGGTTTGTCATCTGAAAAAAAAAAAGCTAGAATAAACAAAAGCAAGATATTTTACTTCTTTTTACTGTACCATAACTTTCAGTAAGTTAGATAACAAGTGTCCATTAAGAAGTTACCAAGTGCCAGACCCAGTACTAAGTTCTAGATAGACAACTGAAAGTGAAAAACATAGCTCTTGTTCTGAAGGAGTTCATAATCCAATGGGGGAGATTCCACACAGACAATTAAGTACGAATAATATATTAACAGGAGGAACGAGTAATAATGATGGAAGAAAGGCAGTAGCATTAAAATGCATTGGGTAAATAATCTTGTAGAAAGTGGGGTTTTAGCTGGACATTAAAGGAAATCAGTGAAGCCAGGAGGTGGAGAGTAATAGGTAAAGAATTTCAGGTGTTGAGGGATAACCAAGAAAAATGCTGAGTCAGGAAATCCACTGTGTTATGAGAGAAATAACAAGGTGGCTAGTTCCACTAGAACTCAGAGTTCATGGAGGGAAGTAAGATAAAAGACAAGTGGAAGGGTAGCAAGAAGTCAGGTTGTGAAGATTTTTAAAGTGAAACAGATGATTTTTTGTTTAATCCTAAAGGTAATACAGAGTCACTGATGTTTTTAGAATACAGAGTTAACATGATTAGATGTTCCCTTAAGGAGAATCAATTTACACCTTAATATTTGAAGAAAAAACTATATGAAATATGCATTTAAGTCAATTTCTAAAATGTCTCCAGGTCTTCCTGAATTTTTAAAGTATGTAATAATTTTTAATTAATATTTGCACAAACATTTAAAATAAGCTATTAGGAAAGAGATTGAAACAACATTATAAAAATTATTACTTTCTATGAACTTGGTTGGCTTTATTTCAGCACTATAGGTTTTTTCCCCACTATCAAGAAAACTATAAACATAATGTATTTATTAATAACAAGAACAAAAATGTGACTATCATTAGATGAAGAAAATCTTTTTGATGTAATATATCTATTGCTGTTTGAAAATACCCCCCCAAAGGGAAGAAAATAATCTTTCCTTAACATAATAAGTAGTATCTAGCTAAAACCAAAAGTCTGTATTAAATATACTTGGGACAATCTAGAGGCCTTTCTAGTAAATTCAGAGGGAGAGCAAGGATGTTCAGCATCACCAATATTATTTGGCAAAGCATATGAAAAGCAAACTATAACAATGAGGCAAGAAAAGTAAGCTGAGATAATCAGTACAGGTAAGTGGGAAAAAAAGTATCACACTTTTGCAGACAATATGTCCCTTAATTGTAAAATACATTAAACTTGATTAAAATAATAACTTTAACAAAGTCATAGTTTATAAAACAAGTGCACATAAGTCATTAAAATTTTAACATGTTTCCAACAAAACCTAATAGGTCATGGTAGAAAGATGAATTCATTTTAAAATTATTACAAAATTTATAAAATTCTTGAGAACTTACCTTTCAAGACAGAAAAGGAACTATCTGAACACAACTGCAACATCCTTTACAAAAATAAAGCCAGACCCATATAATTTGAGACATAACAATTGCTCGTATTTTGTACAAGTTAATATAGTTAAAATAAAAGGTTACACAAATTAATTTATTTAATTCCATAAAAATCAGATCACCAAATGAGTACTTTGGGAGACAAGGGGAAAATCATCTTGAGTCAAAAAAGGTCATAAACTTAAAGGAAAACAAAGAAGAAAAATAGGAAGGGAGCATCAAATTTAAAATAATGCTAAAGAGAAATCATTAAATGATTTGATACTTGTTTAAAAATTGAGGCATTAATCATGGAAAGAGATTATATATGAAATCTATAGAAACAAAGAAGTATTAGATAATATGAGAGCATTAGGTGTTAGGTGATATTAGATAAATTAAAGCATTCCAGCTAAAAGAGTGAAGATTCATTATTCAATTTTTAAAAATGGGAAAAGTGGAAAACATTCTGGCAGAAATTAATGTAGACCAGCAATTTATACCAAATATAAAGGTTGGCTTTCAAAGTATACATAAATTTATTAGAAAATATCACATCAGAAATACATTAAATTAGATGCTCTTAACTTGTGATACATAAACTTTTAGATATTTTGATAATTATATTTCTAAGTATATTCTTAGTCTCCTGTATATTTTGTTTTATGCATGTAAATATATTATTTTGAGGAAAGGATCTATATTTTTTTTTCACCAAGAGCCCCTAATATAGAGAGTGAAAGAAGACATTTTCTTTTGGGTTTATGTATAAAGAAGAGTTCATGACCAAATAAAGGGAGGATAACAGAAAATAAAATGGACAATACAGGTTACATAAAATTAAAGATTAAGTTGTTGTTTTTAGCACAAACAAAATCACAGCTAGAATTAGAAGATATAAAGTCAAATGGAAAAAAAATAAAGCAAGTTTTTTTTAATGAAGCTCTAAAAAGGGTCTCCTTTCCAAGAGATATAAAAAGTTAATTAAATACATAAGATTATGAGTCATTTCCTACTTGGTAATTTGTAAAAGGATGTGAATATAAAGGTTTTTAAACAAAGAGATCCACATTATTAAGAACATTGAAAAATGAAAAAAAACATTCTCTAGTTTATCATTAGAGAAATTCAAATTAATGGAACACTGAAGTTCTTTGCAATTTCCATGATATTGGTAAAGATGATCAAAAAAAGAAAATGTCAAATGTTGGAAGAACTGGGGGGAAATAAACCCATTAATACTTCATTGAATAATGATATGTGGATGCAATAGTATACTATTGTGATGCTGTAAGAAAAGGGGAAATATATAGAATGGTTCTGGGGAAACTTGAGAAGACTTGTCAGAACTGATTCAGAGTGAGAAGGAAAACTAGAAGAATAAGTGACAGAATAATAAGAGCACTATAAAGTCAGATAACTTTGAAAGAATTAAGGACTCTGACCAATATAACAACTGTTCATAATTCCAGAGGGCCAATGATGAAGAATATTACCCACCTCCTGACAGAGAGGTGATACGCTAAATTGTGTAGGGTAAGAAGCATGTTTTTGGATATTGCAGTTGTAAGATTTTTTTGGCTTGGCCATGGTTATTAATTAAGAGGGTTTTCTTCCCTTTTTTTCTGAAAAGGCAGAAAGGAGAGAAAATAAGAGAGAGAAAAAAGAAAACATATAACGTACATCACTGTTGGTGCTGTGACTTGGTCCAATCATTCTTGAAAGGAAAAATAATTATTTTGTCTATCTTTTGACCCAGAAATAACACAACTAAGTTCACTCCATCAGTAAGATCAGAGAAAGAGTATAAGTTCCCATATGTACAACAATGTAGCATTTTTTTTAGTGACAAAGGACTGGAAACTAAGGGAGTATCAGTCATTTATGGAAGGGTTGAGCAAATTATGATACATAAATGGAATAGCATTGTATGATAAAAATGTTCAAATATGTCGTTTCAGAGAAACCTGAGACATGTAGGAACTAATGCAAAATGAAGTGAGAAGAATCAGGAGCACAATTTATATAATTACCATGGTATTATAAAGATGAAAATTGACCTATGATCAATTTAAAGATGAGGTACAATTTAACAGAACTGGTAATGAAACGCTTATCCAAGTTCTGACAGGTAGGTGTTGGATACAAGAAACAAAAATAATAATAATATACATATAGACAAGGATGTTACATGAATCTGTTTTGCTTGACTGTGCATATTTGTTCTAAGGGCTTTGTTTTTCCTCATCAATGCAGAGGGCAGGAGAGTGGAGAAAAAAAAGCCTTATTAATTTTAAATCTTTATTTTTAAAATTAATCTTAAAATCAATTTATAAATGGATTTTATTATTTTTCATATTGTTATTTTATTTAATCCCATCTCAGATTTTGCATTGGAATATTAATGAATTTATTGAATAATTATATTGATAGTCAAGATCATAAATTTTTAACTAGAAGGAACCTTAAAGGATAACTAATTCAATACTTTCATTTTAAAGATGAAGAACCAGAGGCCCAGAAAGATCAAGTCATTTAAACAAGGTCTCACATTTAGTAAGTAGCACAGGTAAGATTTGAGCCAAGGTGTTCTGACTCCAGAGCAATTAATCTTTCTACTATCCCACTCTAAATATGTAAGTGTTTTTGAAGAAAGGCAAAGGGAAAGGTATCACCACACAAAATACTATATTTATAGCACTTTGTAAACTTTAAAGTGGTTATTTATTCTCATCTGGGTATGTGTAAGAAGTCATTTAGAGAAAGTGTAGTTATATTTTTATGTCTGTGCCTGAGAGATTTTTTAAAAAAGTGTGTGTGTGTGTATATACACACATATATAAATACAAAATTCCATATGTATAAGACTAATCATTTCATCATTTCAAGAAACTCCTAGGTGAAAATTATCTATACCAAAGTACATTAGCAACTTGTTTGCAACTTATCATATTACAGAATTATTGGGAGTACTGAGAGATTAACTGACATAAGCATGGACATATAGTTAGTATATATCAGAAATAGATCCCTTACTCCAAAGATGGCACCCTATGCATTAGTCAACCTGCCTTCTCCATGTTCCATACTTGCTTTATATAATCACCCATGCTCTTTACAAGGACACTACAGTCCCATGCCTTAATTCTGCTACAGAAAATAAACAAATATATCAGTTTTGATGGAAAACAGGAAGTGATTCATCCCCATATTGTCTACAAATTTTCTCTCCCTCTCTCCCCACATCCTATTTCCCCTGTCTCTTTCCAAGACAGCTCTTATGATCTATGAGGGTCATGAACAGCTGGAGAAGGATTCCTGCAATTTCTTCCAATATAATAGACCATGCAACACATTCATGAAATTTCTTTTGCACTTGTAACTTAACAAAGAAGGTAAAGTGTTGTTTGGTAATCAGAAACCTCTCTGCTGCTGCTGAATTGCTGTACCTCACAGACCATATAAATGGCCCTAAAATAGACAAGTATCATTGAAATAAGCCAGGCATGAGGATTTATATAGCTATAAAAATGTATGACCTCTTGGAATAAATGTGGCAGCTCGTGTGCTCTCCCCTGCATGTAAAAGAAAATCCCTGCTGTACCGGCACTAATCTGGTGCTGGGCAGAGATGATGTGAAAATTCTTTGCCATATATTCACATTTTGCTCACAGAACATTAGAGCTATTATGGGAGATTACATTGAATTAAATTGAAATATGGACACTAAAACCCACTCCAAAAGAGACAAGAGCCTTAAGCTTGGGATGCAAAAGGTCTGGATTCTAGTCTAATTCTGTCATTATTTTGCTGTAATTTTGACCAAAGTAACTGAATCTCTCTGAGTTTGATGTGTAAATTGGGCCCAAGTGAGGGGTATGAATAGAAGAACTCTAAGGTCTCTTTCTGCTTTTACAGTCTAAGAATCTACATTGATTTTTTTTTGGGGGGGGGTAGCACATTGTTCTAACAGCAATTAGGCTAATTAGAACTGCTCAAGAATACTACTAGGCCTCTTCAGTGAGATTACAATATCTCAAAGGAAACTCATCTAGCTATTTATCTTGGACAAGTCAACAAAGTACATATTTTGTTTAGAATACTACATACAAATGAATGAACATCCCTTTCATTAATTCCACCAGTGTGGAAGACATGCACACACATTTATGAGAGGCCGCAGAATGTAGTGGATGCCTTGCAATGAGGCATGTCTGGGCCTAAATCTGGCTTCTTGCTATTTACTGGTTAATACTTGGAAAATCATTTAATCTCTCAGGAACACTCTACAACCTTTTAAAACAAGAAGTTTTAGAGCAGGTGCTGATCTGCACGGTAGAAGGATTTTCCTCAATGAGAGTAGTACCCTCTGACACTATGGAAAATCATATTATCTCTGAGTCCTTCTGTAAGTTTCAAACAAGTTGCCAATGTACTTAGGTATAAGTAATTTTCACCTAGGAGTTTTTTGCAATGATGAAATGATAGGTTTATATATATATATATATATATATATATATATATATATATATATATACATTTTGTCTCTCTATATGTGAGTTCTTTTGGAATCAAAGTTTTCATGATATTTTCCCCTTCCCCATAAAATAACATTGCTCTGTTGATGAAGGATTATAGAACTATATAAATGTTAGCGATCCTCCTCCTCCTCATCATCATGAACATCATCATCATCATCATCATCATTATCATGTACTAAGGCAACTAAGTGGCACAGAGGATAGAAAACTAACTGAGGATTCAGAAAGACCTGAGTTCCAATCAACCTCTGATCCTGACTAGCTGTAAGACCCTGTCTAAGTCACTTAACCACTATCTTCCTCACTTCCTCATATGGAATTGTAGATAATAATAGCACCCATTTTCTAGACTTTTCAGGATCAGGTGAGGTACTATTTGTAAGGAGCTTCATAAACCTTAAAGTCATATAAATGTGAGCTACTCTTTTTTACCATTAATAATAATACTTGTTATTATTGATTCCTATGATTCCAAATGGAGTAAGCATGCAAAATGGAAAGTGAAGTATACTTAGAATAGTAGGTCCTAGACTTGTATTTCTGCATTACAACTTATTCAATGTATGACTATACGAATGGTCACTTGAACTCTTTTTCTTTCCTCAAATATAAAATAATGAGATCTAAGTTCCCTTCAAGCTCTAAATCTTGTTGGCCTCCCCCAAAACTATAGCTTCACAAATAAAAAATAATTCTTTAATTCCTCATCTCCAACCACATAGAAGCCTCTCTCTTCTACCCCCAACTCCCTTTCCCTGATCTCTAGAGAATGAAATGATTCCATACTGTAGTGGCACAATGACATTTTCTAGGTTGGGATGAGAGGTGAGGAAAGAATCACAACTTTTAATATAATAACGATAATTACCAATTTACAAATTTTAGTTTCCCTTAGCAGAGAATATATCTGCATTTTGGCAAAGCTACTCAGAATAATTACACTCCAAGGACTGTTTTGCTTTTGGACTGGATTTATCGTGATCAGGGAAGCAGCCATGTAATCAGAGGACATTACTTCATGCTAAATTACCCTGCCCTTCCTTTGGTGTTATCTATTGACTAAAATAAGTGAATCATTCTTTTTTTCCTTTGGCATTTCATTTCATAATCTAACCAGGATGAATGACTTCTGTTTGCTAGGCAGTGTAACTACAGATAGTTTCTAAATTAATTAACTTTTAATAAATATTCCTAGGTTTCTGAGAGTTCCCTATATATTTTTTCTTCCCTTTGGGTTATTTCTCTTGATTGATGCTTCAAGTTTTTACTTGACTAAAGGATGACTGATTTCTAGAGTTTCACTGAATTTCACAATATGTCTCATTTGACCTCACAAAGAAGCATCTTGTCATTCCAAGGAGAGAGGTTAATCTTTTCTTTACTGCTGAAAACACTTGACAGAGCTTGAAACCTTTTATTGAAGGATGAATTGTTTCCTTTACTCAAGCACATTAAGTGACCATAAGTACAATCCTCTTTACTAATTCCTTTGGGGTCCATTTTCTCTTCACTGTACATACATATAATTCCCACTTACCTTAATGGGAGTTTTGCACATGCATCAAGGGGAAAATTGACACTTTTTAAAGTCAGAAAAAGTTCTCTTTAAGTAGCTGCATTTAGTAAAGATATTCAATACCAACTGGGCTTTTTAAATAAATATTTCAATGCAGAGTCTGCAAACAAGGCTGTCCTAGTAATAAGCATGCATTCCATGGTACTATAGAGGTATCATGGCAAAATGACTAGGACTGCTTTTGTCACCAGAGCGACCTGACCTCAAATTCCCCATTAACAGTTATGGTATGTGGACCTTAGAAAGTTGCTTAGCTCAATGTGATTCATATGACTCTTTGAGATGCATTTTTTAAAATGTGGATTTAAAGCTTCCACAGGTAGAGGACATCAGAAATCTATCAGGGGTGGCAATCATGCCCATTTCCATATTCAGGTTTTGGATCAGTTTACTTATTCATACTGCCAACATTCGAAAGTGCCTACTAAACATGATAACTAGCATTTATATAGCACTTTGAGGTTTGCAACATACTTTATAGAAGTTAATTCATTCAATCCTCACAATAGCCCTGCCAGGTAGATGCTATTATTACACCCATTTTGCAGACGAAGAAAGATAAATCAAGTGACTTCCCCAGAGTTACACAGACAATGAGTATGTACAAAGCCTTCTTCTAAAGTTTTGCTCTGCCTTCTTTTTGTGGAATAAAAGGAGTCCTGAGTTGCAAAAAGGAGATCATGTGAATGAAGCAGTTACTGGTTTTGGAGGGAGGGGCACTGGCTGTCATATCAGAAGGCTTACTCATATATTAGAGCTCTAAGTACATCAAAATCCTAAGATATATATATATATATATATATATATATATATATATATATATATATATATATATATATGATCTGATATCTAGCAATGAGTACCTAATCTTACAAATACACACACACACACACACACACACACACACACAAATCCAGGCATATGCCTTATGTGTGGTAGACAAAATTTTGATTTAATTGATCTAGAAAACCCTCCCTCCCCAGGAAATTACCTCACCTGATGAAGTTGAGATACTCTCCTGAAACTTATGTTGTTGTTTTTTTTTAATTATCTGTGGCATTGAAAATCTTAGTAACTTGTCCAGGGTTACAAAGTTAATACATGTGAGAAGCAAGAATTAATTCCTAGAATACCTGACTTCTAGTTTGGTTTTCTATCTACTTAGCCGGTGTACAACTCAGGTTATTTAATGTCAAGTCTATAATATTCCAAGGACATCAATATTATTAAATTATGTTTAAATATATTTTAAAATTAGAGCATATTTCTATATGACATCACAGAAAGAAAATACTTTATTTAAAAAAAATTGCAGTTTCAAAGATATAGAAGTATAATGGGAACCTGAAGTTATCTGTTCTAATCCTTTTATTTTGTAGATCAGGGAACAGGGGCCACTAGCGTTAGAATGATTTGCTCAATATAACATGTGTGGCAAGTGGCAAAACTAAGACTCCTGTTAGTTTAAATGGAGCTATATTCAAGCCATAGTCTATTTCTGAAAATTTTATTTTAAAAAATGTATGTGTATAATTGTTGAAGAGTATTGTGCAATAAAGAATAATTTTCATATTCTCAAGCAATGGTAGCCAAAAGAGTAAATGTTGCTATAACTCTGCTTATTCTGTATGATGGCACCTGACTTTCACATTAGCTAGATGGCACAGTGGATAGAGCACTGAACTTGGAACCAGAATGACTCACTTTCCTTAGTTCAAACCCAGCTTGAGAATCTTACTAGTTGTGTGACCCTGGGCAAGATATGTAACCCTGTTGGCCTCAGTTCCTCTTCTGTAAAATGAGATGGACAAGGAAATGGAAAACTACTCCGTATCTTTGCCAAGAAAAGCTCCAAAAAGGGGTCATGGAAAGTTGGTCACAACTCAAACAACTGAAGATTTGAAGCATCTATTATAATTTTCCCAATCTTTTTAAAGGATGCTTTCTCAATCTCTGACACCTTTTTGACCCTTGAAGATTTCTAATGTCAGATTCTGGTTTTACAGCAGCTTCCATGCAATTAAAAATGAGAAATGTGAACAACACAGAACAGAGATCCCATCTACTGTGCTCAAAGTTAGGAGAGGGGTAGAATAGGGGAATGAAATCCTCCTCTCATCAATCCAGTTCATGTCACCTGTGCTATGATTTTTAACCTCTGGATCCAGCAAAAGGGAGCATGTAGGAAGTTATACTCTCCAGAAAGAATAACTATCTCAGTCTTAGTTGTTTTAAAGATGCAACATATTCCAGATAGGTAAGGAATCAAAGGCAGTTACCTCTACCCCTGCCCACCTACAAATCTGGTAGAAGACACAATTAGGCAATCTGGACATGATCCAAAGAATTCATTGCACACTTCTCCCTTTTTCAAAATTTACTGTCCCTAGAAAATAGCTCTCTGTGGTCTCTGGGGAGATATAGGTAATGTCTTTTCACTTCCTTCCATAGTGTCATAGAATAAAGCCTCAAAATAATTAATGTTACATAATCATATACAATCCAAGAAGTACCAATGAAAATCATAATTGTTACCAAATGCCAAATACAAATATGTTTAAATTCAACAAAATATGAAGTTTGAGTGATGGTACCCTTGGAATCAGGATACCTGGCAGGATGTTACAGCCAATCAGCCCAACTGGGAAGCCAGAGAATCCAGGGTGCCTGGGACTCAAACCCAAAGAGGATCTTGGACTCAGAATTGGAACTGTGTTCTATAATAACTGTGCTCAGCCATGACTCTAATATTTTTCCCCTCCATAAGGCATGAGGTGATTAACAGGCCAGGGGTATGATTAAGCTACATCTTTGTTAGTAAAATAGGTTCATATATTTATGATTGTACATTTTGAAGTAAATATTTCCTTGTAATGCTAAAAAGGAATGGTTTCCATGTTCCCCTTCATCATGCCTTTTAACAATAAATTAAAACTTGAGGCTTTCTTTTATCCCAATTCCTCCACCCCTTCCCCCAGTAGCAATGATAGTATAGATCTGATAATGGCTTGGAAAGCTGAAGGGTGCCGATACCAAGGGTCATCAGGCAGCAATTTAGTTTATAGAAAGTTGATCAGGAAGTAAAATAAATTATGGTTGAATCCAGAGTTAGGGAGCCAGAACAGTCATTCACTGATTAGGACACTGGTACCCCCAGAGTGGAAACACCTGAGCCAAAAATATTAAGTGCTTTGTAGAACATGATCTCTGGCCCAGGAGGCAAAGTTTCCTATTTAAAGGCATATTAACCTTCCTTTCAGCTAACAATGAACAAATTGTTTTCAGGAAATTAACTTTATAGGGAATTAATTTTGAGGTAACTGTTGGGAAGAAACTTGGAATGTAAAAAAAAATATTGATTTTATTTTTTTGCTATTTAAAGATTACTAGATGAATCAAAGAGCTGGGTTCTAGTTTTGACTGAGTCTTATGCTAGAAATGTGACTCTGAAGAAGTCACTTCAATTCTTTGAACCTTGTTTCATTTCTTAAAAACAACAACAGCAGAGAAATTATTTGCTCTTTTTCTATATGTATTAGAACATATTTGGAAAGTATTTCTGAATTTTAAAGCACTATACATCATAATGGGTGGGGAGCTGTAGGAGACAGTGAGATAATTTGGAAATCAAAATTTTAAAAGAACTTTAAAAAGAACATTAAAATGAAAGAAAGAAAGAAAAACGAATCGGTTTTTTAAAAGTGTTATGTAAATGCAAGTCATTTTTTTTAAAGAAAATGAGTTGATAACTAGTGGACTTTATAGAATATTTTAATGAATTAATTAAAATTTGAAATGTTTAGCATGTCCTATCTTAGTAAGTTCAAATCTGTGTGACACTGGACAAGTTACTTTACCCTGTTTGCCTCAGTTTCATCAACTATGAAATGAGCTAAAGAAGAAAATGGCAAACTATTCCAGCTCCTCAGGCAAGAAAATCCCAAATGGGGTTACAAAAAGTCAGACATGACTAAAACAACTAAATGGCAATATGCAAGGAGCTTGAAAAATTTATATTTTCATTGACTGGATTCTACATTACTCAAAACCATCAGTTTATAATATACTCAAAAGAAAGACAATTAATGAATATCTTTAAAAAGCTATTTTCATCCTTTCCACTTACAGTACAATGAATCCTTCAAAACTCTGTTCAAATCTCATGTAACAAATCAAATATTCCAGTCCACATTCTTTTCATTTCTTGAGTAACTCTTCTACTAATGTTAGAAACAGATATGAAATTGTTCTATTTCTTACCCTTCAGATTTATATTACCAGACTGTAGATTTCTCCAGTTTAGTAATTCAAACAAAAACTTTAATAAACAGTTTTCTAAGAGCAGAATATCCTGGCCTCCAGTAGTACAAAGGGGGTGGGGGGCAGCAACAGAAAACATATAAATCACCTGATTTCAAGGAGACAAAATGCTATTAAAAGATACTGCATATACACAGAAAAGTAGGTTCAAGATAGTTGGAAAACTGGGGCAGAGCCAAAATGGCAGAGTTAAAGGAGGAACTTGCTTGAGCTCCTGCTCCAACTATGTTTAATACCAGCAAACAATAATAACAATAATAACTTTAAACAAATTTTTAGTGCAACAGAACCCACAAAGTGATAGAGAGAAATAAATCTCCCACTGAAGGCAGCCTGACAGTGTAATAGAAAGCGTCTATCACACCAGACTGAGAGCTGAGTTGAGTCCTACATAAATTGTTTGGGCCCAGACATGGGCATCCCTGACCAGCAGCACAGACTGGCTAGACCAGACTTTAGAAGAGTGAATCACCAGCATCTGTAGCAGTTTCCAGAATTCTTGACTCATAAACACCAAAGAGAAAGCAAAGGGTCAGTGGGGAACACTGTTGGAACAGAGGGATAGAAGAGCAGAGTCAGGCCCCTGCCCCCAGCGCAAGAGGTGATGGAGGCATGGTGGTTACATTTGCTTCTATGTGGCTGCCTCTGGAGCTCCTGGCCGGCAGATCATAGGCAGTTCAAGTGACCATTCAGAGGGTAATTGCTCTTGCTCTGATGTCCTCGGAAATGGATTGTGGTCATGGGTGGTGGACATATGGTATGTGTTCAGTGTGCCAGAACTTGTGGTGGCTGTAGAGAGGGCACCATCCTCATAGCTATGGCAATTGTGAAAACTCCAGCAATTTGGGACAAAGCCCCCTGTACTCTGGAAGCAGAGTTCTACCATGGCAAAGAGCTCAAAAGTCAAATAATTCGTTGGCAAGATGAACCAGCAGAGAAAGCACAGTCAGACCATAGAATCCTTTTTGGGGAACAAAATGGATCAAAACATGGAACCAAAAGAAGAGAACAAAGTTAAAACTCCTGTATCAAAAGCTTCTAAGAAAAATATGCACTAGTTACAGCCATGGAGGAGCTCAAGGGGGATTTTGAAAATCAAGTAAGAGAAGTAGAGGAGAAACTGAGAAGGCAAATGAGAATGACATAAGAAAAGCATGAAAAGTAAGTCAACAGCCTGCTAAAGAATACCCAAAAAATACTGAAAAAAAATAACACCTTAAAAAATAAAGTAATACATTGGGGGTGGCAAGCTGGTACAGTGAACAGAGTACTGGCTCTGGAGGCAGGAGGACCTGAGTTCAAATGAGGCTTCAGACAGTTAACACTTACTAACCATGTTATATTGGGCAAGTCACTTAACCCCAATTGCCCTATGAAAAGCAAAAAAAAAAAAATTAGACTAAGATGAATGGCAAAAGGGGCCCAAAAAACCAATGAGGGGAAGAATTCCTAAAAAAGAACAAAAGAGAGGGCGGAGCCAAGATGGCGGCGTAGAAGCAGCAAGGTCCCGCAGCTCCCACACCGCCACCCTAAACACCCAGAAAATACGAGCCCAGACAAAGTCTAGGAAAGTCTAGGACTCTCAGACTCACACAAATACAGAGAACACAGCTCTCCCTGAAGGCAGCTCGACAGCAGGGACTCAGCCCGGCCTCCAGAGCGAAGGCTGGAATAGCCGGAAGTCAAGACCTTGGCCAGGCCTGGGGCAGTGGGAAGGAGCTGAGCCGAACCCTGCAGCCAGCCTGCAGGGGTTCTACAGCCTCCAGTACCCCCACATCTGCCAAGGCGTGAGGAGCAGGACAGGAGAGGCAGGTCACACCAGAACGGCCAGCCCAAAACCACAGCAGCAGCCAGGCAAGGCCCCAGGGCAGCCACGAGGAGCAGCGGAGCCTCCCAAGCCACAGCGTGAGTCTACTTCAAAGAAAATCTAAAGCACCGGCCTGAGGGGGGCTTCATGTTAGTGAAAGCTGAAACTTTGAAACTTAATTGGGGCGGGGTAAAGCTGGTCGGCTATTCTACCCCCGGGGCAAGGAAGCAGTGGGGGAGGGGAACTACTGGACCCAGCAGCAGTGACCACCACCAGGCTACTTCAGAGCCCCTGGCCTGCGGACTCCGCAGGGGGGCTGAATCGATTAATCGAGGCTAAGTGCTCTTGTGTTGAGTGGCCTGAATTTGGATCATGGTCTTGGGTGGTGGTCCTGGGGTGCACTTTCAGCAAGCCAAAGCTGG
>CM053600.1:47652233-47674426 GCA_028646575.1 Pseudocheirus occidentalis | reverse complement strand
ATGAAGTGGGAGGAAGACAGTCAAGTCAGAATTCCTGCATCAAAACCGTCCAAGAAAAAAATGAATTGGTTAGAGGTCATGGAGGAGCTCAAGAAGGATTTTG
Source organism: Pseudocheirus occidentalis (assembly GCA_028646575.1). NCBI lineage: Eukaryota > Metazoa > Chordata > Mammalia > Diprotodontia > Pseudocheiridae > Pseudocheirus > Pseudocheirus occidentalis. The sequence goes on along the minus strand of CM053600.1, from coordinate 47,674,323 downwards.
AAAATCAAGTAAGAGAAGTGGAGGAAAACTTGGGAAAAGAAATGAGAATGATTCAAGAAAGCCATGAAAAACAAGTCCACAACCTACTAAAGGAGACCCAGAAATGCAAAAACAAAGAAAATAACACCATAAAAATAGACTAACTCAAATGGCAAAAGAGGCCCAAAAAGCCAATGAGGAGAATAATGCCTTAAAAAGCTGAATTTGCCAGATTGTAAAGGAATTTAAAAAAACTCACTGAAGAGAATAACCCCTTCTAAATTAGACTGAAGCAACTGGAAGCTAATGACTTTATGAGAAATCAAGATACTGTTAAACAGATCCAAACAAATGAAAAAAAAATAGAAGGCAATGTGAAATATCTCATTGGAAAAACCATTGACCTGGAAAATATATCCAGGACACAAAAGAATTATTGGACTATTTGAAAGCTATGATAAAAACAAAAACAAAAACAACCTAGACACCATCTTTCAAGAAATTATCAAGGAAAATTGTCCTGATATTGTAGAGCCACAGGGCAAAATAGATGTTGAAAGAATCCACTGATCACTTCTAGAGAAAGATCTCAAAAAGAAAACTCTTAGGAATATTATAACCAAAGTCAAGAGTTCCCACATCAAAGAGAAAATACTGCAAGCAGTCAGGAGGAAACAATTTCAGTATTGTAGAAACCAAATCAGGATAACACAAGACTTAGCAGCTACTACATGAGGGGATCAAAGGGTTTGAAATATGAGATTCAGGAGGTCAAAGGAGCTAGGATTAAAACAAAGAATCACCTACCTAGCAAAACTGAGCATAATGCTTCAGGGGAAAATATGGCAATTCAATGAAATAGAGGATTTTCAAGCATTTTTGATGAACACAACAGAGCTGAACAAAAAAATTTGACTTTCAATTACAAGATGCAAAGAACCATGAGAAGGTAACCAGGAAAAAGAAATCATAAGGAACTCATTAAATTTGAACTCAAAGTTTAAAAAAAATGTTTAAAAATGTGTTTTGTTCCAAGCAACTGGGAATAAGATATACAGGCACTGTGCTGTGGAAATCCATCTAGAAAACAAGGGGAGTAATGGGGGAGGATATAAGAGAGAACAGATTGGGGTAAGGGGTATTCTGTAAGTTTGTTATTTTGGGGTGGGAGCAGGGGAAAGACAGGGAGAAAAAAACTGTAACTCCAAATCTTGTGGAAATCTATGTGGAAAAACCTGTGCTGCTGGAAAGTCAGAGGGTGGATGGGGCAGAATAAAGGGGAGAGAAGATTGGGGGAGGGAGGTATTCAGTGGGATCACTGTTTTGCGGGAGGTTGGTAGAGGAAAGATGGGGAGAAAATTTGTCATTAATAATCTTGTGGAAATTAATATTGTAAACTAAAAATAAACATAAAATGTAAAAAAATTAAATGTTGGTCAAATAATAAACAAAGGAAAACCGAAGTGCATAAAAAGTATCTGGTAGCTAACCTATGGTACATAATTGGATACGAAGCCCATTGAATTTGAACATAAGTACCTACATTTTGAACAAACATTAAAAATAGACCCTTTATGTTGGAGATGTAACATATAGGAAACTTCAATTTTCAATATTCAAAATTATGATTAACAAATAACAATAGATTTTTATATGGTAGAGCAAGTAAAAAGAAGTATAATAATTAAGCCAGGAAATGTGTGGTCAGAAAAGAGGATGGGACAGTCATGTAATGAAAGCAGGTTGTAATAGATGAATGGTCCAACTTCTGCACTGGTAGTTGTAAAACAGAAAAGGCTCCAGAAGAGGAGTTCCAGAATAATTATGGATAATTTACAGAGGGTTTGTGGGATATATATATATATATATATATATATATGTATATATGTATGTATAATTTTTAACATGATTAAAAGAGATAGAGACATTGCAATCTTTACCACCTGGAGAGAATATCTGCTTTCTAAGGTCATAAATATTTTAAAATCATGTGCAGGTTCTATTTTTTTTCCTAAAGTCAATATTTTAGTCAATGGAGCATGAATATTTTGATTTTTAGTAATAATCCTTAACTTTCCCCTAATTTCCCACTTCATCACCCCGTTCATGGATACACTGGATTCCCTCTATAGCCTGGATCTCATGGTTACTCATTTAAGCTTTTTCTAGCAACCTACAATTTTCTTTACCTCAATAAGTCATTATACCTGGTTTGATAATCTCATGACCTTAGAAAATCCCAATGTGAGCTTTCTCTATTCCTGTTCCTAAGTGGGTGGGTTCTTGGTGTTTCAGAATGGCACTGGACTGTATCAGATATTCTCAGATACCTTCATTTCTTCTTTTTTATGCCTATGTTATTCTCTAAATTATTACAGTTTGCTTCTTTCTCTTTTGGTACAAAAATAAATTCCAGAAAATAATATTATATTACTTGTGAATAGTAGGCCTGAGACTCATATGGAGTATATTGTCAGAGGAAGTTTACTTTCAGTCCTGAAATTAAGCCCATTTGGAGGCAGAGTCAAGATGGTGGAGTAAAAACCAGGATTCACCTGAGCTCTCTCTCTCAAACTCCTCCAAATACCTCTGAAAAGTGAATCTGAACAAATTTTAGAGCAGCAGTATCCACAAAGAGACAAAGTATGGTAGATTTCTATCCCAAGACAACTTGGGAGATGAACAGGAATGATCTGTTGCACCAGGCTGGGAGAAAAGTATGGTCTAGCCTGAAGGCAGCACGAGCACAGACCTGAGTTGGAGCAGACCCTTACAATCTGAAACACTGGCTGCAGTGGTGATTCCCAGACCTCTCAACACAGGAGGGGAGTCTGCTGGAACTGGGTTAGAGAGAAGCACAATGTTAAGTAGGGCCCGCAGCAGGAGATCCTATTGATTAGAGAGTTAAGAATCAAAACAACTTGGCTATCACAGCACTTACATCTTTCAGATGGACTAACATGACAAAAACAGGAAAATGATAAATGTTGGAGAAGATATGGGAAAGTTGGAACACTAATTCATTGCTGCTGGAAATGGGCTGATCCAGCCATTCAGTACAGCAATTTGGAACTACGTCCAAAGGGGTATAAAAATGTACACACTGTTTGACCTAGCAATACTGCTCCTCGGGCAGTATCCAAAAGAAATCATAAGAATGAGAAGAGGACTAATGTGTACACAAAAATTTATAACAACTCTCTTAGTAGTGGCCAAGAGAAGGAATGCCCATCAATTGGGGAAGGGCTGAACAAGTTTTAGTATATGAATGTAATGGAAGACTATTGAGCTATAAGAAATAATGAACAAGTGGACTTCAGAAAAATCTGGAAAGACTTATATGAACTGATGTTGAGTTAAGTGAATAGAACCAGGAGAACATTGTACACAGTAACAACTATAGTGTGTGCTGACTGACTTTGATAGACTTAACTCTTCTCACAAATGCAAGGACCTAAAACAATTCAATAGGACTCGTGATGGAAAATGCCATCCACATCCAGAGAAAGAAAAATGGAATCTGAATGGAAAGTGAAGCAGACTATTTCCTTTCTCTTTTTTTGCTTTATTTGGTTTTGTTTTTCTTTATCATGGTTTCTCCTATTCATTATAATTATTCTATACAATATGTCTAATTTGAAATTAGACAGCACAGACTGTGTGCTGTCTTAGGGATAGAGGAGGGCAGAGGGGTAGAAAATATTTAAAACTTATGGTAGTGAATGTTGAAAACCAAAAATGAATACATTAAAACAAGAGCTCTTTTCTAAATGTAAAAAAACCATATTGCCTCCATTGATAAAGGACTAAAATAAGAAACCGGAAATCTAAAGACCAGTTGTGGCTTTTCAAGCAAAAATAAATACTTCAACGTAAAATTAGTTATAAATTCCAAGGTACAATTTTTATTAACCATTAATTTTTTTCTGTTCTCAGATAGATATATTCTAAGACCTTGGACACCACATTTTCTCTAGACTTAGTACTGAACACCTAACATGGTTTAAGTCCAGTAATAAAAATATTTTCACAAATATAATAATTTGCATGGCACAATAAAACAAATAGCCACCATTCCAGGTTATTTAGATAAATATAGTTCAGTGTATATTCATTCTTCAGATGATTTGGATTTGGGGATAATTATGTATTTCAGAGACATATTGAAGAATATAACTATACTGAAACAGCTAGGGCTTCCAAATGACTGTGTGCAGCTTACTTTCTGAATACTTATAGTGGTGAATTTAAACCACAACACTTCCTCTCTGGACAACAAAAGGGAACTGAAAGGAATAGAGTTTAAGAAGAATCATCCTTTGTTTGTGACACAAACACCCTGAAATGTGGTGTTGAAAAATTTGTAGTCTAATTCAAGCCCTCAAACTTAGTACCAAATAAAATGTGTGAAGCCCTAGAGAATGAATAGAACTCAGCTTGAAATAATCTTATTCACTGATTGAATGTCTTAATTCTAGATTTGTCCTCTCTCCATTATTGTATGCAGCATGTCTATGACTGACATGAGATAAACACAGATCCATATGCTGTTTCATTGATAATCTTAATGAAATTCACTGTAACAGAATAAGCTATGTTTAACTGATCATCATGAGAACTACAGACATTTATCCAAATGTCAAGTAGCACAATTATGTTTGCAAATATAGTGTTTGTACAATTTGTTGTCCAATTGTTTCTGACAAATTTATCACATTGTCAAAGTCGCTTGGACTATTTATGGAACAAATTATGAAGAGATGTAGAATAGGTTTTGGCATCATTTGGTGAATTGAGAACTGGATGCATGATTTCCAAAGAGTCATAATTAATAATTTAACGTCAAATTGGAACAAGTTTGTTGCATCCCACACAACTTTTACTTTTTCCTGTTCATTTTATTAATGAATTGGAGATATGGATGACTTTTTTTCCAAATTTATTTTTAAATTTCTATTTTTTCAATTTTACATTTTGTAATGGCAAGCAAAATTGCACTTAGCTCCTTGTTTCACTTATTCAAGTGTCTTTGAGCCTCACTTGTCATTATATCAAGTCTGTTAGAAACAGAACCTGTGAAGGCCACAGTGAACTTGCCAAAGACTGAAACAGGGAGGACATAAGAAGAAGTGTGGAACAGGAAGGAGGAGAGCAAATAAAACTTGAGCACAAGCTGGAACTGAGAAGAACTGGGAGGAAGGATGCCTGTGGGGCTGGTATTCTATCTGTTCTGTATGTGTTGATGTTACTTTGTCAGACCTGTCTGATGATATAGGATGCTGTTATAGGAGCTCCGGGACCTTACTGCTTGTTCAGAAACCCTGAAAGAGGGCTTTCCTGTTGTCTGTTTACAGAAGTCCTAAAAGAAGGTTTTACTGATTTTTTCAGAGGTGCTGGGACTTTACTGATGATTTGTGTTTGATTTCTCCAACAGAAGACCTGTCAGTCTTTGTTAATTTCTCAGACAGAGGCCCTTTCTACTGGTCTTTGTTGATTTCACAGACAGAACGTGAATTGACGGTAGTGGAGGCAATGTGTATGAATATTATTGTAACTCAGCTAAGCTTGATATATGTAGCTGGACTGGGAACCGGACTGGGAGCTGGGTCTTGGCTACCTATGGAACCAAGTGACAGTTGGGTGAATTCAGGCAAGAGTTGGGAGCATGGAAGAAGAATCACAGAGTTTGGAAATCAGTCTTGAGGCAAGATGAAAAGATCTTCACTTCAGTACTTAGTGCTGAGAGATTAAGACAATGTGACCTAAGGGTGTGATATCTTTGTAGTTTGTACTTTGTACCCCTTAAGGATGATTACTCCTTAAGGATTATTGAGTTAAGGATAATTGGAAGTCAATCTCCAATGAAGATGTAAGGAAATTTTAGATGTGTACTTTACATTGACTAATTCAGATTGTGACTTATCTGAATGATATCTTTTGTTTAAGACTATGTGGCCACTTTAATAATAAGTTGTTATACTATAAGTTTGTGAATGTTATGCTTTGGTTTTTGTGAATGGTTTGCTTTAGTTTATTGCTGAATAAGTAGAGTTCACTATACTATGTGATCATAACCTTAAAGTTATTCACAGCAGCAGTCCTCAGGAGAGCTGTTTGTGCTTGGCTTTACACATTTCAAATTCATTTAACAAATAAAGCTGAAAGGTATAATTTAATAGGTTTGATATAAGTATTCATAAATATCTTGTCAGGAAAGAACATTAGGTCAAATATGTTCAGATTAATTTTAAGAGGGTAAGTTTATATTCTTACTCATTGATTTAAATAATCAGTTTAGAAAGTAGAAGATGGAAAGGTGTGACTAGTGAAAGATGCAGAAAATATCTAAATGATGTAGTAGATATCAAACATAATATAAGTCAACATTCTTTTTGACCATTCTGCAGACACTAGTTACTGCCCCCTCCTCCAAGACACTCCTTTTATTGTCTACTGTGACACTGTTCTGTTTTAGTTCTCTTATCATTCCTTTCTTGTTCCCTGTGGTAGCTTATGATTCTTCCCCAATCCTCTAAAATCAATCATTCCTTAAAACTCTGGCCTGGGTCCCCTTCTATTTCTTCACTTTTTGCTTCTATAGACAAGTAGTGAATTAAGCAGAGAGTCTTAGGATTTAAGGGATTTAGGGTGCGTAGAGGTGACTCATTCAAACCTATACTTGGTCAAGAACCCATTCTATCTCTCCAGTAACTGATCATAGAGCCTTCACTAGAATTCTTTTATGAAGTCAGGATTGTTATATCTTGCAGTATCCAGTTTCCACTTTTGGGCATTCCAATTTGTTCAGAAGTTTTTCCTTCTCTTGAGCTTATGTTAATATCCCTGAAAGTTGCACCCTTGTACAGCTCTCTGGAGTGGATCATAGAGAACCTAATCTCCCTTCTACATGATAGGTCTTTAAATTATTTAAGATAGCTATAAAGCTTCCTTTCTACAAATTTCCTCAAGTCTCATTGGTAACATTTCAAAAAGTAATTTCAGTAGTTTAATACCAGATTGTAAGGGGTTAGGAAGAATGTGGGAGGTAAGAAGAGAACAAGAGGACTGACAATGTAGAACAAGAACAAGAGAACAGGACTGATATAGAATGAAATTTTGAAAGAATTGAAAGAGTCAAGTGATGGTTTTTCTTTTGTTTCCCCCAGTGGGAGAAACCTGAGAATATGTGTTCCAGTAATTAGGGGGGAAAGTTTGAAGATTAAATACAAAAAATGATAAGTGCAAGTGGCTACATGCTAGAAGCCTGGATGGGATGGAGCAAGGGAAAAATTACAGGTCTTAGCCTTGGCAAAGAGAACTATTTTACATCTGAAGAAAAGAGTAAAAGGGAAGAAGATGAACAAAAGTATAGAGTGGTCTTGAAGTACAGAATCATGACACTGGGGGAGCTCATGATGGATGAGCTCAATTTGTTTTTCACTTAATTAGTCTGAGTTAATGTGAGAGCATAAAGTCTTAAACCTCCTCAATATTTGGGAATGCCTGTGGTGTTGGCCAAAGCTGAGGAAGGCTACTGGTCCCATTTTATTAGGCAATTGGCATACATGGATTGGTAAATTGACACTCCCAAGGGCTTAAATATTTATTTCCTCTCTAATTTCATCTTTCAATTATCACAATATTTAAAATAAGTATTACAATTTCAAAGTATTTAAAACAAAATGGAAGAAGGTTCCATATCTGTAATAAAAAGGGATATACAAATTAAAACCACAGTGATTTTTCATATCACATTCTGCCAAGTCTATCATTGTTGATCATTGCACAATGTTGCTGTTACTGTGTACAATGTTCTCCAGGTTCTGCTCATTTCACTTAGCATCAGTTCATGTAAATCCTTCCAGATTTTTCTGAAATCTGCCTGTTCATAATTCCTTAGAGCACAATAATATCCCATATCACTCATATACTGCAACTTGTTTAGCCATTCCCTATTGGATGGGCATTCCCTTAATTTCCAATACTTTGCCACCACAGAAGGATCTGGTATAAATATTTTTATATGTGTGGATCCTTTTTTTCTTTTTTGTGATCTCTTTGTGATACAAATATAAAACCTATTTTAAAGTACTATGTTTATTAAACACTTTGGAAACCTTAAAACACAAAACACCTGTGAGCTCTTATTCTATGAATTAAATAATTGCAAAATTGTAAAAAAAAATAAGAATTTTACAACTAAATAATCTTATACAAGAACATTAGAGGAGAGGGCCTGGACCAAGGCCACATTAACTTTAATCATGTCACTGAATAATGCTAACCTGACTAAACAGTAAATAAAATGTCTTTCTGAGGGAAAGAGACAACATCACACATTCTGTGTAGGAAAAATGAGAAATACCGTAGGAGATGTTACAGTGAGGGTGGACTGCATTATAAGAAAATAGAAATTAAAAGTCATATGAGTGGATTTGTCACTTTAATATGATGTAGTTGCCCTTATCATTACTAAGGCTTCTCTTAAATTTTGACTCATTTCTGCACTTACCAACCTGCACTCCTAAATCTATCCCAAGCTGTTCCATTATGAAGCTGTCCTCCCATCAAACTATATAACCCATCTGAGTATTTCAGTTCTGCAGACAAACATGCCTGACTGATGGAAGCCAATAAAAAGGAGATCATTCCTATGTTTTCACAGTGAGCAGGCAGGTGGAATTGTAGTTGTCTTCTAAAGAGAAAATAAAAGTAAAAATATTAGCGAATAAAGGTGGCTTCCAAGGCCATTGGGAATCTAATCTACCAAGGTGACAAATCTCACAAGGTCTCAGATGTCACTCTGACTTACTCACACAAATCCAAAGTGATATCAGATGACAGAAGACTTAAGGCATTACAGTAATTTAGGAAACTGTCTGCCAACACTCCATTCTATCAGATTCCTGTTTCTGAGAAAATGCCCAGCTGAGATTTTATTTCTCCCTCTTTTGGTGTCATACAAATTGTCGTCACTGTATTAACTAAAATAGACCACTAAAGAAATGGCCAGTTTAAAATTGCACACACAGAAATATAAACATTCCCAGATTCATGTTAAGATCACTGCAGAAACAAAAGCATGAATCCAAATAGCCAGGACTTAGCAGTAGTTAGTAGCTATGCAGATATGAGTATATCCAAGGGAAGGCTGGTACTGCATCAGATCAATACATAGAGCTGAGGAGATGAGAGCAGGGAATAAAACCCCTGTTTCTCAGAGCTCTAACCTCCCATTACACAGTCATTCATTCCCAGTCAGTGCCAAAGAGGAAGTGTTATTTTTCTCCATTCCAACCCTCACCAATATTTTAATGGAATGATTTTTTTCATTTTATTTTTGCAAATTTCTCTACTAATTTTCCAGAAAAATAAAAGAGCTAAAATGAGGCCAGATTGGTTTCATGTTGTTGGTTTTTTTTAAATAAAGCAGTCAAAATAAATATCCTTCAGGAAATAGCTTTGGCAAGTAACTGAATAGATCTGCTAATTTCCCCCCTCCTATTGTGGTTATAATTAGAGGCAATACTATGTGTTCCCATTGCCATTTTAGTGACAGATCTGTTAGTCGTCATTATATAGCAAGCATTTGGTGTAGATTTTTTTCTTTTTTCCTCAATTTTAGCAGATTCTCCATCATATAGTGATTTTAAAAGATTGAACACTCTAAACTAAATCTGTACTCATAGGTAGCGGCTAAAATTTCCATATTTGCTACAGTGTTGAATTCATGGACTTAGTTGATTAAGTGGTTGAGATTAGTGTCATCAGTATATTAAAGATGTGATGCTATAGATATATCTTTGTTACTTGTATACATATATGGTATGCTATTGTATTTTGACATATTCACAAAAAGAGGCAAAGAGAGAAACAGACAGAGATTTTCTCATATGTATACATGCATTCACATGCAGACATATACCTCCCTTTTATTATAAGACCTATGATGTCCTTAGTATAAGGAAATTATGCAGATTATCGCACAATGGACAAAATATGCACACAAATAGGTTCAAAAGATAAATAGAAAATGTAGGGAAAAGAACTAATGAGGTGAATAGGGAAAGACCTGCTGCAGGAGGTAGCAATGAAAAAGATTATGCTGGAAGGAATTTTAAAATTCTAAGAAGTGGAGATGAAGGAGAGTATTCTAGGTATAGGGAATAGTCAGTAAAAATACAAAGATATTGAAGACAAAGCTTCATGTATGAAGACCAACAAATGGCCAACATTAAAGATTAGGAAGAGGGTGAGAATTCTAAAAGAGTCATTACTGATCACTTGGTGATGGAATCAAGAATGAGGCCAGAAGGATTTGACTCTAGAAAGAAGAAAAGTCACTTCTTCACCAGAGAAAGAAATGAAGGATGAGTTAGTGTGGGATGATATCTGAAGGATGTGAGGAGTGATTATCTGGGCAGGTTTAAGGTGGAGATATTTCAAGTCAGGGTGAGGACAAAGGACATAAGAATGGATCATAAAGCATAGGGAAAGATGGAATTATAAGGATTATATTATATTAGGAAAGGAATTTCGGAATTGATGCACATTGAACAGAATTTTGGGTATGGCCATCCCTGTCTAGCCAACAAACATGAAGAATAAGTTATAGAAGTTGAGTAGAATTAAAAACACATTAGGGTATTATGGAAAGGGGAGAGAGAGAGAGAAAAAGGGGGAGAGAGAGAGAGAAAAAGAGAGAGAGAGAGAGAGAGAGAGATTTGTATATATATTTGTATGCTTGTATTTGTGTGACTTAACACATGCCAGTGTGAATGTGGGAATTGTACTGGAGAAGGAGCCTGTGACATAGGCACTAATCCTACTGATGAAAGAGGGAAAATGCTCTCAGTGTCTGGACATAATATACACTTGGAACTGGATTGGATGATACATTTGAGTAGTATAAACTTCACAATAGGAGAGGTCATTGAAAATTGCGAAAGAAAAGAGTCTGGAAAGTTAATGGGGAGCAGGGAGCATTACAACTGTCTCATTATGATCAATGAGTCTGGAGAATGAAAGAAAGTAAAGCTGATATTTGATAAGGTGGCCAGGAATCCAGTGTGGTTAGGAGTGAGCCAGTCCTCAGTACCTGATACAAGACAGAAGGAGCAAGATGGGAAGTTTAAGATGGAAGGAAGTTTACTAATTATGAAGCCAACATTTCACAGTGAAAACGGTGGACAAATTGGGAGCAGGACATTGGGGGTAAGGGATTGAGCTAGACAGGAAGGAAGTAACACCTGGCTGGAGAGTTGAGGACAGTGATTATTTTTAGACATCTAGGTGTTCAATATGACTAGATTGGGGAAGAGTTTAAGGGAAAAGGAATATGTTACTCCGTGGAAAATAAAGCTGGACAGAATATCTCCAGACAGGGAAAGGGAGAAGTTAAATAGAAGGTTTAAAGCTCATTCCCTGAGGTCCTGATTAAAGTGTAAGTAGTGTTCCTGTGGTTTTTTTTAGGTGTCCTGAGGTGAACATGGCTGAAACAAGCAGGAGGAGGTATTCCTGGAAGTCTTGGGCCCTTTTTAGGAGATAGGTGGTGGTGTTCCCTGGGGCTTCCTGGGGACAATTAAGAAGAAGTTTTAGAAATCTACTGAGAAAACACAAACAGATAAATCAGGGATTTGTATCATTGTGGTGCTATGGTGTATCCTAAATATAAAACAGTGTAGCATAACATAGCATAGCATAGCATAATTTAACATAACATAACATAACATAACATAACGTAACGTATCATAACGTAATGTATCGTAACATAACATAACCTAGCTTAACGTAATGTAAGGTAACATAACATAACGTAATGTAACATAATGGAATGGAATGGAAATTAACATGACATAAAAAGATATGACAAGATGTGGAATGCCATGATATAGCAAAACTTAAGAGCACAACATGATTTAACAGGATACATCTTGAAAACATAACTTATTGTCACAATATACTATAGCATAATATACTCTATAGTATAGTATAGTATGACAACAATATAAATAGGAGGACATCATGCATGGTATTCATGCATATTTGTTAACTCACACTGGGCATAAATGTGATCTATTTGTGTACATATAATTCCAAAAAATAAAATAAATTATTAAAGAGTAATTATTTGAAGGAATTTGCTATCTGCTTCCATTGCAATCATGCTTTTTTATTATACTATTCTATAGAAGTGCTTGTTTTATTCCATTCATTGACAATAAAATTTCTGTCTCTTTGTCTCTGTGTCTCTCTCCCCACATACATAAACATACATACACATATGTATATGCATGTTTGTATGTGCATATGCATGTTCAGTACCCATACATATCCAAAATGGATATTTCTGTGTTTATATATACTTCATTCATTCATTCGTTGCTTCATTCATTTGTTTATTCATTCATTCATTCATTTACCTATTTATTTATTTATTCATTCATTCATTCATTTATTCATTCATTTATTTACTTATTTATTCATTTATTTATTTCTATGCGTATTCATTTATTTATTTATTTATAGTGATATATATTTATATATAATTATCCTTAACCAGAATAAAATGGAAGAGATTGAGTAGCATTTGTGTTATATTGGGAAAAATAGCCACCTTTCTAAAGCCTAATATATCTGCATTCCCACTCACACACACACACACACACACACACAGAAGCATATAAATATTTAGCCTTTCCAACATATGTATTACTTATGTTTCTATGGTGCTTTTCTGTTTAAGGCAGAATTTCTAAGTGTCCCACATCTGGCAACTCAATCATACTCTTCTGCCACAGAGAGTTTTACTTATAGAAACGACACAAAAAGATATAGACCATATATTTTACACAGTGCTATCGCCATCCTTTATGTTATCACTCCAAGTTTTTTTCTTTTCCTTTCAGCCTTTATCTTTAAAGCTTGCTGTCCCTATAATTCAAGTTACGTGTGAGAAAGTTATGTTATCCATTAGAATGGAAAGGAGAAATGAAGTTTAGAGTTTCACTGATGTAACTTTTGAAAAGTGCTTCAGGGGTAAATCTTAAATTTACATATGTAAAATGATATCATCTGCTTACAGAGTTATTTAAAGAGTTCATCAGAGGCACCAAGAATATAATTATCAAAAGAGGTGCAGCCTTAAGTTATGAAGAATTGCTTCTTATGAAGTATGATTTAAATAGGTCTCCCTGTCTCCATTGTTGATTTCCTCTGATACTTTAAACTCAGAGCCTTACATTTCGGTGATAATCAGGAAAGAAACCAAAGGCAAAAAATTAACATGTTATAATCAATGGATTTTTCTTGGAAAAACATCACAATTCCACTCGGACTTTTACTGAGGCATTTTACTGCTCAAAAGTCATCTGTATGCATTGTGAACCATGTAATTCAAGAAGGAATTGTCAGTTGGCATATTGCATAGAGAACAGGCTTTTGGAGTCAGGGTGAGTTCAAGTCCTGATTCTCACATTCACTAACTGTAGCCAAGGACAAGCCATTCAATATAGCAGTATCTCAGGCAGCTCTCTAAGATCATATCCTCCAGCAGAGTGCAGATCTGTATTAAAGGAGGGGTTCCACACTTGGACCTCACTGAAGTGATAGAATTTTATGTTCAGAAAAAAATTAAATAAAACTCTAATACATTCAAATACAAGTCTACTTGGGAGCAGTAGGAGAAGAAAAGTTATAAGAATGGTTCTTACCTGCCAAACATTAAACCAATTAAAAGTAAACAGTGGTTTTATCTGTTCTCTGTATACAATAAACAGGAACTTTCTGAATTCTGTTTAGTATGTACAACTAGAAAAGTAAATGTTGATGAGAATTATACATTGACAGTCATCATTGGCCATTGCCTATGACCAGGAGTCTCTAGTTCTTCCTTTCCTTTGGTTCCTGAGTTGCTGCTTTCAGTCTCTAAACAAGCAGTCTTTTTGATCTCCCTTAATGCTAGTGCCTTTTTTCTAATATATTGCTAACTCATTCTGTATATATTGCTTTAGTATGTGGTTGATTATGTGCTGTTAACCTCATTGGATTATGCACTCCTTGAGAGTAGGGACTATTTTTTTTTGCTTTTCTTTGTATTTCTTGTGCTTAGCACAATGCCTAACAGAAAGTAGATGCTTAATGCCAGTCATTTATAAATTATTGCTAATTGATTGAACTTTCTAATTGGTCTCTCTCCCTCAAGCATCTTTCCACTCCAAAGCATTTTCCTTTAACCTCATTAAGTGATTTTCCTAATGTGTGCTTTAATGTTATCCCACTATGCCATAAGCTCCAATGGATCCCTGTTACCTAAAGAATCAAATAAAAACTTATCTGGTTGATATTTAAAGCCTTTTACAACTTTACCTTTTAGTGTTCTTACAATTTAATCTCTTCCACTATTCCATGTCTTCTACCACAGAGATATCATACACATTGTCTGGGGGTCAAATTTAGTCTTAAACACTCCTGAATAATGTCCAAACTACATTAAATATAATGAGGAAATATGGACTAAAATAAATGAAAATATGATAGAATAAGGATAACATCAGTATGTGATTTTCTAAGACATTATATCATCTGAAGAGATCCTTATGTACAGTTTAATGTATTTGAGTTTCTCACCACTAATCTACACTGCTTTTCTTATGAATCCAACTTGCTGCTTCTTGAAAGCACTAGTCAATCTCCAATCTCTACACCTTTGCATTAGCGATTTCCCATCCCTCTCTTCATATCCATGACTTCCTTTAAGATTCAGCTTATATCCCAAGTTCTTCAGGACTATTCTTATCCCCTCTCCATATCCTTCCAAGTTGCTTTCCCTCTAAGATTATCTTCCACCTGCTATGCATAAAATTGGTATATGCATGTCGATACATATGTGTATATTTTAGATAGTCCTGCTACTAAACATCAGTTTGACACTCAAAATTCTTCTATGTACACATATTTATGAATATATAAATGTATTTAGTTATTTACATATGTCTTCCCTATTAGGAAGTGTTTTTCTTGAGGATGAATCTGCATTTGCCTTTCCTTATAGTCTCTGGTGTTTAGCCTAGAGCCCAGTGAATAGTATATGCCTAAAAACATAAATTATCTGATTGACTGACTGACTAACATTCTCTTTTCCTGTTATCCTCCATCCATAATCCACACTAAATCCTACTTATTTTCTCTAAATAATGTTTCTCACATGGTTATTTGGCTGCTAAATTTAGAAAGATTTATTGCTAGAAGTTTGTTTACTATCTTAAAAATGTTTTCATACACTCACTAAATCAACCATTAGACATCAAGGAATTGTGATTAGTACCAGTCTAGGGAGTTGTTACAAACATGAAACAAAATGCTGAAGAAAGTAATAATTAAATGAGACTGAAGAACACCTGATAAAAAGCTTGCTTTGGAGTTAAGAACACCTGTACTCTTCTCCCACAAATGATATGTATTGATTGTATAACTTGCCTGGTTACATAAATTCTCCTTTCTCCCTTGGAACTTTTAAGTCTTTAATTTGTGGAGAAGGTGGTTTCCTGAACTGGTAAAGGAAGTTTACTAATTTGGTGGTCTTTCTACCAGTGAAATCACAGATTTGGTTAAATAACCACCACCACCACAAGATGCAGTGCTAGGCAAATGGAAGTGAGCTGGCACAGTCCATGGCCTTGAATTCAGGAAGTCTCATCTTCTTGAGTTCAATTCTGGCCTTAGGCATTTAGTAGTTGTGCATCCCTGGGCAAATAACTTAATCCTGTTTGCCTCAGTTCCTCATCAGTAAAATGAACCAGAGATGAAAATGGCAAATCTCTCTAATTTCTTTCCGAAGAAAAGCCTCCTCAAATAGGATCAAAAAGATTCCTTAATGATAACATTACAGTAAGAAAGTATAATAAAGTGTAAAATTTGGGGCAACTAGACAGTGAAGGAGATAGAGTGCTGGGCTTAGAATCATGAAAACTCTTCTTTATTATTTCAAATCTGGACTTGGACATGAACCAGCTGCATGACACTGGACAAGTCACTGAACTTTGTTTGCCTCAGTTTCTCACTTATAAAATAAGCAAGATAAAGAACTGGCAAACCTCTCCAGTATCATTGTGAAGAAAATTACAAATGGGGTAACAGAGAGTTGAACAGGGTTGAAACAATTCAACAACAACTAGGCAAACATGAAAACAAAGTATATTTTAAATATTCTATGCATGCTGATGTAAATCCATCCTACCTCTTGCTAGTCCCAATGAGTACATATTGATGAAAGACATTGGGTAACAAGGGGAAAAATAATTTGCAGAAAGATCAAGAGAAGTAGAAACTGAAAATGCAAAATGTATTTTTCTGCCCTTCATCCTGGGTTGTGTCATCCTAGTTAAAATACAAAATACATTGGTGGACAGACTAATTCTGATGAGTTTGCTCATATGTTACATATTTGCCTAAATAAAAATTAATGGATCCTCATTTTTAACCAAGTAGAAAAAGAGTATAGATTATATATAACCATGGACATTTTTTAGAGACCAAAGTAATACTGATTATCTATACTGCTTTTCTAGTATACCCCAATCTCACTAGAAAATTCATGGATCTCAGGTTAATATTTATAAATGAAAGGTCTAAATGTACCTTAGAAGAAATGTATGAGAGTGTAACGCCACACATGAGTAGCTTCCCAAAAGAATGCTTCTGTGAAGAGCTTTTAAGGCTCTGATTACACAGTATAGTGAATGCTACATTTATTCCATTACAAATCAAGGCAAACATTCACAACTAATCAAGGTACAGTGTGATATTCACAATATTACATCTTATCACAAAAAATCACAATATAGTGTTAACAACAGCTTAACATTAAAATGGCCACATAGTTTTTACTACAGTGGCCATAATATTTAGAACAAAGAACAAAAGAATAATCATCTGGTTTCCCTAAGGAGGAAAACCCTCCTTACTTAATAATTCAGTCATTTTACAATACAATAATCAATCTTTCACTCATGGGACAATCATAGATTAACTTAATCAGTAACTTATTTAACAATAAGTCACTAAATTCAATCAATAGAAAAATTACACAAACCCTCCACCCATTGATGTCTAATAAACTTCAATTTCATCACACATCCAAGGGGAGGACTTTTCTTCATCTTGGTTTGGGGTGGTCTTTCAGATTTCCTGGATCCCCTTCCATGGTCCCAGCTCCTACCTGAATCCACCAAACAGTCAACTGGATTCAGAAGCAGACAGCTCCCAGGTTTTTGTCCAGTCCTCTGGGCAGTTCTTGCTACACATTGAAATTCACAGGGTCCAGCACATCTTAAAACCTTAACTACTTCTTTGCTAGGAACTCAAGGATCAAACAAGCCACAATCAAATAAAGCCTTATCCTGGTCATGCTTTTTCAGTCCTCCAACAGTTTGGCTGGCCATAGGACCCAGTAGAAATCTCAGCCTTCCAGGTGGCAAGAACTTCAGCCTTCACCAGATTCTGGTCTTAAGAGAATTCCAACTCATCTCTCAGTAGAGTAGCATCCCAGCTCTTAGATGCTGGGACAATTCTGTTCCCTCCACCAGGAGGTAAATTCTTGATTCTGTCTCTAGAACTCTTCTTATATACACACATTGGCCTCTTGTCTCACCCAACCCCATCTTGTCACATCAGCAACAGGAGACAGAATTCACACCCTCTGTCTCTTTCACAAAGGAGACACAGTTCATACCTTCTGTTTCTTTCACACAGGAGGCAGAGTTCACACTTTCTGCCTCTTTCACTTAAGTACATAGCCCTTAGTTACTAAGGACCCAGTATCTGTTAAATTAATTACCATTACAGGGGGTGGAGCAAATATGTCAGAGTAAAAGCAGGAAATTCCATGAACTCCTGCCACAATAAACTTCACTACCTGTAAAATATTAGTCTTAAACAAATTTTAGAGCTACAGAACCCACAAAGTGACAGAGAGAAACAAATGTCCTGGTGAAGCCAGCCTGGGACACTGAAAGGAAGGGTCTATGGCACCAAGCTGGGAGCCAAGAACGGTCTCATGTGAGCCATGCCAAGCTCAGGGTGGCCTCAACTAACAGGCCATGCTGGCTAGAGCAGATGTGAAATGAGGCATAAACTGTCTGTTATGATACAATATGTGGGGTTTGACTTTCCTAACTGTATTCCTTTGTTACAAAGAAGCTTTGTATCAGGGAAAAGGTTATCGGGAGGTCATAGCAGTATAAAAAATAGTAAAGAGAGTAAACTACCAAAAAAGAGAAATTAATACTGCTTTTGCCTCTCTACTATAAGAACTTTGATATATTTTCCATTCAGCTTAGGGCTTAGATTTCTCATTTGTGTTGTCTTTCTTATTAGAATGTGAGTTCGTAGAAGAGTAACTAGCACATACTACTGTCTACTATGTGACTGGTTGATTAATAATGACTAAATGATTTTGCAAACTTTAAAGCAATAAAAAGCAGGGTAATTTGTATTTATTATTCCATTAAAGTCATTGTGACCATTAGCACAAGTAAAATTTTCATTTTAATTATTGATATATAATTGTAATCATTTTTATTAATTCAATTCAAGATTTAAATATATATCCTATTATTTGAAAGGAAAATAATCTCTTTACCTCTTAATTTATTGCTTTCTTGATAAGTATCTTGGCTGTAGTCTTGTTGCCATTGGACAGTCTCCATTTCCAAAAAAGGTAAGTAATCCCTTTTCCAAATCTGTTTCCACAACTGCTGGGGCAGCTTGTCATATTTACACATTATTCCAGATAATTTTGTTTTTCTATTTTAAAAAGTTGCCTTCCACCCCTCCAGGCTCCATAACATCCAGGACTAGTCAAAACACCTGCTTTTGGAAAATACTATCACCACCATTAAACTATTCAAGAATGCTTTCAAATAATAAACTTCTGTGTGTCAATATCTATTAGTAATGCTTCACAGCTGCTCTGCAAACTGCAAACTACACATAGAATGATGACTAAATCTGTTGCTGAAATACAAGTTCCAAGGAGCCAAAATTGTTCGTTTCCATCTGGACCATTCCCTTGCTGATAAATTGTATTCATCTGAGGGAATTTCTTTAAGGAGACAAATACTATAGGGGGATGATCTGAGGGAACATCTCTACTCTGAAGCTTTACAACCCAGTGATACTTAAAGGCTGCTTTCATTTTAGATGAAATACATACACATGGGTTTTAATTTGGATTATTTAAGCCTAGAAATTTTCTGTGAAAATGAAGGCTATGAATGGATGAATAACAAAATGCTTCATGAATCCTCACCTCCTACACAAAGGGATGATCTTACCCTTGACTTTGGCATCACCGATCATTGTCCCATTTCAAAACTGATGAATCCCGAAATTCCTTTATCTGATCATAACTTCCTATAATCCCATATCTTTTACCTTACCACTCGACCTAAATCTTTTTTCCCCTCATATTTCCAATCACCCTTCATTGCTTTCTCAGAACATAATCCAGTTGTGAATTCACTTTATTTCCAGAACTTGAATTGACAGTTTACCAGTTAAACTCCATACTGCCTTTTGCTTTTGACTAAAATTCAGGAACCACTGCTGGGCCCAAAGGAATGACATATTTCACCCATACCTTCTCCCTAACCAGGGGACAGAGTTCCTTGACCTTGACCTAGACACATAACCTAACTGGGCTCAATTATAGGGAAACCTACCAACTAATGAGAAGGGTTCTCTCTTCTTCTCAATCTCTTCTTGCTAATCCTTTTCCTTCAGCAACCCAAGGATATATTGTATAATATTTAAGGTTTGACTCATTTCTATATCTCTTTAAGTTATGGGAGTGAAAACATATCAAATGTAATCATGTAAATCAGATATGGGACAGGCATTTATTAGGCAGCTAGATGGGTCAGCTGGGCCTGGAGTCAAGGAAGGCTCGAGTTTAAATCTGGCCTAAAACACTTACTGCTATCTATGCAACCCTAGGAAAGTGACCTAACCTCTGTTTGCTTAATCCACTGGAGAAGGAAATGGCAAACCACTCAAATATTTCCACCAAGAATGACCCATGGACAACATGAGATCTTGAAGACATGAAAATGACTGAACAACTGAAAAGCAAAAACAAAATTTATTTACTAACAGTCAAAGAAATCCTTAAAGAGACAAAAAGGTTTGTAGCAAACATAGAAGAAATAACTTGAAACAGGACTAAATACTATTGTAACATTATATTATATAGTTATATATAATTACTATTTGCTATCACTCAGTAGGCTTATATTGAAGTCATATGAAATCATAAATCCATTTGCAGGACTGTGGAATAGGATTTACATTTCACCTTGTCTCCCTCAAAGCCCAGATCATCTTGAAAACCAGGTCAGGGAACTCAGTCTCTCATCTTGACAGCAATTGCCTTCTCTAGTATAGATCCATTATTTGCTACTTATTTCTATTTATTGGCCTCAGAACCTCCAGACCTCTCAAATTCATGATGTTTCCTTTGAGGCTGAACATGTATATATTGAGACGAAATAATTCACTCACTCAGGATGGGGAGCCAAGTTATGGGGAACACTGCTGTCCCTCAGCAGGACTGAGAAAGTGTGGGAGCCCTGTTGTCCCCAAGCAGGGCTGAGAAAGAGTCACTGACCCAGTGGTTACTACTGAGTGCATAAAAAGAGATTGGACTTTCTAATGGTGAAAGTAAAGAGCCCATGTTTATTGTTCCATGCACAGCTTTATAGAGCCATAATCCTTTTTCCTTAATTGTCTTCCCCTGTGCACATTGTATTCTACTATTATGTCCCCAGGCTGTGAGTGTATTGTCATGCTTATCTTGTGGAATTAATCCTCACACCTGTATGTTTGCTCACTTTTCCTGAGGGATGGGGAACTGATCCAAGCCATCAGCAGGCCAAACACCTGAGAGGACTTATTTAGCCATCAAGATCTGAGTACCACTTGCCTGTGGTCTTCAACAACTCAGAAAAAGAAACACAAAATGGGAAAGTCAGACAGAGATCTAGGCAAAAGATATAGTAATTAAATACCAATCAACAGAGCCTTGTTTAAAGTTCCAATATTTCAGATTTTTATAAAGTGGAGTATATGTAAATATGAATTAATGAAATAAACAGTGACAGGAACCAACATTAACAGAGTTGTGAGAGATAATTGTTAAATATTCAGTATTAGCATTTGTATCTCAGAAATTGCCATTCACTACAAATTAGGGCCTGATGTATTGTTTTATTGATTGTTTATAGTTAATAAAATCTTCATAATGCAGAAAAAACATTTTGTTAAAAAGTTTTATTGTAACTTTTTGTGAGAGATATTTTTCCCTGGAGAGACCAGTTATTAAATATTTACCAGAACATCCACGTATTTCTTTTAAACAGTCCTTGACAACATTGGGAGTATTGTAGAACATGCAGGGAGTGAAGTCATCACTAGAGTGGAGACCTGGTCATTGTAGACTAATAATAATAGCCGATATTTATACAGCACTTTAAGTTGTGCAAAGTGCTTTGCATCTCTTATTGGATTGGAGTCTCACAACACCTCCCTCCCTAGAGCATTATATCTTATGATTAGAGTAATATAAATGAAAAGAACATCAACAAGCAGATAATTTCAGCTTAAAAGTAATGAGCCACCAATTATAATCTTGGTTTTAGCAGATAGATGATGAAATATCTTTACCTCATCTTGTTAGAAGGGTTACAGATTGGGGGTGGAGCCAAGATGGCAGCGTAGAAGCAGCAAAGGACCACAGCTCCCACACAAACACGCTAAAAAACTCATAAAATGGGACGCTAAACAGATTTTCAAGCTCCAATACTCTCCACAAGACAGAAAGCACATCTGTTGCTACAGGCAGCGCAGCAGCCGGGGCTCTTCGCAGCAGTCTGGGACCCGTGGCCTAAACCCCAGCTGTCTCAGGCCCTGGGGCATCAGGCAGAGCTGCGGCTATAGGAGAGCAGATCGGCTGCACTGGAGGCACAATTACCACATTTATCAGGCCAGAAGACAAAAAGGCTAAGAGAAAGTTCAGTGGATTTTGCTCACTGGGGAGGAGAAGAGCTGGTCGGGC
>CM053600.1:47626894-47651733 GCA_028646575.1 Pseudocheirus occidentalis | reverse complement strand
TTTCAAATCCTGGTTTGCCGGCTGTGAAGACTCACTCAGGTGCAACAGTTCTTCTCTGAAGTAGACTCAAGCTGCTGCTTGGTAGGCTTAGCTCCTCCTGACCACCCTGGGGCCTGGCCTGGCCACGGCTGCAGTTTTGGGCTGGGCGGGTCTCTGCTCTGGCTCAAGCAGCCCCTCTCCTGTCCCATTCCTCACGGCTTGGCAGATGTGGAGGTGCTGGAGGCTGTAGATCCTCTCCTCTGAAGACTGTCTCCTGCACAGCTCAACTCAGCTCAGCCTGGCTCCTTCCCACCATCCCGGGCCTGGCCGCAGTCTCGGCTTCAGGCTGGGCCTGCCTCCACTCCCGGCCCACTGCCGTGAGCCCCTGCTGCTGAGCTACCTTCAGCAAGAAATGTGTTTTCTGCATTTTTGTGAGTCTGAGAGTCCTAGACTCTGTCTGGACTCATGTTTTATGGGTTCTTAGGGTCATGGTGTGGGAACTGCAGGACCTTGCTGCTTCTATGCTGCCATCTTGGCTCGGCCCCCTCTCTCTTATATTTTTCACCCCATTATATCTTTTTAGTATCAAAGATAGCATGCTACAGTTGTGGCCCACTTTTCTTCATGGGAATGTGCTCTTGGTGGAGAGACCATTGGATTTGATTCTTACTTATTAAATGAAAGACAAAATATGTACTAAAATCAAGTATTTTCCATCTATATCAAGCCTCCTGAATATATAAGGAGGATGAAACGGAGAAAATGTCCTTCAAAATAATATTGTTCTTTGTTCAGGCAGATACATAAAATTATAGATTTCACCTGTGCACAGAGAGTAACAAAAACTTCTAGAAAGATAATTAATTGAATCTTCTTTTACATTTCAGGTAATGACCATGACCCAAGAGAAGCAAAGAAAGTTTATAAACCAACATGAATTCTTAAGAGAAGACTCAAAGCAATCCCTTATTTTAAGTAGACGAGTTACAAATCAGCATCATATCCAATAATCTGTCACGGGAAGCCAAGTCTTAATATAAAAGGGAAAAGAACTAACTGCTCTATATTCCTGCACAAGGAGGCAGAAAGTCACAACACTCAGGAGGGAAAACTTGATCTTTGCCAGTCAGGATAAGTAGGTGTTGAGGGCTATAATATAAGAACAAAAAATAATCTTGATTGAGATGATACAAGAAGAAGCATAAAGAGACTGTTAGATCCCTAATCCCACATTGGTCAACAAAGAATTTGAGGCCTGAGACAGAATGCAATATCTAAAATAAGCCATCTTTTTCAGATTGTCATTGTTATTGCCAGAATCTATGATTGCCAGTCTACAGGGAGGATAAAATCCAGTTTTTAACCCAACCTATTCAAAATTGTCAGAGGAGAAAGTATTAGAAACAAAATTGTTATCTAAGAATTGACTGAAAAAATGGTAAACAGAGGAAGTTATCTTCATAGGGCAAAGCCCCAAAAGAAAAGAGTAACTGAACAACAATTGCAATCTGGAGTCAAATTTAAAATCTCTGCCATCAAAGACTACAAGAATAATTGTAACTTGAAAGGAAATTATGTTTTAGTGGGACATTTTTCAAAAGAACAACTAACTTAGAGAATAGGAAAACTTTAACAATGTGGTAGCCTCCTTGAAAAAATAGAACAGAGCCAAAAGAAATCAATGACTGCATTAGATAATAACAAGTAATGAAAGAGAGTAAAAAGAATTTAAAAATGGAAGAAATATATTTATAAACTGAACTAAAAACAGATAAAGGACAGAAAATTGAGGGCCATTTGACCTCCTGAAAATCATAACCAAGAAAATCATCTAGAGACCAAATTGCCAGAATATTAAAAGAAAAAAAGTACAAATTCTAAAATGACTGCTTCCTAGATACATTAGAAACTTTCCCTAGATCAATTAGAATCAGATAGGAAAGTGATCAAGGATGCACTAATTACTTCCAGAAAAAGCCTCAAACTTAAAACAAAAGATGCTATATCCAAAAATGAATTTTGAGAAAGAAAGAGTTCAATGACTAAGGAACCAAAATCAGAATTGTACAAGACTTAGCAGCAGTCACAATAAAGGAGAACAAATCTTTGAATATGATGATTCAAAAGACAAAAGATCAGAGCTCAAAAGCAAAAATAACTTACAAGGAAAACATAAGGTCTAATGGGTAAAATATAACAGAAAAAGAGATAAATTTGATCTGAAAAATATATTCAACACTTCAAATTACTCCAAGCTTCTTCCTTAAACAAAAGCTCAACTTTTAGATCCTAATATTTTGGTAATAACATGTAATTAATAGCCACAAATGCCATATTACTTTTAAAAACTAAATTACTGATCAATTAAAGAGTTAAGGTGAACTTATTGGTGGGAATAACTTGTTTATAGAATAAGGTCAATAATTATTCACACCATTGAATAGATATATTTGCAGAAAATGAAGTGGACTGGTAATGAAGCTTGAATGAGGGACAATAGGAACAGTCTGAGATGTTCCCTGGTAACCATTATTGTGAAGGGACCTTGAGAATGATTCCCAGCACTTTGAAAATATGCCCTTTGGAAGATTTTTTTCTGGAACTCATAAATGAACATTTCATGGGATGAGAAGACTTGATAGGTTTCAATCTAGATAGCTAGAGGGAATATTCATACTAATGAATGATATCCCAGATGCATTTGGATTTATTAAAATATGACTTCTCGGCAAATGTTCTCTTCTCTTTGCAAAACACTGAGTTCTCTCATTAAGTTTTAATATGTGAAGATTTCTAGACATCTTTGTCATCTTTGTGATACTTTTCTGAATGTGCTCCAATTTGCAAAGTGTTTCTTAAAATTTAATGAAAACAAATCTTCATCTGTACAGCACAGAATATAGTAAGACTGACATCCCTTCATCTTAATAATATTTTAAATGACCAGAAAATTTTATGTAAATTAAAGAAAAGCAAATATCAAGCTGATTTATCAACACCATTTTCTTTTAAGACATAACATTAAAATTTATTTTACTCAACTACAGTTTAAACCTTGTATATTTTTGATGAATAGAATATATTTGCAGAAATCAAAAACATTTTTATCATTGACACTTAAGAATTTACCTTTAAAAATGTGCTAAGGCTTACTTGCTGCTAAGAAAATTTACAAGTTTCCAATTCACTATGCTGAGGTCAGCTAGAGAGTCACGTAGCAATGAATCATTATTTGAGGGTCTAAAACCATGAATTCTATTTCTTTAGGAGACTTTGTTTTGTTTTGAAACTTTCATATACAATACATTATATTATGTTTGCTGAGATGTCAGTATTTTAGAAAAGGTATTCTATCAGTTTTATTGGCTCAAATCTGATCAAGGGCATCATGATTTCTTACACTGGTGTTCACTCTTTTGGGGGGTGTCATAATCTTACTGAATTTAATTCATAAAAATCATTTTTAATTCATCAGTATTCTTTAAAAAACAGGTAATGCAAAAATTTCATAATGTGAATTCTTTTTTGTAACAACTTCAGACTGGACCTTTGAAACAAAAGAATTTGCACTGTCCTTGGGAGAGTAGTAAACATAGTCTATAATACTTGGAACAGAATGCAGATGATTTCCCATTAGCATAACTTCATCTTTGTTGAAAAGAAGATAAATATTTATATACTGCATCTATATTCCATTTATTTTATAGAGGAAGAACAATCCCATCACCCCTTTGGGGCTGTCATTTGTAGTGACAGTGCAATTAGAATAGAAATCACTTTATTTTTCAACCAACATTACGAGGTTATTATTGGAGTTGAAGCCCTGTGTAACATGTTCTGGAGGACTAAGAAACATGAAATGCAATAATCAAGAAATGGTGTAAGTGAAAACATTACATTCATGGGCATTTAGCCAGGCCTTTAAAAATAGACATTACAAGCAAGAAAACATAAGAGAGCATATTAAAAGTTTCAATGCCTCTAGCACACATTTAGAGCATTATTTGCAAAGTGACTTACAAAGATTTAGATCATTCCTTTCAAATGATCCTTTGTTAGGAAGATACATCTCTACTAGAGGTAGGGAATTCTGTTATCTAAGCCAGGTCTGAAAAAAAATGTTATAATGAAAAGGCATGCAAGAAATTCCTAAATTCATTACTTGGTGCTATAGGAATAGACATGGTACAGATGATTTCACTAGTATAGAGAACTCCTTAGTATTCTTCATAAAAACAATTTAACATTTCTTGTAAATTATATAATCTTAGAGAGGGTTGCTCTCAACAGTAAGAAATAAATGATTTGCCCATGGCCACACAATCACTTTGCAACAGCAAACAAGTCTTACTGTCTCTGAGACAGGTTTTCTCTTCCTTATGTCACCTTGATTCTCATCTGATCATATATAAGCCAAACTATGTGTGGTGTATATTACAGAAATATTTCAATTAACTGAATTTCATCAAATAATTTGTAAGCATATTCCTGTATATTTATACAGTGTTTGGAACATACAAGCTAAGTGATTTAAGAAGACCACCATCCCCAGAGTTGAAATTTCAAGCTTATTTGTATAATTGGTTTTTATTAATAGTCTTAATATTTAAAAGGAAAACTGAATTAGAAAACCATGAATAAGCATGAACAATTCTGCATGCATATAGGTCTTAAATATGATTATATATGAAGCTGTGAACTTAAAATGAATATTGAGTTTAATATATTTCAAAACATGTATCATATATATATATATATATATATATATATATATGTTTATATGTTCACAGACATACTCATACACATACACACACAGCACAAAGTAATTGTCCCAACATTGCTCTGCAAGGCTGCCTACCTCTCTAAACTTCCCTTTGTACTTCTAAATTTTAAAAATGTTTCATTTTTTTCTTTTAACATTTTTTGCTCAAATGTCATTCTCCTGCTGTTTCTTATTTCCTCTACTCAAAATAGTATCCATACTTTGTAAGACATTTGTTGTTGCTGATAATTCAGCTGTTTCAAACATGTCCAACACTTTATGTCCTGATCTGAGGTATTCTTGGCAAAGATACTGAAGTGGCTCACCATTTCCTTCTCCAGTGGAACCATTTTTTCAGGAATCAGAGATAAAGTGAATTGCCCAGAGTCACCCAGCTAGGAAGTGTCTGGGGCCAGATTTAAACTATAGTCTTCCTGACTCCAGGCCCAGTGCTCTATCACCAAGCCACCAGTTGCCTCATCAAGGATTTTCAGTCATGTCTGACTCTTCCTGACCCCATTAGGGGTTTTCTTGCTAAAGATGCTAAAGCAATTTTCCATTTCCTTCTGCAGGTCATTTTACAGATGAGGAAACTGAGACAAAGTAGGTTAAATAGCTTGTTTGGATCATATCACTAGTAAATCATTGAGGCCAGATTTGAACTCAGGAAATTGAGACTTGACTTCAGGCTCAGCACTTCATACAATGCACCACTTAGCTGTCTTTTAACACATGTATAGTCAATAAAAATAAATTGTGTTATATGTGATTAAAACTATATGTCCTGGAGAGGTGGAGCCATGATGGTGAAGTAATGGTAGGGGCTCATTTGAGTTCTCCCTGAAGCCCTTCCAAATGCTTTTAAATAATGATTCTAAAGAAATTCTAGAGTTGCAGCACCCACAAAAAGATGGAATGAAACAAATTTCCAGTGCAAGACAACTGAAAAGTTTAGCAGGAAAGGGCTGTCACAGCTGGGTGAAAATGGAGAACAAACCAGTGCAGGCTGTACCAGCAGAGCCCCAGTACCAGCAAACCAGCAGCAGGCCTTGACAGTGATTAAATCACAGCTGTGTCAGCTGTTTCTTGAGTTCTCAGTCTACAGATGGTAAGGAGCTTGACCAACTGGTCAGAAGAAAATTACAGGAATCTCTTTGGTAGCATTGAAGCAGGACTCTGTTACTTTGCCATTACATGGTTCTGGGTCACAGAGCAGTTATCACAGGATAAGAAGGAGCACTAGTACACCTGAGATTTTTATTGCAGTGGAGGAGGGGATCCTCTTCACAGTGCCAGGATAGAAAAGAATGTGTGTAATCACTTACAAAATACAGAACACAGGCCAGGAGAGTATTAAACACATCCCCTTAGATAATACCACCCTGAAAGAACTGAAAATTTGCAGGTCCCTAGAAGTATTTCTGAAAACAGCTGCACAGAACCCCAAAGCTTGGGACATTGTGACCTTCATCCACAAGCAGAACCCTATTTAACAAAATGAAAAAGTCAAGAAATAGGTTGGAAAATGAGCAAACAATAGAAAAGGTGATTATATTTAGTATGGTGACAAGGAAGATCAAAAGACACAAGAGGAAGAAGATAAAATCAAAGCTCCTACATGCAAAGGCTTCAAGAAAATTATGAATTGGTCTGAGGCTATGAAAGAGCTTAGAAAGAAATTTGAAAGCCAAGTAAGATAGGTGGGGGGCTGGAATTGGGAAGAGAAATGAAAACAAATCAAGACAATCATGAAAAACAAGTCAGCAGCTTCATAAAGGAGACAGAAAAATACTCAAGGAAATAGCATCTTAAAAAAAAACAGACTAGGCCAAATAGCAAAAGAGGTGCAAAAAGGCCATGTGGAGAAGAATGCCTTAAAAAGCACAATAAACCAAATGGAAAAAAGATACACAAATATAAACTGAAGAAAAAAGCTACTTATAAAGCAGAATTTGCAAAATGGTAAAGGAGGAATAATAGCTGACTGAAAAATATAATTTCTTAAAAATTAGCATGGAGCAAATGGAAATCAAGAAACGCTAAAACAAAACCAAAAGAAAGAAAGAAAAATAGAAGACACTTTGAAATATTTCAGTGGAAAAAAATGACCTTGGAAATAGATTCAGCAGAGATAATTTAACAATTATTGGATTACCAGAAAGTCATGATTAAAAAGAGAGTTTTGTCTTCACCTTTCAAGAAATTATCAAGGAAAACTGTTCTGATATACTAGTACAAGAGGGCAAATTAGAACCTGAAAGAGTCCACCTATCACCTCCTGAAAGAGATCCCAAAATGAACATTCCTAAGAGTATTGCATCCAAATTGCAGAGTAACTGGGTCAAGAAGAAAATATTGCAAGAAGCCAGGGAAAAAAATCAAGTCTCATACAGCAGCAGTCAGCATAGTGAAAGATATAGCAGCTTCTGTGATAAAGGATTGGAAGACTTGGAATATGATTTTCCAGAGGGCAAAAGAGCTAGGATTATAATTTTAAAATCATCTACTCAGCAAAACCAAATATAATCCTTCGGGGAAAAAATGGATATTCAATGAGATAGAGGATTTTCAAGCATTCTTGATAGAAAGAGCAGAGCTTAATATAAAATTTAACTTTCAAATATAAGACTCAAGAGAAACATAAAAAGGTAAACAGGAAAGAAAAAAGATAAGGAACTCAATAATGTTAAACTGTTTACATGTCTACATGGGAAGATGAAATTTCTTGTTCATGAGAATGTTTTTTTCATTATTAGGGAAGTTAGAAGGAGTATATATAGACAGAGGGTATAGGTGTGAATCGAACATGAAAAGATGATATCTAAAAAAATAAAAGTAAGAGGTGAGAGAGGAATGGGTGTAAGAGAAAAGAAAAGGTAGTATGGGGGTCAATTATTTCACATAAAAGGGGTAAGAAAAACTTTTATAGTGCAGAAGAATGGGAGGAGGTAAGGGAGAGTGAGTGAACCTTACTCAGATCAGAATTGAGTTAAAGAATTAATAATATACACATTCAATTGGGTATAGAAATCTGTCTTACCCTACAGGAAAGTAGGAGGGGAAGGGGATAAAAGAAGTGGGCATGTTTCATACAAGGGAAGACAGGTAGAAGGAGTGGGAAGTAAGAAGCAAAACATTTTTGAGGAACGACAGGGTAAAAGGAGAGATAGGACAGAGGGAAATGCAGCTAACAATAGTAACTTCAAAAACAATTTTGAAGCAAGTTTCTATAATAAGGGTCTCAGTTCTCAAACATATAGAGAAGTAAATCAAATTTATAAAAAATGAGAGACATTACCCAATTGAAAAAATGATAAAAATATATGAACAGTTTTTAGATGAAGTAGGCAAAGCTATCTATAGCCATTTGAAGAAAATATTCTAATTCACTATTGATTGGAGAAATGCAAATTAAAACAGTTCTGAGGTACTGGCTCAAACCTATTAGACTGTCTAATAGGATGAAAAGAAAAGAACAAATATTGGATGTTATGTAAGAAAAATTAGATATTAGTTCACTGTTTGTGGAGTTATGAAGTGATTCAACCATTCAATAGAGAAATTTGAAACTATGTTCAAAGGGCTATAAAACCATTCATACTCTTTGACCTACCAATACCACTACTAGGTCTGCACCCCAAAAGAGATTAGTAAAAGGAAAGGGACCCATATGTACTGAAATACTTAAAGCAGTACCTTTATGACTACAAAGGGTTGGAAATTGAAGGTGTGTCCATCAATTAGTGACTGACTAAACAAATTATGTCATGCAATCATGACAGAAAACTATGTGCTATTAAGAATGATGAGCAAGATATTCTCAGTAAATTCTAGAAGGACTGATGCAAAACGAATTGTTCTGTGTACAAATAACAGAAATATTGTACAATAGCTGTAAATGATTTAGTTATTCTCAGCAATACAATGACCTGACATAACTCTGAAGAACTTATAATGAAAAATGCTATTTATCTCCAGAGAAAGAATTAAATGTGTCTAAATAGAGATTGAAGATTTTTTTTTCCTTATTTTTCCTGAAATAGCTTTGTTTTTCCATTTTTGTCTATGTTTTCTTTCACAGCATGACAGTTATGGGAATGTTTTGCATGACTGCACATATATAATCTACATTGAATTGCTGAATTTATTAATGGAGAAAGGGAGCAAATATGGAACTCAAAAAAAACAAAGGTAAAAATTGTTTTTTTAATGTAACTCGGTAAAAATAAAATGCTAAATGTAGAAAATAAATACCTATATGTGCTATTCTGAAACTAGAATATTTTGTCATTAGACTTCTGAAATTGTAACTAATCACTGTTGTTTAGAGTTGTCATTTTTTCTTTACTGTGCTTTAGTTTTTTTTCTGAGCCTATCCTTTGCATATTTTCTTGTGGAGCAATAAATTTCATTAATATTCCTATTCCACAATTATATCAGTCATCACCATAGGCTACTACTTAATTTTTAGAGTTTTTGTCTTTATTATAATTTTTATCTGCTACAAGTAAAAACACCACTATAAATATTTTTTATGAATACATTCTTTCCTTCTTTTTTTCAGTCTCTTCTTAAGGACATGCCAATCAGTGATATTTTTGGACCAAAAGCTAAGAATGGTTTATTTACTTTTGAGTCAGAGTTGAAATTTTTTTCTTTGTCCAGCAGTGCATCAGTGTCCCTTTGCTTCTACATACTGTTTAACAAATTTCTTTTCATTTTTGTCAAGTTTGTCTACCTAAATAATGTCTGTCCATAGCCTGGCTACTCCATTACTTCTGATAATGAAACTCTTTACTTTAACCCCTGTTTTTATCAGAAAGACTACCATTGTTTGTGCATTTCAGATGATCCCAGATCTTAGTTTTATGTGATACTGTTTATTATAGTAAGTAAAGATTGTTTACATTTTAGATTTCTTTAATAATACAGTATTGCATGTTTTTTTCCAGAAAAAATCTGCATTTATTGTTTTTTCATGTAACTAGGTAACAATAAAATACTAAGTGTAAAAAAAATACCTATATTAGTGTTAATTTGTCTTGTGCAACTTGGTCATAATGTTAACCATCCTAATAGTGAACCAAAACTGCTTCCTTAATAACAAATCCAACTTGTTGATTATGACTCTGATGTTACTAACCTGCAAATAGTTTTGATTAAATAAGAATCATTAGTATATCTATACCATAAAGAGGAAAAAAAAGAAAAACCCTATAGTTACAAAGATATGTATTTATGGAAGCTCTTTTTGATGTAGCAAAGAACTAAAAATTAAGGAGGTGTCAACCAATTGATTCGTGACTGAAAAATTATGATTAAATGAATGTAATGGAATACTACTTTTTCAGTAATTAATGACAAAAGGGATGCTTTCACAGAAATCAAGGAATTTTTTAACTGATAAAACGTGAAACAAATAGAAGCAGGATAACAATTTGTATAGCAATAGTGAATTTAAAATAACTTTTAAGATTAAAGAACTCTTTATCAGTACAACAATGAACTACAAAGATAGAGAACTAATGGTGATACACACTACTTAACTCCTGAAAATGAGGATGGATTAAAGATTCAGAATGAGGTGTACATTTGTGTGGGAGGGGTGGGGGGGTTTTGTGGGGGGGGGGTTGTCTTTGCCTATGTCTTTGTTTCACCTGGTTTATTATTCTTTTCATTTCAACAAGATAAGGAAGGAGGAAAAGATACACTTACTAATTAAGGAAGGAAAACAAAATACCAATGAAAGGGGTGGGAATTCAGGCTAATAAATGATATTTTAAAAACATTTTTTGCAGCTTCTTTGTTTATGCTCATTAAATATTTTAATTACTATTCATGATTGATATGGTATTACAATTTTCTCTTCAATGCTTTTTCCTTCCTGTTTTAAATATCAAGATCATATTTACTTGATGAAATGGGCCTAGTAATACTCCTTCTTTCCTTTTAACAAACAATTTATGGAAAATATAGTCATTGTTCTTTGAAGGTTTCACTTGTTAACCAAACTATTCCTGTGGGTAATTTCTTCTTCCATTTGGAATTCACTTATGAATTCATTATTTCAATTATTAACACTAGAAAACTGTTTTTTTCTATTTGTAATTTTGATAGCCTTTACATTTTATATAAAATAAATTCATTTCATTGAGTTTATCATTTTTTGACGTAAATGGCAAAATGCTTCTGTACCTTTTTTTCTTTTTATTGCTTTCTTATACTGTAATTCTTTCTAAAATACATAATAAACTGCTATCTAGCTATCTAGATGGATACACTTAGCTATGAATATAGAAACTGGTGATTAAAATAGGAAAAGAAATACAAATTCAAAAAAAAGATGAGCTAGTCCTATCCATTAAACTGTATTTCACCATATATATATTAATTATCATTTGGGCTTTTGCTGGGCAGATGGGTAGTTGCTTTTAAGTGATTCTCTACTATTACAGGATTTTTTGCATGGTCTTCCTCAAATAGGAAAATTGGAAAATCAAAGTATATGTAAAGAACCTCTCTTCTGTTTGGAATTTGTGTTCCATGGGTTTCCTCCATTATTGTGATGGACATTTTTGAAAAATACACACACACATAAATATGCAATGCATATACACATACATATATGTGCATATATGCATACGTGAATATATGTGTGCATGTACATGCATATATATACACATGTGTACATATATACATTATATATCTCATTCTATCCATCTTTTTCCATGTATTTTGTATATGTGGGTTTTATGTCTTATGTAATATTAATAATGTGAAAATTAGTGCATAGCCAAGTCTTTTGCATTATTCGAGTTTCACTAAGCCTTGAAATACAAACAAAATTTCAAAAGAACATCCCTATGCAATGGAACAAATAGGATTATAAGTAATGTGGAAATTAGGATATATTACTCAATGGCAATTCTGTTTGCTTAGTATTTAACTACAACCCAGGCAGCTAAAGATTAAAAAAAAAGAACTGATACATGTATAATAGGAAATTTTGCACTGGTGATGGTATCATTAAAATGCTCATAACTGATAAAAAGGAAACCAGCAAGGCAATTTAGCATTTCTTCAGATAGGGGAGATCCTTCACAAAAGCTCTCTTTGGTTGCAAGGTGGAGCCAAGATGGCAGGTTAGGGCAAGAACTCAACTAGGCTCTCCCAAATTCCCCTCTACACATTAAATTAGTACTTCAAATTGAATTAAGGGTAGCAGAACCAACAAAAGTACAGGTTAAAACAATTTCTCAGCCCTGAACAATTTAGAAGGTTGAGCAATTTAGATTTGTCTCACTCAGATGAGACTGGAGGATACTAAAAACTGGCAATCTAGGCTCAAACCACATCCCAGCAAGCCAGGGTAGGCCTTGGGGGCATTTGAATCAGCAGCAGCAACTTCCACAGCTCATGGTACACATAAAGTATTGGGGTCAGACAACTCATGAGAAGATTACAATGGAAACAGCTGGCACTGTATGCAGGACTCTACTGCATGTTTCAAACCGGTATCCAGGTCATAGACCAAGGGCACAGTTCCATAGTGAAGAAAAGAATAAGCTAAAGTAAATTAAAATGTGTTAGGCTATTGGAGATCCTGGTCCCAGGTCCAGAAAGGGAAAAATAAATTGTTTGAGGTCACTTACAGACCACAACACTGGCAGAGGGTTGTAATCACACCCCTCTTTAGATCATTTCACCTTAGAAGAACTAAAAAGTTAGAAGTCCCCTGAATTGTCTCTAAAAACAGTAGCATGAAAAACCTGAAGCTTGGGAATGTATCCGCTTGATCTAGGGAGAAGGGGCCAATTTTAAAGTAAAGGTAAAACTTAAGAAATAGGATGGGAAAATATGAGAGAGGGAGGGAAGCAGGGAGAGAAAGAGAGAAAAAGAGGAGAGAGAGAGAGAGAGAGAAAGAGAGAGAGAGAGAGAGAGAGAGAGAGAGAGAGAGAGAGAGAGAGAGAGAGAGAGAGAGAATCAAAACTTTACTATACAAAGTTACTAGGGTTATTATAGAGGGATACGTTGGCAGAAGAGGGGAAGGTGAGGTAGAATGGCATAAATTATCTCACCTAAAAGAGATACAAAACAGCTATTACAGCAAAGGAAATGATTGAAAAGCCTGAACTTTCTTTACTCTCATCAGAATTCGTTCAAAGAAGGAATAAGCATACACAATGAGTTTGGTATGGAAACCTTCTAACACTAAAAAGAATTAGGAGTGAAAATGATTACAGAATGGGGACTAATAGATGGAAGGATGAATACTGGGAGACAGTGGTCAGATGCAAAACACTTGTGATAATGGCATAGAGAAAGGAGAGAGAGACAGAGAGACAGAGGCAGAGAGAAACAGAGAGACAGAGACAGAGACAGAGAGAGGCAGAGAGACAGAGACAAAGAGACAGAGAGAGACAAAGAGGCAGCACACGCAGAGAGACAGATACATACAAAGAGAGTATGGCAAGGGGAAAAAAAGATGGAGAGAAATACACAGTGGATGATAACTGCGTTTTGGTTATTGTGTTTGTAGATGTGTTTTTGTTGTTGTCCTTTGATCTTTAAGAGGACTATGACGTCAGGAAGATGATGCCATGACTTACAAGAGTATTGGACTTAAGTGAGGAAGGGCTGTTCAAGGTCACCACTCTCACTTTCTCCTCCACAGCCATCTGGATCCAGTGGCAAGATATAGATCAGGATGAATTGAGATGGCTCCAGATCACAACTGCAAGTATGAATGGAATGAAATCACTCATAAAACTGAACTGGATACTGGAATGGATTAAAAATCAAAATCCTACCATATGTTGTACACACACACATTTTAAGCAGTGAGACACAGAATAAGAATAAGGGACTAGAACAGAATATGTTACATTTCAGTTGAAGAGTGAAAAAAAAAAGCAGTGGTAGCAGTTATGATCTCAAAGCAAAAAAAATAGATTTAATTAAAAGAGATAATGAAGG
This sequence comes from Pseudocheirus occidentalis, assembly GCA_028646575.1. NCBI lineage: Eukaryota > Metazoa > Chordata > Mammalia > Diprotodontia > Pseudocheiridae > Pseudocheirus > Pseudocheirus occidentalis. The sequence continues at coordinate 47,638,016 of CM053600.1, read as the reverse complement.
AAATAACATATTCCTAAAAGCTACCATAGACAATTAAATAACATAAATACTAACTATATATGCACCAAATTTTATAGTATACACAATTTTTATTTCAATGATTATTTTCTTTTTATTACATATTTTATTTTTCAACAATTATGCATAAAAAACAATTTCAGTGTTCTTTTTTATTTTGAATTCCAAATTTTCTCCCCCATCTCTTCCATCCCCCTTATTGAGAAGGCAAGTCATTTAATACAGGCTATACATTATAGTCATGCAAATCATATTTCCTTATTAATGGTGCTTGACAAAAGAAAACAGATCACTGCCCCCTCCCCCCCAAGAAGAGTTATATAAAGAAAAGAAAACAAAAATGTAAGCTGCAATCTGCGTTCAGATTCAGTCAGTTCTTTTCTTTTTTTCTGGAGATGGATATAATTTTTCATCTTAAATCCTTCATAATTATCTTGGATGATGATATTGCTGAGATTAAATAAGTGTGCTTCACATCAGATCATAGAAAAAATATTATTTTTACCACGTACAATGTACTCTTGGTTCTGAACATTTCACTTTGCATCCCTTCATTTTTCAGCACATCATATTTTTTAAATTTTTTTCAATTGCTGAAAGATTAATTTATATTAAAAATACATGAACAGACTGAATCCAATGAGAATAAGAAAGTACAAAACACCTAGGAGTGATCCCATTCAGTTTGCAATGTGTAAGGGTTTAATGGATTAAATGACTATTTCAATGAAATTAGTCTCAAATCTACCTATCTTGCTCCAGTGTCTCTGTTAATCTCAAAATTCACATTTCCGAGTACCACTTAGACATGTCAAACTTGATATCACATAGGTACCCTAAATTAAGTTGCAGCAATTTATGTAAGTCTTTTCAGGCTTTTCAGGTTTTCTCTGAGAATACCTTGCTAAGTATTATTATTATTATTATTATTATTATTATTATTATTATTATTAATAGCATAATAGTATTATATTGCAATTATATACCAAAACTTGGCCAGTCATTTTCCCCAATTGATGGGCATCCTCTCAATTTCCAATTCTTTGCCACTATTAAATGCTGCTGTGAATACTTTTACATATACAGATTCTTTTATTTTTTTTAATCTCTTCGGAGTGTGGCATTGCTTGATCAAAGTATATTCATGGTTTTATAGCCTTTTGGGCATTGTGTCAAATTGCTCTACAGCAGCGGTTCTCAACCTTTGGCTCACAACCCCTTTGGGGGTCAAATGACCCTTTCACAGGGGTCCCCTAAGATCATTGGAAAACACATATTTCTGATGGTCTTAGGAACGGAGACACCACTCTTCTATCCGTCTCCAGGTGGGTCCACCCACATACAAGTATTAAAGGGTTGCTGCATTAGGAAGGCTGAGAACCACTGCTCTTGAGCATGGTGAAATCAGTTCACAACACCAAAAATAGTGCATTAGTGTCCACATTTTTCCCATATTTGGCATTTTTCTTTTCTGTTATATTAGCCAGTCTTGTAGGTGTTCAGTAGTATCTCACAGTTGTTTGAATTTACATTTTTCTAATGAATATTGATTTAAAGCATTTTTGACAGAATATATACATACGTGTGTGTGTGTGTGTAGTTTGTTTACGCTATCTGAAAACTGCCTGTTCATATCCTTTGATCATTTGCCAACTAAAGATTGGTGCTTATTTTTTATAAATTTGACTCAGTTCTCTAAACAGTTGAGAAGTGAAGTCTTTATCAGAGACCCTTGCTGTAACTTTTTTTCAGTTATGATTCCTAGGTGTGTATTGCCCTCTATTCTATTTATCCTGTTCCCTCTGTCTCTGTGTCTGTCTCTCTCTGTCTCTGTCTCTGTCTCTCTGTCTCTTTCTGTCTCTGTCTCTGTGTGTGTGTGTTTGTCTGTCTGTCTGTCTCTCTCTCTCTCCTTTAACCTTGTCCACCATCTTCAAAAGTTTTTAACTTCTGACTACTCCCACCCCAATCTGCCCTCCCTTCTATCAGCATCCCAGTCCTTATGGTCTCCTCTTTTCATCCTACTTTCATATAGGGTAAGACAGATTTCAATATACAAATGAGTGTGTATGTATTTCACAAACAACACACAGGAAGTACTGGTGGTTTGGGACTCCAGCTTTTAACAGGTTCACTCTTTATACGATCCGATAGGCAGACACCTTCACAGGTGCTTAATAATCAGTTCTATTCTAGTCTAGACTTCTCAAATGAAGTTGCTGATGATGGGAGCATGAACTCCTGCAACTTTCTCTAATAGTTCTTCCTTCAGGGGCCAATAAGATAGGGGAACAATTACCCCTACTTGTTGCTGGGGTCAGTTAAGAAAGGCACATCTTAGGTACTTCCCTAAATACCCTCAAGCCTTGATGGGGGTCAGTCAAAGCCCATACAGATTAACCTAGGGGTTCCCCATGGTTTTCCCCACTCATTTACCAGTGCCCACTTGAGCTATATGGTAATAGACAAATAAGGCATATTGCAAACAGTGGCCTCACAAGTTAACTTTAGCAAGTGTGTCTTTCATCACAAGCATAGTAAATATCAATTATATCACCCCATATCTTTCTGTACAGTCTCAGTAAGACAGTCAATTGCTATGATTCTAAGAATTACTATCTAGAATCCTTGGGACTATTCTGGAAGTAATCTAATACCTGGAAACAAGACATTGCCATGGCCATGAATTCTGAGGAAACAAACTCTAAAAAACATAACAAAAATCTTCCTTACCTATAGTATTAGTAGTATATGAAACTACGGCATGTGGGGGCAGCTAGGTGGTTCAGTGGATAGAGCATGGACACTGGAGTCCGGAGTATGCTAGTTCAAATTTGGTTTCAGACATGACATTTAATTACTCTATGAACCTTGGCAAGTCACTTAACCCTGATTGCCTCCAGAAAAAAAGTATATGTATTGAAATATTATTTTTGTTGTCTTTCAATACATTTCAGAATTCATTACACTGACTCCATTCATTTTCATCTCTCTCTGAGATATTTAGAGGCTTATTAACTTCAATATCTTTATTTTGTAGATGGTGAAAAAATATTTTATTGATTGGGAACAGAGAAAAATTAAGTGACTTGCCACAAGGCATTCAGCTCAAATGGACATTGGGTGGTATTTGAAGCTAAGTTTTCATGATTAAAAGAGCATCTTTCTTTCCATCATTCTGTGTTGAGTGTATTGATAAAATGTGGTGGGGTTACATAGAAGCACAGCATCATATTACATAAGATTTGGAAGAGACTTCAGAGACCAGCTTGTCTAAACAATAAACAATATAATTACAACAATGATATATCTGACGAGTGTTCAGCCTTAAAGACCTCCAAGACGTTAGAGGCCGCTACCTCCTAAAGGTAAGTCATTCTAATTGTAGATGACTCTAATTTTGGGAAAATCTCTCCTATGTCAAGCACAATTGTTTCTTTGCACGTTCTTCTTTAACTATTAAAAGGTTTATGATTAATAAATGGGCTCCTCTGTGTTTCATAAACAATCATAGGTGAACAATAAAATCCATTTTATACTGGCATTTAAAAAATATTGAGAGTAAAGTATGGTAGGAAATATTGCTCACATCGATAATTAATATGCATATATGAAAGGAGGAAAATGTTTTGCTAGTGCATATCTCCAGAGCAGAAAAGTCACCCAAAACAAACATACAATACAGGAGCTATTTTAAAAGAGGTAATTTCAGGATGGCTAGGTGGCACAGTGAATAGAGCACCAGCCCCTGAGTCAGGAGGACCTGAGTTCATATCTGGCCATGTGACCTTGGGCAAGTCACTTAACCCTGATTGCCCTGTCTTCCCCCTCCAAAAAAAAAAGTAAAAAAAAAAGGCAATGTCTACAAAATTAAGCTTTTCATGCTGTTCTTCTTTAGATGACTATACTTTAGTTACTCTAAAACTGCTTATATTGCTAAGATGTTGAAGGCTTGAGTTAAGTAAGAAAATCTGGACAATCTGTTATTTTAAGGATTTTTTTGGTGTTATATTTTATAATAATATTTCATTTACATCAAACTTCACTCAATTACAATCATATTCAATTTTAATAGATGACAGACTCTATGACTAGGGACTTTTGAAAGGGTAATTTAGGCTTCACTAAAACCCTCCAATGTAATCCCACAGATGACATCACATAATCCCACCAACTCTCTCCCACAAAAATAAACTCACCAAGCAATAATATTTTATGCAACCTGATTACTTTACTGTGGATGAAATTATTATAAAACAAAGGAAATGCATTATTCCAAGATTAATAAAAAAGCATAAGGCATCAGATCTAGAAGAAACAAACTGCATATATTTAAAACTAATTAATTTAAAATTTGATCTGTGTGTTTGTATACAGAGAAACTATTTTGTAGTTTCATTCACATTGTGGACATTTTTTTGTTTAATAAAAATATCACATTTTTGAGACTAGAAACAGTAAGGCATGTGAAAAGTTTAAAATATAAATTTTAGGAAACTTATAGGAGGAAAAAAGCAGAATAAAGAAAAACTAAAAAACACAGACATGATCTTTTCCTATTACTGTGACATAATTAACGTCAACCAGCCAACTAATACTCACCCCACCCCAGAAAATTGCATTATTTTTACTGCCTCCTGAGGCACAAGTTTTCTGCACAAAATAACACATTTAAGCAGCATCAGCAATTGGGAATGAACCAGCAGCTTCTTAATTCAACCCTGACGGAGAATAGAAACAAAGAGTCAAAGTATATGATGGCTCTTTGGCAGCTAGGGTCAGGAAAAATAATCCAAGGAATGGTATTGAGTTACTCCCTGTTGTAAATCCGAAATTGTTCTTAACCCAAGAGGTCAACTGGTAGCTACTTCATTATTATATAAACAACCTGGGACATGACTAACATTAATGTGACTGAATCTTTATCCTCTTGAATCTGGGGTCTCTGGTTGTATCCAGAAGACAATCTATAGGTCAACTAGCAACATTTATGTTTTTCAAGGTCTACTATTTAGTAAAGCACAGAGGAAAAAAAAACAGAACAGGCCTGAACAAAATAGTCATCCATAGGAAGTAGACATTCCATCTTTAAATAGATTAAATTGTATTTTCAAGCTGTGTGGCAATGTATATTTTCCCCAGTAATAAAGTGGAGAGACAGCACTTCAAAGTCTCATTAATAACGTAAGATCTACAAATATATAATTGATAAAGGTTTCTGGGTCTGGTTCGTGCTCCTCCAAAAGTGCCAGAATGCTTGCACAGCAAAACACTGTACTATTAATTACTTTATTTTTGAAGTGTGTATTTGTGTCTACAACTTTACAGTTGTATAAATAGATACATACACACACAGATATACCTATGTATGTATGATTTATTAATGTGCAGAGTGATCTAGAGGGACAAACCAGTTTGTGGTAAAGGAGAATAAGCATTTCCTTACAAGATAAACCGTTTAGTTTTGAAATCTTTTTAATTTAATTAACATAAAATCTTTTCATTTAAAAGATAGATAGTTCATTTTTATATAATTAGGCAGAAAATGCATCTTGGAGCAATAAATCCATATTGTTGTATCTTCAACTGATCACTTCTCCACTACCAAAGCTGTCTTTTAATATGAAATTAGTCCAATATTTAAAACACACTAAATTTAAAAAAATACAGAAAGGGAGCAATACTTCGGTTTCAGTCCAAGTGCCAAATGATTACTTTGCACATCAAAATGTGCAAAAACTTATAACAAACACATAATGAAAGTAGTATGAAAAACAGCTAAAGGGTGGCCATACTTTACTCCTATATGCTTTGATTTACAACTGCACCAATCCATAGTAACATATTTCACCTTGGTGGGAGTGGACTATATTACCTTCTTGTGAGAGTGGTTCTCAATCTTCCTAATGCTGCAACCCTTTAATACAGTCCCTCATGTTGTGGTGACTCCCAACCATAAGATTATTTTCGTTACTACTTTATAACTGTAATTTTGCTACTGTTATGAATCATAATGCAAATATCTGATATGCTGGATGTATTTTCATTGTTACAAACTGAATTTAACCCACAGGTTGAGAACTGCTGTCCTAGTGGTTAAGTGGAAACCATTGACAAGAGGCAAGAGTGGAGGTGTAAAGGAAAGAATGAACAGCTTTCCAAAGGACTTCTGCCATGAATACTTTTAAGCTTCTGATCACATAGTATAGTGAGCTCTCTATTTATTCATCAATAAACTAAAACAAAACATTCACATAAACCAAAGTTCAACATTCACAGCAACATAACATAACAACTTATTACTAAAGTGGTCACATAGTTTTAAACAAAAGATATCATTCAGGATACAAAGTACAAAGGTCTCCCACCCCTAGATCACATTGTCTTAATCTTGTCAGTCAGAAAGTATTTTTTTTTTACTTGATTGGACACTAGCCTGTGCACCTGAAAACTGTGTGCAACAGAAATCCTTACCCAAATAATACTTGGAGTTTTCTCAAGATAGGAAGCAGAAAAGAATGTTTATTATGATCTACCAAAAGGGCCACTCTCCTGACAAATGGTCAGGGAGGAGAAACAATTTACAAAAGGAAATAGCAAAGTTACAAAGCCCTCATATGGAATTCTCCCCCACCCCTCTCCTGACCCTTTTCTTCCATTGGCTGGAAATTAGGTGTACAATCTATGTGTGACAATATACCCCAAGTACAGGAACAAGGAAACAGTAGACCACCCAATGTACATTCGAAAAAGTACTTCTATCCTTATTTGGCATATCTTATGCTGAGAAGTCACTGAGGAGACGCGTGACTTCTTACTGCTTTGAGTTTTGAGTCCCTGTAAATCATGTGATTTCTGGTGAAGGCGAATTTGGGCCTGTTTTCTGTGAAAAGCCTTAATAGATTTTAGAGTATAGCTTGAGAAGTTTTCACTTCTCTCACTTGCTGGCTTCCAATCATCCTTAACTAAATCATCTAAAAGGGGTACAAATTACAGAATTCTCCTACCCCTAGATCACAGTAAATCATGATCTTATCAGTCATCACTAAGTATGCAAGGAAAAGTATTTTCATCTTGGCTCCAGGCTGGCTCCCAAATTCAATAATTCATCTTCCATGCTCCCAGCTCTTGCCTGAATTCACCCAACCCTCACCTGGATTCACAGATGAGCAGCTCTCAACTCCTGGTTCAGCTCCTCATCCAGCTCCTTGTCCAGTTTCCATTCCATATTGAAGCTCACAGTAACCAGTCCATCTCAAGGCCTTCATATTTTCTGTTTCTGGGAAGACAAGGATAATCAGAGCCACAATATCATTCATTCACATTGCCAGTGGTATCATTTCAATTCACTTTCTGCCTGTGAAATCAACAGAAGTCATGAGATAGGGTGCATCTGTCTGACAAAGTAACAAAATTCAACTGATAGAATCTTTCTATCAGAAAAAGTAACACAAACAACAGACAGAATGCTTCTGTCTGATAAAGTAACATAAGTACAAATCAATACAGACAAAACAGACCAATGGAATGCCCAATACCACAAGTGTTCTGCTCAGTTCTGCTCCATTCCAGTTTGTGCTCCCACTTTTATATGGTGTTTCTACTTCCTGTTCCACCCTTCCTGTTGTGTCAACAAGTTCCTCCTACCTTTGAATCACAGGGGGTGGCTCAAAGACAATTGAAAAACTGAAACAGGGTACTAAATACTTGAATAAGTGAAACAAGGAGCTAAGTTCTCCTTTGCTTGCCGTCACCAGAGGGTGGAGTTCAAGTTGTCTTAACATTGAGAAGTGGTCTGAAAGGATGTGCAGTTATGGACACCCAGTGATGATGTTCTCAACAAACAGTTGAGGATATAAAGGCCCCAGGATACCAAGAATGTTCATATGAGTCTTGGAATAGAAAATATAGTCATTCACACCTTTGAAGTCAAAGGTATAATTTGTTTAAGGAACCAAGTTATTTTTATAGATGCTCTGGAACTGGAATCCATGCCTGAGATTATTCCTTCGAAGGTACCATTTTTCCCATTGCAACTAAAGCTCATGAGAAGCTCATTACATTGCAATTCCTCAAAATCCTTATTGTTGTCAGCCACTCTTCCATTGCTCAGATATTCCAGGACAGCTGAATCCAGCAATGAGTTAAAATGCAAACATAACACCAGTAGGATGGAATTAGGATTTGTAGATGGGCTACCAAGCCTACTAGAAACTTTCTCCAGGATGTGCTTGTTGTTGTTGTTGTTGTTGTTGATTTGTTTTTTTTTGTTGTTTTACTTCTAAGACCACCATCATAGTTTGAGTTTTACATCAGAATATTCTGGATGCCAATGCATATGGGGATTTGACACAATAAGTAGCTGTCTGTCTACAGAATGAATAAGCTTCATACATGCTCCAAACAATTTCTTGGGGACCTTTAAAACCAGTCATGCCAATGTTAAGCTTCCTTATGACTCTGTTCAGCATGGCTTCTGTTTCATCAAAATTCACCATGACTACCTGGTTAAATTCCATCATGGGTTTCTTCACCAACATTTTTTTTTTCTATTTTGAAGTATATTGCCAACTGTGCACATGTTTTCTCTCCTACCCAGAAATGATTTTGGCACTTCACTTTGGAGGGAAAAAAAGTCCATTATGTCCATCCTCTATTATTGCTGGCAGAAAGAGGGTGAAATATTGCTGTTTCCACTTCCTGAAGAATAATGACATCGGTAGCCCAGTTAACAATCTCCTCCATAATCCCTTTTTTTCCTATGCTCCCAGTTTAATATCCAGGGTGGGCAGTAGCCATAAAGCTTCTGGGTGGCATATTTATCACATAGCATATTATATAGCACACAACTGAATGATACCAAAGGCTAAATTTTGCCTATTTCTTTAAGAGTAATCAATAGCTTTGGAGGAAGCTGTTCTGGATGAACTGGTAGATTGTGAAGCATGTAGTTCAGTAGCTTTCAGGTTCCATCTGAGTCCTGGTATAAGCTGAGAATATCCTGTGATAAAAGACCTAAAATTGTTTTGTAACTGGAACAGCCAACCAAGTTCATAAAGCAAAACACATGAAATGTTGCCTTTTTAAAGCAATATCCTGAGAAACAGCATGTTTCCAGTTCTGCTGGTAAATTTTTAAGTTTATTGGATGACAAATCCAAGTAAACCAGATTGTGAAGCTTGGCAATATCAAGTGGAATGCGAGTAAGATAATTGTAATTTAGGTGCAGAGCTGTCAAGTGTGTCAATGAGCAAAGTAAGAGACTTAGGCTCCACATTCTACCAGAGATTGCTGATTCTATCCAGTGAAATTTTTTTCCCGTTGGCTACTTCCTCTGCTGATAGGATGGAGTAAATTCTGGGAGGATCCAGGAGATAATTTTTCTTTTGGCATCCCTGTTGGTCTGCATGCTGGTCTCTGGGCGTCTGCAAAGGCGGCAGCCACGTGGCAAGCATGGGAGGAGGGGTTGAGAGCAGCCAAGGCAAGCAGGAAGCTCGAACAGAGACAAGCGCAGGTCAGGTGCTGGGAGGGGCACGGTTAAAGGTAGGAGGTAGCCGGGCCTGGCCAGGCACTGGGGAGGGCCGAGGCCAGGGAGAGGCAGGGGTACCTGCCCCCAAGGGGCCTGCGGGGGCAGCTCCCCCTGCCGGACTCTGCGGCTCGGGCCTGGGCTGGAGGCACAGGGCTTTTCCTGCTCACTGAGGACTCTGCCTTGAAACTCAACGCCTTCCAGTTCTTTCTCTCGCTCACCTGCCGCCCCTCTCTTTGCAACTTATAACCATTACGGCAGTTTCTTGGAGGAATATAAACTGATACAAACAGCAACAACAACAACAACAACACAAGTCGAAACTTCTGTCAGATGTCAGTTCATGGGCTATCTCATAACCATGGTACATCCTCTCTGTCTTTTTTCTGGGTTAAACGGATCCAGTTTCTTCCTTCAGTTGAACTTTAAAGGTCATGGACGGAAGGCCTTGAAAAATCCTAGTTGCCCTTCTCTGGACCCATTCCAACTTATCAAAGTCCTTTTTAAGCCTTAACACTTAGAACTGAAGATGATACTCCAGGTGATTCTTGGTAAGGACAGAGTGGAGTGGTATTGCTGCTGTTTTCTAGTCATTCAGTTATGTCCAACTCTTCAAGCCTCCATGGACCATAGGATGTCAGACCCTTCTGTCCTCCACAGTCTTTCAGGCTGTCCAATTTCATGTTCATTGTTTCTATGATACTATTAGTCTGTCTCGTCCTCTGTCATCTCCCTTTACTTTTGCCTTCATTTTTTCCCAATATCAGGATCTTTTCCTATGAGCCCCATCTTTTCATGATGTGGTCACTGTATTTAAGCTTTCAGTATTTGTCCTTCCAATGAGTCTGTTAATTTCTTCTTTTTTGTAACTTATTTGACCTCCTTGCTGTCCACAAGGGACTCTCACAAAGCTTCTCAAGGAACACAATTTGAAAGCATCAAATATTTGGTGCTCAGGTTTCCTCATAGTACAACTCTCAAAGCCATACATTGCTTCTAGAAAAAGAACGAAAAAAAAAAACCTAGCAATGATTATACTGACCTTTATTGACAAGGGAATCTTTCTGGTTTTTTGTTGTTTTTTTTTTTTACTATCCAGATTTGCCATAGCTTTCCTTCCAAGGAGAAATGTCTTTTAATATCATGGCTACAATTACCTTCTTGTTTTTTTTCTTTTTAAATATTTTTTATTTGTTTTTTGTTTACATCATTCATTTTCATGACATTTTTGAATTACAAATTTTCTCCCCATCTTACCCTGCCCCAACCATAAAACAGTAATTCCACTGAAAAGGCCCTCCCCTGCTCTGCTCTCTTACTTTCTGGTAGGGCAGGAAGGGTCTCCCTATCCCAGCTCCTGTATATCTTTATTCCTAGTTGCAGGTATTGCAGAACTTTAAATTCTAGATTCTTTCAATTCCTCCCTTGTCACCCACCCACACTGGAAGGACAATCAATTCAATACAGGCTGTGGATGTGTGATTATACAGGACATCTTCATAGTGGACATATTGTGACAGTGATCATCTGTCTCTCCTTCCTATGCCTCCCCCCCTCGTTGTTCTGTTCTCTACGCTGTAC